>ML777188.1:591708-661075 GCA_009831015.1 Picea engelmannii
GTATGATTGTTCATTTGTTCATTGCTTATTTACTCTGCAGTTATTGGATGATAATGCTTCATTGATATAACACTTGGATTATATGGTTAAAAGGGATTAAATTTCTCTATTACTGATTCACCCCCCCTCTCAGTAATCCAACACTGTTCTTGTGAAATTTCATTTCCTTTCCCTTTGTTATATCATTTTACATTTCAATTTTCTCTTAAATTTTCATAAATGAAAAGGTAAGCGTTATAAATGGAAGTTGAAGAGATTTTTGAGTGGTTATTTTTTATTTATTTTATGCTCATGAGTGATATATTTTTTAAAATATCATCAACTCTACCCGTTGGTGTCCTCTTCTATTCTTCAAGTTATTCTCGGTGTTTCTAGTGTTAGCCTAGTGATTAATATCATCCCATATTCTTCTTCTCTATCTTATCCTTCCAACATGCTCTTGCAAGTTCAATTTCGACTCTTGTAGCTTCAGATATGTCCGCCTGAACATTGCACATCCCATTTTCTAATTAAATTTGGGCCTCTTCTGTTTTCTACATTTTCTGGGAAGTTTCACCATGAACCGGTAAATATTTTTTATGCCATCGTTTCCTATTCTATGCTAGCTTTCCTACAAGCTATCATGGGCCTGATTTCATTTAATTTAGCCCCAAATATGGTCGTCTGAAGTTTGCACAGTGATTTTTCCATTAAATTCCTGACCTTTATTTATTTATTTTTTCTGGGAATTTTTGTCATTGGTTTGGCCTAAAGTCATCTTCCAATGTATTCTTCTCCTTGATACCTTTGGAATGAGGTATCCTAGACCTAATTATGACTCATGTATCTCAATATATGATTGTTTGAAGTTCGACGCTCAACAACCCTTGATCTTCTTGTGGGAGAATCTGTACCATTGATCGTCAACCTTAAATTCATTATACCACATGCATGATGTAATCTAAGACTGAATGGTTAACATATTTTTTATCCCTCTTACTTATTTGTACAAGGACCTAGATAAGGCATAGGACCTATGACTCATTTTCTAATTTTGGCCAATTACCGTAGTTAAAAATAGGAAAATAAAAACAAATAAAAGAATCTACTAAAAATTTAATTAAAAATAATAATAAAATTACTCCCCCCAAACCTATGTACAAATCAAAATTAATAAATAAAAATAAAAATAAAAATAATAAAATTACCCCCAATCCACGTGGAATAAAAAATTAATAAAAATAACAAAATTCAAAATATTCCCCCAAAATGAAATATAACCCAAGGTCTTCCAAAAATTAAAAAATTAAAATTGTGGTAATTCAAACCTATCAGAACTTGGGATGGTTGGTATGGTAATAACTCAACTCACTCTGATGGCATAACACTATGATGGAATAGCTCACTCTGATAACATATCTCTCTGATGTCATAGCTCACTCCGATGACATGACACTCTCATAAGATACCACTCCGATGACATAACACTTTGATGGCATAACTCACTCTGATAACATATTTCTGTGATGGCATAGCTCACTCTGGTGGCATAACACTCTAATAACATACCACTTCGATGGAACGACACTCTGATGACATAGCTCACTATGATAGCATAACTCTCTAATGTCATAGCTCACTCTGATGGCATAACACTCCGATAACATGCCACTCCGATGACATAACATGAATATTATATAATAATACTCTGATGACATAAAACATCAATATTATACAATAATGTGGTCGGGAAGTAGGCTATCTGGCTCTATACTAAAATTAACAAGTAAAACCATTTTCATGGCACCTCATTTCGATGACATACCAATGGGGTCCAATGGTGAGGGAGCTCAACTTAAGGAGTGGTAAGTGGAGTCTGATGGGCTCATCCTGATGGCTTGATTCCAATGAACTCCATCGATGGCTTCAAATATTAAATTAATAATCCTAATTTTTCAAGGGTATTCAAGAAAGGGAAGACGAAATTACGAGAATGAGGGAAGGTTTGTCAAGAGGAAGGGATTATCGAAAAAGTAGGAGGTATGTCTTAATGAGAATTCTTGATGGGAATTCACCATTAAGTGAAGGTGAAGACCAATGGGAAGAAGCATGGGAAGAAGTCTAATGAAATATTAAGTTGAAAACCAATAAGGCGAGGGGGAAACTGATTTTTTTATTATTAAAAAATCAAATGAAAACAAAACAAAAATAAAGAATAAAAATATACATCCTAGGACTTGGGGGAATAATGGGAAAACAAAAAATAAAATAAAATGAAAAATAAATAAAAGACCATATATATATATATATATATATATATATATATATATATATATATATCAAAAATTCAAATTGTTTCTAATTTTACGGGATATGAAAAAATAATGAGAATGTAGATATAAAAAACTATACATTAGGGTTTTAGGAAAAACACACCATGTAAAAAAAATAGTTTACTCATGTAAAACTAATTCTAAATTAAAGTTGATTTTTCCCATTTAAAAAATAAATACCAAGGGTAATTTTGGGGAAAACCATGAGAAATAAAAACCATGGGCAATCAAAACCATGTCGTTTTTAAAAACCAAGGGAAAAATACAAATGAAAATAAACAAATACATAAAAATAATAAATAAAAGAATTAAAAAATAAAATAAATAAATAACATGTGGATTTTTTGAACTTGTGGGAATTCTTTGATGGGGCTTCTTAGAACCAAAATTAGTCGTGTGGGGGTGGTGTCATTCTGTACTTGGATCCTAACCATTTCTTCAAAATAAAGATGGGCTTGGGACCAAGCACAAATAATTATGCAAAACTCATGGCTTTAAAACTCTTATTATTATTTTCTAGGGAAAAGGGTGTTAAAAATCTATAGATTTTTGGTGATTCGATGCAAGTGATAAATAAGTCTAGAAAAGTTTAGAAATGTCACAATATAATTTTATTTCCATTGCTTGAAGAAGTTCATATATAGTTGGATTCGTTTGACTCTTTTTCTATGCATCATATTTACAGGGAGCGAAATAGGGAGGCAAATTCACTATCTAAAGAAGGTCTACATATGGATTATGGGTAGTGGTTAATTTCATAACTACATGAAGTAGAACACTATGAGTACTATCATCGTCCATTT
Source organism: Picea engelmannii (assembly GCA_009831015.1). NCBI lineage: Eukaryota > Viridiplantae > Streptophyta > Pinopsida > Pinales > Pinaceae > Picea > Picea engelmannii. Next base: position 594,824 of record ML777188.1, read on the forward strand.
TATTACACACCATATTACCTTCCTTGCTAGTCTCTTCTCATCTGGATTTTTTTGTTGATCAACCCTTTTATAATGGTTTTGCTCTCTTTTAATTTGGACAATTCACAGTCACGTTTTGGCCATTTTATGCAGGCCTCATAATGGTTGTTATGAGCTTCTGATACTTTTGAACAACTTCAACAAATTTAAGTTTCGTAGCACATAAAATACTATGATTTGATTTTTATTTATTTACAAGTTTTTGTATATTTTCCCTATATACGTCTCCATCTATTGAGACGTAAATACAAGGAAACTTGTATTCTACAGAATGTAAATTCCGTTCCTCTTCAGATGAAATAAAATTTACGCTCTTTTTTTCCGAGGAAAAAAACAAATAAATAAATAACAATAAAAAATAATTGTATACAAAAATAAAAATTAGGAAAATGAGGCCAAGTTCCATACGAGTCAAGGTTCCATGCCAGTCAAGGTTCCACACTAGTCAGGGTTCTGCACTTATGGACCAAAAATAGGAGCAAGATATATCATGTAGATTTCAAGTAATCAGGTGTCGAGTCGTGTTGGTATGTTGTATGGAGATAACGATCGTTCAAATTTGGATGTGACAAATGGAAAGCGACCAGGGGGGCAAACATGACATGTCATGTGACACATTAACGTCACAAATAATGACTCGTATGATAAAAGAAAATTGACGCTGGCTGGGTGAAAGATACATGTCAATCCATTCAAACCAAATATCTCTAAGGGAACATCTGATAAGATTGGAAAGAAAAGGAATATGATTAGATCAGGGAATTGGCTTTTGCGTTAGGCCACAATGTATGAAACTGGTTACAACAAGTGGCGAACAAGCATTAGGTGACGATACGATAATGTTCTGCATCCAAAAAGCTAAAATAGTCTTGGGCTTGGGTTTTTGAAGAGAGGGGAGTCTGAAAGAAGAACCCGATAGAGATCAATCTGAAGAATCTCACACCTTTCATTTCTCAGGAATATCACAAGGGAATTCACTCAACTGGCCTGATCCAGGTGGATATTGGTGGCCTCCCACCTATTCCAACTGGCTCCTCTTATTAGTTTTAGTTCAACACGTTCTTTTGTACTGGGGATGTCTGAATCCCTACACATCTTCCAGGTGGATACCGATGGCCTCTCACCTAATCCAACTGGCTTATTTTGTATGTTTTCATGTCAACACATCTTGTTGTATTTCCAGGTTCGTTTTGGAGCCCTAAACAGTCTTTTTTTGGCCTGCCATAGTCAAACTGTAGACATAGTCAAAGTTTGACAACGTAATGTGTAGTTCTCTATAATACCTTTCCAACGGGCTATCACGCGCCTAAAACAGAGGTCATATGCAAAAGTTATGACCCCAGGAAGTTGAGGTACCAACTTACCCATAGGGGCCCACATGACTTTTGGCATTTCACCTACTAGGGTTAGGTTTTTGGATGTCTATGGTTTTGGAATTCATGAGTAATATTAAAAAGGCCTCTGGAACATTATTGTAATCATCCTTCTCAGATGGATGTGCATAGCAGCCACATCTCTTCTCAGAGATAGCTACCACCATTCGAGAAAGTATTTCAGTTATGTAGTTTTACAGTTTCAACCTATTTCATTTATTCAATAGAATATATTGTTCACTTGATATCTGTGTTGTTCTTCATATCTCTGTGTTTATTGTATTGAGTTTGTTAATCAATTCATTTCTCTCCTTAATCCAGATTAGTGGTATCAGAGTGGTCTGCTCTTCATTTATTTTTCTTCGTGCTTGTCCTCGACAAGATCTGGGTAGAAGAAGTTGGGACTTGAACCAATCGAGTTGTTGTAAGATCGGTCACACTGAGCCTGACATCAACCCATGGGGGAAGAAAAGAAATATCATGGAGTAGGAGATCCAATTAAAATGTTTCTTGAGGAATCCCTCGCGTGAAAAAGAAATTTAATGATGGACAACTTTGCGCAGATCCTTTGACGACTTCCCACAGGAGAAGAATCTTCATCAAGCAGCCATGCAACCCCCTTCAAGGTATAGGTATATTTTAATATTCAATTATTTGAAGGACTGATAGATGCGAACGCTGTAGATAAATGGTTGAATCTGCTTGAAGGGTATTTTTCAGTCCACAATTTTTTCGATAGAGTAAATATTACTTTTGCACTCCTCAAGGTCGTCCCCCATGCTAAGGACTAGTGAGATACTTAATTTGAGCAAAGGGCTGTAGATGAATTTTTAATATTTGTGGTTTCCCCTACATGGGATTCCTTCCGGGATGCCATTAAAGAAAAATACTACCCTGTTGGAAGCTACGAGGACTAGTACACCAGATGGACCACCCTGCGTCAAGAAAGGGACTAGACAATACCAGATTTCACCAATATTTTCCATACCCTACGCACCAAATTGGGTATCAAATACTATGAGTGACATATGGTGCTAAAATACTGCAATTTTTTTCATAGATACATTCAAACAAAAATGGAGTTTCTAGACTTCACCTCATTGGGCACGACTTATAGATACACTGTCAATATTGAGCATAAATTTAAGTAGAAGAGGTGAGAGTTTGGATCTACAAAATCCCCACAGTCGAAGTAGGGAAAAGGCGACCCCAAACTACACAGCAAGGGACCGAGATGAGATGGCCACTCTCAGAAAAACTAGTCCAAAATGAAACACAAGAAAGGAAATGAGAAGACAAAGAAGGACATAGGAAAATGGTGTGAGTACCATAAAATCCCTTGGCACAACACTGAAGAATTCTACTCCAAGAAGTCACTCGTGGGCGAGATGAAGGCTTCCCAGTTAGAGGTAAATTCTGATTCCGAATAAAGTCCAAAATGAGGGAAGGGGATCATTGATGCTAAACTCAATGCCACTGTCGCTACCACCAAAGTCCAGCCAAGAGAACCAAAAGAAAAAGAGGAAGGGGAATGCCTCTTTTACTCACAGATGTGGGTAAAGGGGGCTACACTTCATTTCATTGTCGATAGAGGAAGTCATAAGAACCTGATCTCAATAGAGGTCTTCAAGTGGCTAGACCCGCCGATGACATCGCACCCACAACCTTACACCTTCGGTTGGCTTCACCAAGGAAGAGATATCTGTGTCAACCAACAATGTCGCCTGCCCTACGGGATCAAGCCTTTCAAAGATGAGGTATTGTGTGATATTTATCCCCTTGAAGTTTGTGATGTTCTTTTAGGACAACCATATTTGTGGAAGCATCATGAAATGTATGATTCTAGACCCCACAATGTTATTATTACTTTTTGTAGACAATTGTACATGATACCAGAGGTAGCGCCACCTACCGCTATTTCTTTAATCTCTACTAAGCAATGCAGTAAGGTCATTTCACAGACTGGGACGTTTTTCTTCTTTGTGATCTGTTCTCACAATAAGAAAAAGGTCACCACCACATATGTGGCCTCTACACAAAGCCTCTCTTTGCAGCACAAGAAAGTGAACATAATCGTGGAAGAGTACATAGACATATTGTCCTCACCCACCGGGGTACCAATGCACTGCTAAGTCAAGCATCCAATTGATTTGACCCCTTATGCACCTCTGTCTAATGGACTAGTCTATCATCGCTCGCTGATGGAAAATGACAAAATCAAGCATCAGATCCAAGAGATTCTTCAAAAGGGGCAGATCAGACCCAACTCCTCCCCTTGTGGAATCTCGATTGTACTGGCGTAGAAAAAGGACGGGACCCCTTGTGGAATCTCGATTGTACTGGCACAGAAAAAGGACAGGACCTAGCGACTCTACATTGATTATAGAGCATTAAACAAAATAACAGTCAAAAACTGGTACCCAATTCCTAGGATTGATGAACTTATTGACCAACTCAAGGGGGAAAATTTCTTCAACAAGATTGACCTAAAGTCTCTCTACCACCAGGTTCCTATCGAACCAACTGATGTATGGAAGGCAACCTTCAAATCTAAAGAAGGTCTTTTTGAATGTTTGGTCATTCCCTTTGGCTTAACAAATGCACCAACCACTTTCATGAGGTTGATGGATGATGTATTGAGACCCTTCACCAACTCTTTTGTGGTGGTATATTTGGATGGCATCCTCATCTTCAACAGAACTTGGGAGGAGCACATTCAGCATATTCAACAGGTTTTGAGCACCCCTTGGCAGAAAAATCTTTATGCCAACTTGGAAAAATGATCCTTTTGCATGAACATGGTCCAATACTTGGGTTACATTGTTGATGAGCATGGGGTACATGTTGATCTAGCTAAGATCCAAGTCATCCGTGACTGGCCAGCCCCGACCACACTAACCGATCTTCAGAGCTTCTTGGGACTGGCCAAATTCTACCGACGGTTTGTGTTGGGATTATCCCATATTGCATGGGCCCTCAGCCAAGTGACCAAGGGAAGTGGCAGGGGAAATTTCATGTGGGGGAAGGAACAACAACGAGCATTCGATGATCTGAAGCATCGCTTGTGCTCAGATCTAGTACTCTCCTTGCCCAATATGAAACAACCATTTGAGATTAAGACTGATGCATCTGAATATGTTGTAAGCACATTTCTCACTCAACACAATCATCTGGTGGAATACCATAGTGAGACACTCTCAGATACTATCTAGAAATACCCAACCTAGGACAAGGAAATGTATTCYATTGTACAAGCATGTCTACAATGGAAACATTACATTCTTGGAAAGGAGACGATCATCCACATTGATCACAAGCCCCTATAGTTCATACAGACACAGGGGAAATTGCAGAATGACCGCCATCAGAAGTGGTCCACCTACCTGCAACAGTTCCATATCAACATCAAGTATAAGAAATGGAGCTTAAATCGTGTTTTTGACTACATCAGTCGACCTCCTGTGGCTGCACTCACCACTGTCCTCCATTCCTGTGGACATGAGGCATTTTAGTGGCCCCAACTTTATCAACAAGATCTAGACTTTGCCACCAACTATCATCTCTTGGGTACAGACACGATTGTCACAGATTTTCACATCCAGGATGGACTATTATGCCATCTAGGCCATCTCTTTGTTCCTGCAAGCGAGCGTGCAAAGATGATTTGGGAATCCCACTACAATCGGATGGAAAGACATTTTTGCATGGAAAAAATTGTGGCCGTTCTCCATAAACATTTTTATTGGACAAAACTTCGGCAAGACATCAACAAGTATATCCGATCTTGCACTGCCTGTGCCATTGCCAAACCAGCCATCAAGAAGCAAGGATTATACACCCCTCTTCCTACTCTGGGAAGCCTTGGGAATCCATCTCCATGGATTACATGTCTGAATTTTCGTCCACCAAGCAAGGAAATGATTGTGTATTTGTGGTCGTTGATTGGTTTTCAAAGATGGCCATTCTGATAGCCTGCAAGAAGAACATCATAGTAGAAGATACTGCCAAGATCTTGTCCGAACGAGTGTGGGTCCTTTTTGGGATACCACAGACCATCATCTCCGACCGGGAAAATAGGTTCCTCAACACATTTTGGTCAAGTCTCTTGTCACTGTTGGACACCAAGCTCACTAAATCCATTGCTTTCCACCCCCAAACAGATGGCCAAATAGAGGTCGTCAATCAGATGATTGTGCACATCCTGTGCATGTACAACTCTAAGCATCCACATACATGGGATGAGATTCTCCCCTATGTTCAACATAGTTACAATATGGTTCTCCATAGCTCCACCGACCATAGCCCATTTCAGGTGGGATTGGGATTCCAACCCTTGGATCCCATCAACCATTGATGCTTCACTACCCCTAGAAATCACACAGGAAGACCCTTTCCATGTTCAGTCTGAGACTGACAAAGCCACTAGATTCATTGAGCAGATTCATCGCATATGCCAATAGGTCCATGAGATTTTGCAGAAATCCAATTCTAAGTACAAGCAACGCCATGATCAACACAGGGTTCCACACTAGTTTGAGGTTGGAGACAAGGTATGGTTACACTTGTAGAAGGAGCATCTTATAGGGCCCCATAGGAAGCTCCACCCACTTTGATATGGGACTTACACCATCACCAAGGCTATGGGTAACAATTGTTTTGAGCTCAACACTCCACCATTCCTTGGCCTTCACCCAGTGTTCAATGTGGACCTCCTTCGACCATATTTTCCACCATTATTGGACACCTCAGAGATTGCAGAACAATTTACACCAACATAGCTCAACCCTAATTGCATGGAACATTCATCCACTGATCAGATAGTGGATACACAAGTCAAGAGAACTCATCAGTAGAGAATTGAGCTTTATCGGGTTGTCAAGGTAGTGAAACTCCTACACTAAGGCAAGTGGCACACCCGAGGCCAAATCTAACAGAAGTTTCCTCACTTGATGGGGGAAATCCACGCAATGGAGACCATTTTTTCCTAAGGGGGGAGGATTGATCTAGGTGGATATTGGTGGCCTCCCACCTATTTCAACTAGCTCCTCTTGTCAGTTTTAGTTCAACATGTTCTTTTGTACTTCTTTGTAATTGTGGGTTCTACACTTCTGGGGTTGTCTGAAGCCCTACACATATTCCAGGTGGATACTGGTGGCCTCTCACCTAATCCAACTGGCTTATTTCTTATTTTTTCATGTCAACACGTCTTGTTGTACTTTGAGGGCCATTTTGGATCCCTAAAAAGTGTTTTTTTGGCTCGCCATAGTCAATCTGTAGACGGAGTCAGAGTTTGACGATGTGATGTGTAGTTCTCTAAAAGACCTTTTCAACAGGCTATCTGTAATGTCCCTTTCTAAATAGGATCTCCAGAGAGGAGGCTTAATGGTATAAACAACCCTGTTAGACTATAGCCAGGGTCAGAAAGGGGTAAACAATGTTACTAGAGTCACTCCAGTCAAAGGTGTTATGTTCGAAAAGTGACATTGAGCTAAAAGTGGTTAAAAGTGCTTTTAAGCCAATTTGAGATAAAAATAAGACAGATGAGCTAAAATTAGAAGTCAACAACAAATTAGGGTTTCGAGTAGCTATAAGAGAAGGTCCAATGACCTAATTCATCATTATGTAGATTTTGACTTGTCATTCAGGAGAGAGGCGCATCTCAGGAGAGATAGTTCAATGGATTCCAGGAGGAAGACACTAGTTGGCTGATTTTGGTGTTGAGAGACACACCCTAGTCACCGGGAAGATAATCTAGGTCTTCCATTATTCTTCATTACACAGGTTCCAGCAGGAAGGGCACACTTATTCAAGGTGAGGCCACAACTTTCGAGGAGGTTCAGTGGATCGACTTGACCCATCCAGGGAGAGTTCAGAGATTCCCTTCTGACCTAGTTGAGAGGAAGGCAAGGTACACTTCTTTCCTAGTTCCTCGTCAAATTCCGATGGAGGAATCATCTGGGGCGCACTTTCTATAATTGGGAGTGCGATACTTTGGGTGGACACATTCGGGGTTCCCGAGCAATCATCAAATCAGATCCAGGGAAACCCTTTCGAACCATTTCACAGTAGGCCAAGGCGATCATTTTGAGACACATATCAGCTGATTTTGATGGTGGAATCACTAGGGCACAATTTTCCAGTGAGAGAGGGGCACATTTCCCCATAGGGGATCCATCCAGGGTCCTGAAACATCACAAAAGGGGCCGGTCAGTCACTAGGATTGAGATCTAGAGAAGGGCACACCATTTGGGACAGTTTCCAGGCCATTCTGAGAGGTTTAACCACTAGGGCAAACTTTCCAGACTTTCAACAATTACCGTGTGAGATGCCATAGTTCCAACTCATCCATTGATCCCGTAGTGCTCATCTATTATAGGGTATCATCATTTACTTTTCTTATTGTATTCCGACTGAGATCCTTTTGTCATTTGATCTAGCAGAGTGATTCATTTTTATTCTGTCGCATTCGTCATTGTACTCACAAAGATATCATAATATAATATTTGCAATATTTTGTCTCATTTATCATCTATATAGTCATTTATATGCTGTAACAATGAATTATCTACAGTAGATACATCAAATTATCTGAGTTTTCCTAGACTATCCAAGTCAAAAACATTACAATGGTATCATAGCTTTAGTCCTGCTAACATGTGACTAAAGACAATGAGTGCAACAGAGAACCAAGGGGGTCGTGAGCACGTAGGTGACAAATATGTCACCTACAATAGATGCAAGGATGGAAGACCTAGATATTATTTTCCCCCTTTTCATCCTAGCTCAGAGGAAGAGGAAGAGGCACAAAGGGAAGCAAAGAGAAGGGCATAGTGAGAGGTTGAGCATGAGGCGAAGAGGATGTTAGGAGACATATATGAGAGACCAGAGGGAAGTGGTAAGGCCCCCATGGACCTAGAAGTAGCCTTCATGCAGGTACTCTACAATATGGTAGTCAGTCAGTAGGCCATGACTCAGTCCTTGGCGCATATGGCCGATAGGCTAGCCATAGTGGGCACCTCGGGCACACAAGCCCCACATGCAGCACAAGGGAACTTAGGGGCAGGAAGTAGACCCCAGTATCCTACTCACACATACACCTCTTCGAGTAGGATTCCCATGACATTTTCCCCCAGTTTCTATAGGGTACCTCCAGTAGCATCAAAACAATTGATAGCATAGAGGCCACCCACTTAGGTGGAGGACATTGTAAAGTATAGGAGGGAGTATGCAACATGGGCTGTGACTTCCGTCAGGAGATGTCCCTGGTCGATTATTGTGGACTCAGACTCAGGAACCACCCCAGAGAGCCATAAAGAGGAGGACAACAACAGTAGGGGCATAATATTGATTTCATCCATAAATTTGGTAAACTCACCATACCTTCTTTTGACGGATCATCCAAATGCACCGCCAGAGCTTAGGTACAAAATATAGAAACATACTAAAAGCTCAACCAGATGACCGAGACAGAGGCCATCAGTTTCACTACCCTACACTTGGAGGGTGAGGCACATGAGTGGTGGCATCATGGAATGGTGACGTTGGGTCACAGTCACATCACCTCCTACAGGGAGTTCACAGAGATTCTCATGGACATGTTTGACAGGAGGGATCTCGAGATCCAGTTCAGGGATCTAGCCCAGTTGAGACAAACTGACACAACAAAGGCATTCATCATGGAGTTTCAGTGGGTAGTAGTGGTAGTGATAGATATATCAGAGCCCAGGCTGATCATATTATTCACATTGGGACTCACATAGCCTTTGAGAGGATGGGTAAAGGCATACAGGCCTCACACCTTGCAGGATGCCATCCTACGAACTCGAGATTTGGAAGACTCAGTGATAAAGACTAAACCCTATTCCAAACCCTTCGTACCACAGAAGGATCGAGACATGAATCCATTCCATAGAGAATGGAAGGACAAGGAGAAGCTAGATGATGAGACAAGGTGATATATTATGAGGAAGAAGCTTTGATTCAACTGCAGAGGCCCTTGGATCCTAGGCCATAAGTGCATGGGCAAGGGAGAGATTCATTATATTGAGGTGGCAAAAAACATTGTGGATAGTGATAAGGAGGAGAAGGACAATGGATCCACTAGCTCAGAGGAGGAGTCAACACATGCAGAGGATCAACCTCCCCGTAGACTACCGAAACTGGTAAGAGCCCACCCACTGGTAGTTCCACAACCTCCTGAGCAGAATAACAGGAGGAAACCAACAAAGGGAGGAGTCATAGCGACCCTTTTTGGTGTTCCCAGGTGTGATACTCTCAAGATCAGAGGGACTATTCAGGGGGAACGAGAAATCACCCTGATAGATGGTGGGGCCACACACAAATTCATTGACGCTTCATTGGTATCGAGAAAAGCACTTCAAACAGAGGAGTTTGAGGGGTTTGATGTTGCAGTAGAAGATGGCCACACAATGGAGTGTCTGGACAGAGTTCTAGACTTGGAGATAAAGTTAGGAAACTACACAGTGACAGACACATTTTATGTGGTTGACCTATCTGACACAGATGTGGTGTTGGGAGTCTAGTGGATGATTACCTTGGGAAAAATCACCACCAATTACCAAACCTTGGATATGGGGTTCAGAGACCGTGACGAGAAGAAGGTTTTTCTGAGAGGTATGTCGACATGAGCACCCAAGACAGTTGAGGCCAAAAGGATGGAGAGGATATTTAGACATGGGGAGGTAGCATATGCCGTAGATTTCTTTATCACTACGTGGAAGGATAGGGTCGACAACAATATCTTACAGACATCAGGAATTTGTTGGGAGACCACCTGATAGGGTGTTTGAGCACACCATTGAGTTGGAGGAGGGGGCCAAACCTATGATCAAACCCCCCTATCGTCATCCTAGGAGGTTCAAGGATGAGATATAGAAATCAATGAAGGAATTGCTAGCGATGGGACACATCAGGCCGAGGAACAATCTATTTGCCTCTTCAGTTGTCTTAGTTCTGAAGAAGGATGGCACCATGAGGATATGCATTGATTACCGGGTCTTGAGCAAGAAAACCATCAAGAAACGGTATCCTATCCCACACATTGACGAGTTGATGGATGAATTGCATGGGGAAATTTTATTCTCAAAGATTGATCTATGCTATGGGTATCATCTGATAAGCATCCGAGAGCAGGACATAGAGAAGACAACATTTCAATGTCACTTTGGACATTTCAAGTTCTTGGTTATGCCATTTGGGATAACCAATGCACCAACTACATTCTAGTCTTGCATGAACCACATATTCAGGGATCAGTTGAGGAATCATTCTTGGTTTTCTTTGATGTCATCTTGGTCTACAAAAAGACATGACAGGATCATATGAGACACCTGGATGAGGTATTGAGCATCATGGAGGTGTAGTCATTATATGACAAAGAGTCCATGTGTGAGTTTGGTATGAGATAGATACTTTAATTGGGACACATCATCAGTGCACAGGGGGTACAGGTGCACCGGGAGAAGATCAGGGCCATTCTGGATTGGCCAATGCCTAAGAATGTGACGGAGTTGAGGAGTTTCTTCGGGCTATGCAACTATTACAAGCGGTTTGTCCAGGGTTTTTCCTAGCTTGGAGAACCATTGAAAGATCTTACCAAGCATGGGGCTATCATCTGGACCGAGGAGTCATAGAAATACTTTGATCACATGAAGGAAGTCATGGGCACTTGTCCAGTGTTAGCATTACCAAACTTCACCTTGCCATTTGTACTAGAGTGTGATGCATCTGATGAGGATATCGGGGCTGTTTTGATGCAGGGAGGACACCCCATTGTATTTGAGAGCAAGAAGCTCACTCATCCTGAGATGTTGTACTCCATTTATGACAAGGAAATGCTGGCAATCATGCATGCCTTGACCAAATTCAGACAATATTTGGTGGGCAACAAATTCGTGGTCAAGACATATCACAATAGCTTGAAGTATTTCCTTGAGCAGAAGGACCTCAGTGAGCACCAACAGAAATGGGTGACGAAGGAACATGCATTCGATTTCGACATAGACTATGTCAAGGGGAAGAAGAACATTGTGGTTGATGCATTATCGATGAGACCTGTGACATGTTCTTTGAATGAGATTTCAACAGATTGGAAATCCCACTTGTTAGTGGAATATTCCAAGAACAAGTTCGCTTGTGAGGTTATGGATGGGCATATACTGGATGAAAGGTATAGGGTCATTGACTATGTCATATTATACAAGGACAAAGTCTACTTGGTGCCAGATTCAGGGCTCAAGAAGAAGATCCTCACAACAATTCATGATTCACCACTAGCAGGCCATCGGAGGTTTTTCAAAACCTACAGACAGTTCAAGGAGAGGTTCTCATGGAAGGGCCTCAAACATGACGTTATGAGACACGTCAATGAGTTTGTGACTTGACAATAGAACAAGTCAAAACATACTCTTCCAATAGGGCTACTTCAACCACTCCCCATTCCAGAGTAGAAATGGGAAAGTATATCGATGAACGTCATCACAGACCTACCCAAGGTCCAGGTTAAGGACTATATCTATGTAGTGGTTGACAGGTTGACCAATTTTTCTCACTTTTATGCCATACCGACATAGTACAACACAGTTCAGGTAGCCGATCTATTCTTCAAGGAGGTCTTTAGACTTCATGGGTTGCCAAGGAACATCATTAGTGATAGGGACAGTCGGTTCATTAGGACATTCTGGATAGAGTTGTTTAGGTTGGTGGGGACATAGCTGATACCCAACACCAACTATCACCCTCAGATAGATGGGTAGACTGAGATCATCAACAAGTGGGTTGAAGGATATTTGAGGAACTATGTAGGTGGACAACAAAGAACATGGGTCAAGTGGCTACATTTAGGAGAGCATTGCTACAACACCACTTTCCACATGTCCATTGGTATGCCACCCTTCCAAGCATTGTATGGATATGATGCTCCCACTTTGGTAGAATTGGTTTTCGGAGAGAGCAGAGCTCCCAAGGCCAAATATTGGATCATAGAGAGTCAGGAGATTCTCAAGTTGTTGAAAGAGAACCTACAGACGACACAAAACCAACATAATATGAGTGTGAACATACACATGATAGAGCACAACTTTGAGCTTGGGGATCTGGTTTTCTTGAGACTCCAACCTTACAGACAATCATCTCTAAAGAAGAGTGGGGTCGAGAATCTCAAGCCCAGATTTTATGGCCCTTACAGGATCATGCACCGAGTAGGTGAGATTGCTTATGAGATAGAGATTCCAGATGGGAGAAAGATTCATAATGTGTTCCACGTATCTTTCCTCAGAAAGGCAAAGAGACAATTAATTAGCACATCAGAGGAGATTCCCCCATTGGATGAGGAAGGAAAATTGGAGTTGGTTCCAGAGGAGGTATTGGAGTTCCGGGAGAAGAAACTGAGGAGCAGGGTCATCATAGAGTGTTTGATCAGATGGAGAGGGATTCTAGTAGAGGACGCTACTTGGGAGAGCGAGCAGGTGTTGCAACACCTTGGATTGGTATTGCTCGAGGACAAGTAATTTCGGGAAGGGAGGACTGTAATGTCCCTTTCCAAATAAGATCTTTACAGAGGATGCTTAATGGTCCAAAATACCCCGTTAGACTATAGCCAGGGATAGAAAGGGGTAAACAGGGTTACTAGAGGTCACTCTAGTCAAAGGTGTTATGTTTGGAAAGTGATATTGAGATAAAAGTGGTTAAAAGTGATTTTAAGCCAATTTGAGCTAAAAATAGGACATACGAGATAAAATTAGAAGTCAACAATGAATTAGGGTTTCAACAATGAATTAGGGTTTTAGGTAGCTATAAGAGAAGGGTTAGTGACCTAATTCATCATTATGTAGATTTTGACTTGTCATTGAGGAGAGACGCACATCTCAGGAGAGATAGTTCAGTGGATTCCAGGAGGAAGACACCAGTTGGTTGATTTCGGTGTTGAGAGACACACCCTAGCCACTGGGAAGATCATCTAGGTGTTCCATAATTCTTCATCAGCAGTTACACAGGTTCCAACAGCAAGGGCACACTTATTCAGGGTGAGGGCACAACTTCTGAGGAGGTTCAGTGGATCAACTTGTCCCATCTAGGGAGAGTTCAAAGATTCCCCTCCGACCCAGTTGAGGGGAAGGAAAGGTGCATATTTTTCCTGGTTCCTCATCATATTCTGACGAAGAAATCATCCGGGGTGCACTTTCCATACTTGGGAGTGAGACACTTTGGGCGGACACATTCAGGGTTCCCGAGCGATCATCCGATCAGATCCATGGAAACCCTTCTGACCCATTTCATAGCAGGCCAAGGAAATCATTTTGAGACACATCTCAGCTGATTCTGATGGTGGAATCACTAGGGCATAGTTGTCCAGTGAGAGAGGTGCGCATCCCCCTAGGGGGATCCATCCGAGGTCCAGACACACCAGTAGAGGGGCTGGTCAATCACTAGGACTAAGAGCTAGAGCAGGGAAAACCATTTGGGACAGTTTCCAGGCCATTCTGAAAGGTTTAGCCACTAGGGTGAACTTTTCAAACTTTCAACAGTTACCGTGGGAGTTGCCATAGTTCCAACTCATCCATTGATCCCGCAGTGCTCATCTATTATCGGGTATTATCATTTATTTTTATTATTGTATTCCGAATAAGATCCTTTTTTCATTTGATCTAGCCAAGTGATTCATTTTTATTCATCCGCATTCGACATTGTACTCCCAAAGATATCATAATATAAGATTTGCAGTCTTTTATCTCATTTATCATCTATAGAGTCATTTATATGTTGTAACAATGAATTATCTACAATAGATACATCAGATTATATGGTTTTTCCTATACTATCCAAGTCAGGAACATTACACTATCACGTGCCTAAAACATAGGTCGTATGCAAAAGTTACGACCCCAAGAAGTTGAGGTACCAACTTACCCATAGGGGGCCACATGACTTTTGGCGTTTCACCTCCTAGGGTTATGTTTTTGGATGTCTATGGTTTTGGCATTCATGAGTAATATTAAAAATGCCTCTGGAGCCTCATTGTAATCATTTTTCTCAGACAGATGCATGTAGCAGCCACATCTCTTCTCAAAGATAGCTACCACTATTTGAGCAAGTGTTTTAGTTCTGTAGTTTTACAGTTTCAGCCTATTTCATTTATTCAATATAAGATATTTTTCACTAGATATCTGTGTTTTTCTTCATATCTCTGTGTTTATTATATTTAGTCTGTTAATAAGTTCATTCCACACCTAAATCCATATCACATATTGATGAGACAAACCTGATGAGGGGATCCCGATAGGATTTCGACCTTCGACATTCAGACCAATCTTAAGGCAATGCACACTCAACACTTTGAATGCGGATTCTTGATAAATTAAATCCAATGAGTACATGGGATAAGACTGTGAGAAAGGTGGATTCGATAGCCTTGCGATCTTTGGACGCCGGGGCAACAATAATAAAATGTGAATCTACTTCCTAATGAAGGAGATTCTAGTAAGGATCAAGTTTCCGTCCTCATCAATGCAATGGTGATAACAAACAAATCTGGCTAATGTTTGGGCAAGACAAGGCCTAGTTCATAATGCTGATTGTTGGCTTCAAATTATAGATAACATTTACATAGAAAGAAATCTAGGAAATAGGAAGAAGATGAAGGGATTCCCCACATGCATTTCAAGGTTAGAGTGTTCATGTAAATAAAGTGACCCTGCGACCCTGCTCCTGCAACCACAAAAAAGATGAGATTAATTATGCGAGGAAGAATGCACTTGCCATTATACCATACACATTATATTTTCTTCCTTCAACAAAATTATGAATGAGTGTTGGGTTTGTTCAAAGATAATCATGAGTGTTGTAGATAAGTATCCTAAAAGATGCATGTACCAAGTCTCAAATTTATAGAAAGGATTAGTGATATTGCGATTCATGCTAAGAGTTTGAAACTGAAGAGTATGATCAACATATGTGATCATAAAGTTGAAGTAATTAGGCACAACATCCAAGCAAGAGGGTTTAGAATTTAAGTTATCTATTCATAAAATCCCCAAACACAAACTCATTCAAGAAAATCATCAATCAAGAACAAACCCCCAATTGCCTCAAGGTAGATAAAGAGTTAACATTAGGATCAAGTAGTATAGGATTAAGCATTAGATTTCAAATTTTAGTAGGGGGCCCTTTCCTTTAACTTGTAAAATCAAAAGTAAAGGCGGGTTGTTGTGGCCTCAACAAATGGTGACACACTGGAAGAACCAATTATCTCTATCAATAGAATTCAAGGGTAATTACTTCATATTTGAATTTTAAAGATAATCTCAACAAACTGCAGAAAATTTTCCAATAATCATGGGTACCACAATAATGCCAAATTTCTAAAAGATATAACCCAATATTTCTAGTACTTGTAATCTAACACACCCATTTCAAAGAGCCAATTAGTGAGGTAAATTATTTGACTGACTATACACTTCTGATTGGATTTGGTTTAACCATAGGTTTTCACCTTTTATAACAATCAAACATCTTCATAAGTGTGTTCCTCATCTCTCTTTTTCCAGCATTGTTTCGCTACCAGTGAGTTTCCATATCCTTGATGAAGTTGCCTTAGTACCATACAAGCATATCCCCATTGTCAACAAATGTCCATAGCCCCGATGAGTTTACTTGTACTTCCCACACTATTTTTTTTAAGATACAAATTTGTATTACCTCAAAATAACTACAAGCCATACATAGACTAAGAGACCCGACAACTGGTCTACCAACAAAGGAAACTAGAACTAGCGACAGGTCTTGTTAAAATTGTTCATAATTGTCCTAACTGTTAGAGCTAGAATATCCAAGTATCTATCGGTTTTACAAAAAAGGCCATTAGTCCTGCAAAAGTTGTAGTCCACTAAGAAAAAAGACAGAAACAAGATCAAATTCAAAAAATCAAGTTCATACTCAAGATGCACCATTACCACCATCGCCATGTTGAGTCTGATGCCAAGCGGGAGCAAATATGTAGGTCTGGTGGAATTTAGGGCATCGGTGATTAGTGGGATCGCTTGATAGATATTCTATAAGAGTGTCCAATCTGAGACTAATACTTTCTTAACAAATTTTTTGGTCTGCAACGTCCCTCTGAATTTCAAATATTAATTGGAGGTGCTCCTCCGAGAACCAACGCTAGGATAATTATTTTGGTAGTACAAGGTTGCCAGGATGCCTCGCTCATTCATTTACATTATCCTAAACAGGTGAAATTGGAGCTTATTCTTATACTACAAGGAAACCACATTGCTCCTCATAGTTTTGGTTGTCCATCTTCTGGTCACCTGTTGGTTGATCTGGAAGATTACTGCCTATCTGAGATCAATTGGCTTGCATACTTTGCCCATCGGGCTGGTTAATCTCCATTGTAGGATGCGCTAGGACCCTCATAATATCATGTGGAGGAACATGAGGAATATCCTCTTCTATGATGGAAAATCCATAGACCTCATACTCATTGTGGTTTGTCCCAAGGAATGGCACCTCTGCCAGAGGAGAGGAGGGATGTGAAGGTGGACTAGAGGTATGTACAAAAATACAGGGAGGTTGATGATGGTTGGTGAGATAATGATAGTAAGTCAGACCACGCTGAAGTCTACCGACTCATGAGGCATAACGCTGATGGGAATATGGGTGAGCCCATGAGAAGAGCAAGGGAAATTTAGAGACAAAACTTGACAGGGCCACACCAGAGAAACATAAAAGAGAAAGAGTGAGATCGGAGGAGAAATAATGGTGAGAGACTCAGAGGGATGAAAAGGAATAATACCTTTCCAAGACAAAGTTAAATCCCTAAATCCAGAGGTGACTCCCATCGCGTCGACAATACCCATCTGTGTCGAACCCAACATCATCAAAGACTAGAGAAATGAATTTTCCATAAGACAAAATCTCCCACTGAGAGCCCCTACATTAACTCCCAGTCCCGTATACACTGTAGTGGGACAAGAGGCAATGAGCATGAAAATCCTGCTTAATTGCATGGATGGCCAGGTGTCACCCCATCTAGGGATGTACTTCCCACACTCTTAATAATACTTTCAACTTCCTTTTTATTTCAAAATATGCTCACCCTTTTAGATTTTATATATGAATATGCATATGCACATAGGGTGTGAAGGAAGCAGGGTGATATGAGAGTTGCCTTGATTTGCCGAGTAGATGTTATGCATTTTAGTTTAACCTAGGACTCTCCCCAAAAAATATCATAATATCGACCATCTTATCAATATGAAGTGGATGGACCTCAAAGAAAAGGGGAGATAGACACTTTCCTATACTTATGGATTATCATGGTATGCTCAAGTAAGTGCATGTGTTCCACCACAACTATCAGCCCATACCCACAGCTAAGAACTTTATAAATGTTCAACAAATAGAGTATCCCATGCATCTCATGACTTGTAATTTATTTCTTGAGTATGTGAATAGAATTGGACATGCCCCTCACTCAAACTTAAAATTAATCCTCAAGGAAAACTAAGAAGTCAAATCATCTCAGGGAACATACCATCATTTAAATTAAAATATGGAAGCAATTTGTACAAGCAGAAAGAAAGTGCTTAAAACTAAATCTAAAACATGAAAACAAAAAAAAACTAAGAGAAGTTGAAAACTAAAATTGTCAGTCATCAAAATAAACTGAAATCGTTTGAAAAATTAAAATTAAAAGAACCCAACAACAAGGAATAAATCTAGTGTAGCAACATAGTATGAATGATATGCACAAAGGTATCATTATTCCAGGTCCAAGAATTGGGATAAGGGAATTTTTTTTATTAAATAAACTTTTCACACAAGCTAAGACCCATCAAGAAATATTTTCAGGACTAATACATAACCTGGAAACCAAAATCAACAAGACCGTGATGAGCAATGATCGAGAAAATTGATATCTAACCAAGTTTTTATTCCAATAGATTTGAGATTTTCTAGTGACCAAATTCATATTGTTTAAATTCCCAAAATAATGGATAAATTGAAGAATCCATCCCTTTGAGCTTATGGCTACGGATAAAGTCTTAGTGAACTAATATTTTGAAGATGTTGAATTTTCAAACTCAGAAATTGCATTGGTATTTTTCACCAAGATATTCATTGTCATTTTGATTATTGATCCAGATCAACCAATGATTGTATCATTCACACCTGATGGTATGAGAATATGATCCCATTGTCATGTTTTTCAAAGGACATAGAGAAGGGAGTAAAATTATGTATAAATTAAAATAAAGAAAGCAACTACATTGAACTAAGAGAAAAACAAAAAATGCACTATGTTAGTCATTATGAGAATAATTAATCTTGAAATATAGGGTAATCCCAGTAGCATGGGACACATCATGAGCATCACCAACGAAAAAAAATTCAATGAAATCTTGGAAAGTAAGCCATGGGAAATAATTAGTCATAAAATGTTAACCATTCAACATCAATCCCAATATAAAGATCCTAAGGTAAAGATCTAAAATGAAGAACAAGCAAGATTATGAGAATTGATAATTTAGTGAAAAATTTTGCAACACAATCCTATCCAATTGTTATTTAGTGAAACAAGAAAAATCTTTCGAAAACCTAGGAAAATGGGTCAATGGAGAATTTTAGCCAAAACAAACGTTTAAATTCAATCCCATGAAACATTGCACAAACCAATAAACTCTCAAGATTTCTTGACATCAGTAAGTCCTTTGCACACTTGGAAATAATGAACTTTTCAACATCAGAAATTACATTTGATGTTTATCACCAAAGCATCAATTTCTCTTTTCCATCAGAGATAATTATTAATCCCAAATATGCAAGTGATTCAATCTGATGAGGCAAAGAGGAGATATTACAGTTATGGAGGTCATAAAAAATAATCATGATGGAATGAGAAAGACTTCAAATATCAACTAGATCATAAATCAAAATGAGAACACATGAATGATATTATATTTTAGATTCGTTGTGTAGTTGGTGACAATCTTGGTTGATTAATTCTAAAAATGTTGCAAAAGAATCTGAGCATCCAAGCTTAGATTAACACTTCCCTAAGTTGTTTTCCTTTGAAGAGAGAAATCATGAGCTACTGGTTGCACAAGCCATTTCCCAACCTGCATAAAAAAAAAGAATGTTATGATTATTTATTAGATAGTCTGGGAAATTTTTTTCCTCTAAATTACTAACTTATATTCTTTGCAGTGAAATTCGAGGTGGCTCGACCGGTTAAAGATGAATTCGAGGTGTATCAACAACAAGTCAAAGGTCAAGGTTAGTCAACCGGGTAAAGTCAAAGTCGAAGGTCAAGGTGGTTTGACATGGTAAATACATCGAGAACAAGTCGAAGAGGTCAACTAACAAGAGGCCGACAGGTGGGTGTGTTGCAATCGATTGAATACCGAATGAATGTTGACTGGTAGTCGACGGGTAATCCGACTTGGTAGTTGATTGTAATAAAATCCTGAGATTCACGGGATTTGTAGCCAATGATCTATGTGGATTTGTAAACGTTTTTGGGCACCTTTTAACTAGGGTATTTCCTATTGTAAAGCCTATAAAGAAGGCATGTTGTAATTATGTAAAAGCTAGTAAATGAATCTTGAATCTTTATATGATGAATGACTAATTTCCAAGAGTCTGTAATTTAGAGGTTGTTGGTCATGCAAATGTAAGCTGAATTGGCTACATGGTTGTTCTTGTGTAAGAAAGAGGGTATGATGTTTATTGTGTCTTAGGTGTGGACCAAGGTTAGACATGTAACCTTTTATTCTGAATGAATAAGAAAACAAGAGAGAAGAATGCTCAAGAAATGTTGCTTTTTCGGGTTTGGGTTTCCAGGGTAAAAACTATGTGTACTGTGTGCTTGCTGTGTCATTTATTTTCTTGATTAAATATTTCTTCCTCTCTTTTGCTAGATTTAGCATGGAAGTGTGTCTCATTTCCTAACATTTGGTATCATATATTGGCTTAACAACCTTGGATCTAAGCTAAAATCTAGGTTCAGTAAGAGTCGTAAGTTATAAATATTTAAAGATTATGGTAAAGATTGTGTTAAAGAATGACAAGCAACTCGAGAATAGAAATCGAAAAATTCAATGGCCAGATTTTTGAGCTTTGGAAGCTTAAAATTGAAGATCTCCTTATAGATCAAGAACAATGGAAAACAGTCTGTCCAAGTACCATGATGGAAGGTATGTTGACAAAAGAATGGGAGAAACTTGAGAGAAGAGCAAGGAGTACGATTCGAATTTGTCTTGCAGATTCGGTACTGTTGAATGTGTCAGGTGAGATTCGGCCAAGAAACTGTGGGAAAAGTTGGGAATCTCGTACCAGTCAAAATCCCTCATAAATAAGCTATTTCTCATAAAGAAATTGTATCTTATGAGGATGAGTGATGGAATTTTAGTGACTGGGCATGGAAATACGTTTAATACCATTATAAGCCAATTATCTTCCGTGGATATTAAAATCACTGATGAGGAGAAATGTATTATCATATTATTCTCTTTGTCAGACTCATGTGATAGCTTAGTCATGGCTATAGTGAGTAATACAAACACACTAGTGCTAGAATATGTGGTTGCATATATACTATCAAAAGAAATGAGAAGAAATAACATGGAAGGATCGAACAAAGATTATTTAATGGTCAGAGGTCGACCGATTGACAGAGATAAAGGAAAATTCTCCGGTAGAAAGTATAATTTGAAGGGTATATCTAAATCCTTGGTTCAGTCAACAAGAAGATGTTGTAAATGAGGTAAAGCTAGGAATTACAAAAGGAACTGCAAATCGAAGGTGATGGAATTCAGTACGGGATCCGACAAGAAGCAGTCAACTAAGAGAAATATGACTCCAGATAAGAGAGGCGATGTGTAATGGCGTCTACCAATACAAATTTGAAACAATATGTTTAGTTGATCGACTCATGATCATCCTATCATATGACACCACATAAAGAATGGTTCTGCGAATATGAAGTGTTCTTGGGGGATGACTCGACAACCAAAATTGTCGGACAGGGAAGAGTTCGACTGATACTGCAGGATGGGAGGAGTAGAACCATTCCAGGTGTGCTACACAATTTGAGTTTGGAAAGAAACTTGATATATGTCATCAAGAGGAGTGATGCATGAGTGCACACTCTATTTCAGAAGGATTCATGAAAGATGGTCAGAGGTGCGATGATATGAATGAAAGGAGTTCAGATTGGAACCATATACAAATTACTAGGGAGTGTCTATTCAACTGGATGCAACAACATCGTTGTTCCTAAAGTCGACTCAACTTTGACCAACTTGACTCGACTCAGGCTGAGTCGATTCAAACCAATTCGACAAGTCATCATAAATTCAACCTGACCATGCTATGGCATGAGCGGATGGGACACCTAGGAGAGAAAACACTTCGAGCTATGCACAACAAAGGCATGGTTGAAGACTTTCCTGAATGTAATTTAGAAGTAAAATTTTGTGAACATTGTATATATGGTAAACAAATTTAGGCGAGGTTCCCATCTTGAGAGACAAGGGAAAAATTGTCGCTCCAGATGAGAAGTGTTATTAGGGGATTAATCGACTACCAAAATTGTCGGATGAGGAAGAGTTCGACTGATACTACATGATGAGAGGAATATAACCCTTCCAGAAGTGCTACGCATTATGGGTTTGGAAAGAAACCTGATATATGTCAGCAAGATGAGTGATGCAGGAGTGCACACTCTATTTCAGAAGGATTCGTGCAATATGGTCAGAGGTATGATGATATTAGAGGAGATGAGTTGAGATTGGAACCCTATACAAGTTATCATGGAGTGTCGACTTGACTGGATGCAACAACATAATTGTTCCTGAATTCGACTTAAATTTGACTTGAATTGGGTTGAGTCGATTCAAACTGAATCAATAAGTCATCATAAATTCGACCTAACCATGCTATGGCATAAGAGGATGAGACACATAGGAGAGAAAGGACTTCGAGCTATGCATAACAAAGGTATTGTCAAATACTTTCCTTAATGTAATTTATAAGTCTACTTTAGTGAACATTGTATATATGGTAAACAAATTCGGGTGAGGTTCCCATCTGGAGCGACAAGGGAAAACTGATTCTAGAGCTGGTTCATATTGATTTGTTTGGCTCTGTTACAGTGCCTTCACTTGGTGGATCCTTGTATTATGTCTCCTTCATAGATTAGTTTTCCAAGAAGACATGGATATATTTCCTGAGGAAGAAATTAGAGGTTTTCAAGAAATTCAAAGAGTTTAAATCTCTTGTAGAAAACCAGACAAATAAGAATATTAAAGTGTTGAGGACTGATAGCGATGGTGAATTCTATGGAAAATAATTTGATCAGTTCTACAAGCAGTGTGGCATAGCATGCCAAAATACGACACCATATATGACATGGAAAAATGGAGTTGTCGATATAATGAACATAACATTGATGGATAAGACAAGGATCATGCTCAATGGTGCTGGGCTTGCACAAGAATTATGGGCAAAGGCAGTTGACACTGCAAAATATATACTGAATATGTCTCCTTTATTGGTGCTAGTCGACACAACTCCACATGAGGTATGGTTGGGTAAGAAGCCTTCAATTTCACATCTCAAATTATTTGGTTGTGATACGTTTTTGCATATTCCCAAGGTAAAGAGGAGCAAGTTGGACAAGAAGGCATTCAAGTGTATTTTCATTTGATACAAAGAAATAATGAAAGGATATAAGCTCTGGGATCCTACATTAAGTAAAACAATGTACAATCGAGATGTTGTCTTAAAACAAGTTGGAATTAAGTCTGAGCAGAAGGAAATTGTTCAGACCGAGAATATGTTGATTAATTGGGTTGGTTGTCATTGATGTCAACCCTTGAAGAAAGTCCGGTAGTGAATTCCAGTAGCACAAAGGTTTGGGTAATGGAACCAAGTTTGTTTGATGTATAATGATATGAGTTTTGATATATTTTCAGGTAAGACTATTCTAGATGGATAGTACATGTCATTCCATTTCCGGTGGTATGTGGAACGTCACTTAACTCCTCATGGTTTGAGAGTTATGGCCTTACGAAGTTGAAGGACCCTCATATGGTTAGCTTGAAACCCCAAAAGGTCAAAGAAGTCAAAGTTCTTGCAAAGAAGAAATTATTTAAATAATAAAGTGAAGTGACAAAGTCAAAGATGATTAATTAAATAATAAAGTGAAGTGACAAAGTCAAAGAGGATTATTTAAATAATAAAGTGAAGTGACAAAATCAAAGAGGATTATTTAAATAATAAAGTGAAGTGACAAAGTCAAGGATGATTATTTAAATAATAAAGTAAATGGAGAACTTTCTAATTATGGAAAGTGGTTATAAGAATGTTAACCCTAAAATGAGGAAAATGGGTTAAGTGGTCAAGTGGCTATTGGATACATGGACAAGTGGCAATTTGGGCAAAGTTGGACATAGGTGACTATGTGGACAAAGTGGCCTAGAAGATGCTTCTAAGGATGCTACTTGGAGAGTATAAATAAGAGGCAAGACTCTTTCATTTTAATCACACTTGAGAATATTGAATATCTATAGGTGACTGAGATAACCAAAGGATATCTAAGCCAAATTTCAGAGGGAAGGTGAAGTAAAGAAGGCCTAAATTCAAGGGAGGATAAATTCTTTTGATGATGTTTTCTAAGTATGTTATTTACAGGTCATCTCACCATTTTCGCAATAATTTTTTTTTCTAGAATGATTCTGACTGTGAAATTGAGAGTTCATTGAGAAAACATATCCAAGTAGCTATGGTACAAATTTTGGCTTGTGGGTCGTTGTATTTTTGGAGTTACACTCCGTGGAAAATGGGGTTTGTGGCTAGTCCTGAAACTAGTCTAAAACAAATTTTTCAGGTAAAAACATCATAACTTCTTCATAACATATCCAAATTCAGTAAAACCAAATGTGTTGGTTAGAGTACAGTCTGTAGTATTATGTGTAAAATTTTCAGATCCATACAACAAATATTCAGTGCGGTGAATGCTCTACAAGTTCGCTCTCTAGAATAAGCCAAAATTCAACAAGGTATGCCATTTTTGCTATAACTCCTTTTTTGAGAGGTTCCAAGTAGCGAAACCTGGATGAATTGCATAAAAAACATTGAATAAATTGTGTACTATTTTCAGATCTTTATTCATTATAGGTACATAGTTATGATTATTTCAAGTTAGGGTTGTTGACTAATCCAAAACTAGTCATGTGAGACCAAAGTAAAGTTTGATGAAAATGCTAGTCTCTTGTTGTTAAAGTTAAGGAAGGTTTGTAGGTTGAGTTATAGGTTGGTGCATGGTTGATGCAAATTTTTATGGTATAAGTTGATTATAGGTTGTTTGGCACAGGTTGGTGCATGGTTGATGCACTCGTTTATGGTACAAGTCGATTACATGTTGAGGTACAGGTTGATGCATTGTTGATACATGGTTTACGTTATTGGTACATGTTGTTTGGTGTAGGTTTATTGGTACAAGTTTACAACAATATATATCACAGTGATAGTGTGACCGTGGTTCCATCATTCTACTTATACGTCAGGGCGGTTGGACGGGGCAAGTACAGGTGGTTGTAGCCACCTTCCAGTTGTAGCCGGAGAACATAGGGGGTTGTAGCCTCCTTCTGGTTGTAGCTAGAGAATTGGGGAGTTGGAGCTTCCCTCGGGTTGTAGCCTGAGAAACAGGGATGATTTTAAGGATGGAAATTTATTTTAAAATGTAGAAACCTTGGCGAATCTTACTAATGCTTCATATGCCAACTATAAATGTTTGGCGATATTTTTGTAAAAATATTCAAATTTCTAAGGATTTTATATAGTTTTTATAAAATTTTGGCGATTTTTAAGGTAAAATAATTTTATCCTATAGAATGTGGGCGAATCATTTTTAAAATAACGAATCTCATTTTTGGAAAAACCATGGAAAATTAGCCCATGAGCGAAATTTAGCCCCTAAAATCATCCATGCTGAGAAACTAGGGGGTTGGAGCCTCCTTCGAGTTGTAGTTGGAAAGCAAAGGAAGTTGGTGCTTCCAATGAATGTAATTCTTCAATACATATAAGAAAAAACATTCCGTGATTTTCTCCCACTTTGGGTTTCCATGTAAAAACACTGGTGTACTCTGTATGTGTATGATTTTTCATTTGTTCATTGTTGATTTACTCTGCAAATATTGTATGATAATTCTACATTGATATAACACTTGCATTATATGGTTAAAAAAGATTATATTTCTCTATTACTGATCCACCCCCCCTCTTAGTAATCCAACAATTGGTATCAGAGCAGGTTCCTTCATAAATCAGTTTAACCATTGAAAGGTAGATCATGGAGAGACACAACATATATAAAAATGGAATACCATAGTTTGATGGACATAAGTATGCCTTTTGGAGCATAAGGATGAAGACATATATACAGGCACATGGATTTGAAATTTGACAATCAATTGTAGATGGATACACAGCACCAAAAGTTCCACCGACAAATGACAAAGCTATGAAACTCGATCAGAATAATTCCAAAGCCACAAATGCACTTTTGAATGGTCTTGGAGAATCAATATTCACCAAAGTTGCACATTGTAAAACCACTAAAGAAATTTGGGACAAACTTCGAAATATTTATGAAGGAGATTCAAAAGTCAAAGAAACAAAGATTCAAACCTACAAAGGTCAGTTCAAACAACTAAATATGAAGGAAGATGAGAACATTGCAACTTACTTTTTACGAGTTGATAAAACAATAAATGCAATCTTGGGATTGGGAGAAGAAATCAAAGAATATGTAATTATTCAAAAGGTACTAAGATCTCTTCCTATGAGATTTGACCCTAAGATATCAACACTAGAAGAAAGAGTAGATCTAAACTCAATAAGCGTGGACAAACTACAAGGAATCTTCACATCATATGAAATGAGAACTGAATAGGAAAATCCAGATATAAAAGAAGCAGCCTTCAAAGCATTCAAAAGGTCAAACAAAAAGGGAAAACAAAAATAAAAAGAACATAGGAGCAACAATGATGTCTTGGAAGGTGATGAAGAAGTGGATAAATTTATCAGAAGATTGAACAAGAGAACCAACGACAGGTATAGAGGTAAGCTTCCTTTGATTTGTTTTAATTGTGATGGTATTGGTCATTTTGCTAACAAATATCCTCATAAGAAAAAGATAAATGATGAAGGTTACTCAAATAGAAAACAAACACATAAAGGAAAAAACACCACAAAGAAATCTTTCAAGAAAGCTTATGCACCAAAGAATACATCTCGTCATCATATGAAGATGAAGTCAGTGACAGTGAGACATAAAGAGTTCTATTCATGGCAGTAGAAGACTCTGATAAAGAAGACTCCAGAGAAGAATATGAAGAGGCAGAAGTTGACTACCAAGAAGAATTGTTGTGTTCCATAAAAGTTATCAGAAGAGAAAAGAAGAAAAAGAAGAAACTACAAGCAGAACTAGACAAGAAAGAAGACACTCAGGAACTAGAACAAATGATCACAAATTTGAAGGTTCAAATTGAAGAAGATAAAAGAATTGAAGAAGCACTCAAATAACAAATAGAATGAAGATACATGATCATTGGAAATTTGGAAGCATAAATTGTCACATTAAGAAAGGATATTCAAAAGAAAAATATGCAGAATAGCTCAAAAGTTTTGAATGACATTATCAGCAGTCAAAAGCCTCATCATGACAAGTCCGGACTTGGATACAATCAGACAAAAAATGGATCAAGCTCCAAAACAACAGAACAAGAAACATATCCAAAATCCTATGCATAAACAATCAAAGGGGATAGCAACGTCTACAAAGAAAATTACAAGAACACTCCTCCACCGAGAAGATTCATATTTCAAAATCAATGACCGACAGAAACAGATAGGCCTCAGGAAGAAGAATGATTCATAAGAGTACCTCCTTTCAGAATATATTCAACTCCGAGGTATCAAACTATATTTTTTGGTTTATGTTATGCATGTAATAATTTTGGACATAAAGTTGTGAATTGCAAAGCTAACAACATGAACATAAACAACTTTTAAAGTCATACACAAAAGGGTTATCCAAGAAGGCCTATTGAAACACAGAGAAGAAGTTACAACATGTGTGAATCTTTGAGCACTAAAGTGGAATGCTACAAATGTAACAACTTTGGATACATGTCCAAAGATTGCAGAATGACAGTCCCTCCTAGAGAACCACAATAGAACAACAACAGTCACAAACAAGAACCTCAGAAAAGGACATGGATAAGAAACAAGAATCAATATAGCAATGAAGAATGCACACTCGCTCTACAAGATAAGAAGAAGAAACATGGTTGGTATGTTGACAGTGGCTGTTCAAAACACATGATAGGTGATAGATACAAGTTTCTTACATTAAGAAAGGAAAGATATGGATCGGTCTTCTTCGGAAATGACGATTTAGCAAAAATCATTGGAAAAGGAACAGTCAGAATTGGGAACAAGAATACCAAGGAAGAAAATGTTCTACTAGTAGAAGATATGAAACATAATCTTCTACGTGTGAGTCAAATGTGTGACCAAGGTCATAAAGTTACTTTCAATTCACAAAAGTGTGATATAAGAAAATAAGGTTCAATAAAATTGATTGCAACAACTGCGAGAACTTCAAGCAACACATATGTATTAAGTGAAATTGGAAATGAAAAGTGTTTCCTAGGAAAGGAAGATGAAAGTTGGCTATGGCACAAAAGAATGGGTCACATACATTTTGATAACCTTGTCAAAGTCAACAAAAGGGAAGCAGTTAGAGAAATGCCCTAGATCATGAAACCAACCAACACTTTATGCAAGCATTGTCAACAAGGAAAGAAAACAAAGACTAGGTTTAAATCAAAAGAATATTCAATGACAAGACCACTAGAAATTGTGAAAACTGATCTAGTTGGACCAACTACAACAAAGGGTTTAAAAGGTGAGAAATACTTTATGCTATTAGTTGATGATTATACAAGAATGATTGCAGTTTTATTTCTCAGGAACAAGTCAAAAGATTTTGAAAACTTCAAGGTATAGAAGGAAATGGTTGAAAATGAAATGGATTCAAAAATCAAATGCTCGAGATTTGATAATGGAGGAGATTTCACTTCAAAGGAATTTATGGACTACTGCAGCAGGCATGGAATACAAAAGAAATTCTCCGTTGCTAGGACACATCAACATAATGGAGTTGTTGAAAGAAATAACATGACAATACAAAAAATGGCTCGAACAATGCTAATGGATTCCAAATTGACAGATATCTTTTGGAAACAGGCAATGCAGACATCAGTTCACATTCAAAACAAATTAATGCTCAGAAAAAACATAGAAAAAACTCCCTACAAGCTATGGAAAGGAAGACCAACAAATGTGAAGCACTTCAAAGTTTTTGGAAGAAAATGCTACATCAAAAGAGAAGATGGAAGAATGAGAAAGTTTGACTCTTATGTGGACAAAGGAGTAATTTTTGGTTACTCAAGTACAAGAAAAGCATACAAGTGTTACAACCTGAGATTGAACAAAGTTGTGGAAAGCATCAACATAACAATTGATGAAACAGGAAGACAAGAATTAAAGGAAGAAAAAAATGAATCAATAGAAAAACTTTACAAAGAAGAAGCAAAAGATGAAAACGAAGTAGAAGGGGAAGATCAAGAGGATCCAATAGAAGCAGAAGAGAAAGTTCAGCAAGTTCCTCCAAATAACCTAGCAGATGAGTACAAAAGAATCATCCTTTAGATCAGATTATTGGAAACAAAGATGCAGGAGTTGAGACTAGAAGAAGAACCCGTTCACCAGAACAAACACACCTAACACTCTCATATACGATTGAACCAACTTGTTTTAAAGAGAGGCCAACAAGGATGAATGTTGGAATAAGGCCATGGATGAAAAATTGGATCAAATAGAGAAAAATAACACTTGGGAATTGGTTCCAATACCAAAGGATAAGAATGTGATCGACAGAAAGTGGGTATACATGAATAAATTGAATGAAGATGGACATGTTACAAGGAACAAAGCTAGATTGGTATGTAAATGATATGCACAGGTTGAAGGAATCGACTTTGAAGAGACATTTGCCCCAGTTGCCAGAATGGAAGAAATCCAATTGCTTTTAGCTTATGCATGATCCAAAAATATTAAAGTGTATCAGATGGACGTAGAATCAACTTTTCTAAATGGGGAACTTGAAGAAGAAGTCTACATTGAAAAACCAGAAGGATTTCAGCTGTCAGATAACACAGATTATGTGTGTAAATTAAAGAAGGCCATCTATGGTCTAAAACAGGCTCCTAGAGCATGGTACTCTAGACTGGATAAATATCTACAACATCTAGGGTTCAGAAAATGAAGTGCAGACAACAACCTATACATCAAGGTAACTCAAGATAGTATTTTATTAATTGAAGTTTATGTTGGTGATATTATTTTTGGAAGTATTGATGACAAGTTAAGCCAGAAATTTGCAAAGGACATGCATAATGAATTTGAAATGTCATTACTTGGATAACTATCCTTCTTTATGGGTCTTTAGATTTGTCAAAGGAACCAAGGAATTTTTATTTCTCAAACCAGGTAGATCAGAGAAATGCTAAAGAGGTTCAGAATGGAATATTGCAAACCAATTATCACTCCCATGCAAACTAGTTGCAAGTTGAGCAAAGATGATGATTCAAAATCTACAAATCAGAGGAAATACAAGTCAATGATTTGTATCCTACTATATGTGACAACATCTAGACCAGATGTAATGCAGGCAGTTGAACAGGTGGCACGATTTCAAGCAGCACCAAATGAATCACATGTATTAGCAGTGAAGAGGATTTTCATATATCTCAAAGGAACATAAGAGTTTGGATTATGGTATCCAAAAGGAAAGGATTTATCACTTATTGCCTACACAGATGCAGATTGGGCAAGTTGCATTGATGACCGACGAAGCACTAATGGAGCAACGTTCTACTTGGGTGAGTGTTTAGTATCATGGCTAAGCAAGAAACAATCATCAATATATTTATCTACAACCAAGGCAGAGTATATTGCAGCAACATGTTGTACACAGGTTCTATGGATGAAACAAACTCTGATAGATATACAGGTTGAATATGATGAGTCCATTCCAATCTATTGTGATAATACAAGTTCCATCAATATCTCAAAGAACCCGATGATGCACTCCAAGATGAAGCACATTCCAATCAAGTGTCACTTTCTATGGGAACAGGTTGTAGAAAATAACATCAGAGTTGAATATGTGGGCACAAAAGAACAAGTGGCAGACATCTTTACAAAACAACTTCCATGAGAAGCCTTTGAGTATCTTTGCCAGAGACTCGGAGTTATTTATACTCCAAAATGAATTCTTTTGAATGCTTATCTTATATGTCTTAGATGTACACGAGGAAGTATAATAAAGAGGACAGTTCAGGTTGGGAGATCAAACGAGTCAGTTAGGGGGAACAACCCTGAATGAAAAGATACCTTTTCCTTTGATGACAAGGGGGGAGATATTTATCATATGCAGAGGACAAAGGCATGGTTCTAGGGGGAGTGTTGGTCACAAAGATGCATGCATGGTTCCATGGGGAGCATGAGTGATATGATTTTAGTATTGCATCAGAGTGTTTCCATCAATGCCAAAGGTGGAGATTGTTTATTAATTGGGTTGGTTGTCATTGATGTCAACCCTTGAAGAAAGTCTGGTAGTGAATTCCGATAACACAAAGGTTTTGGTAATGGAACCAAGTTTTTTTGATGTATAATGGTATGAGTTTTGATATATTTGTAGGTAAGTCTATTTTGGATGGATAGTACATGTCATGCCATTTCCGGTGGTATGTGGAATGTCACATAACTCCTCATGGTTTGAGAGTTATGGCCTTACGAAGTTGAAGGACCCTCATATGATTGGCTTGAAACCCCAAAAGGTCAAAGAAGTCAAAGTGATTGCAAAGAAGAAATTATTTAAATAATAAACTGAAGTGACAAATTCAAAGAGGATTATTTAAATAATAAAGTGAAGTGACAAAGTCAAACAAGATTATTTAAATAATAAAGTGAAGTTACAAAACCAAAGAGGATTATTTAAATAATAAAGTAAATGGAGAACTTTCTAATTATGGAAAGTGGTTATAAGAAGGTTAAACCTAAAATGAGGAAAATGGGTTAAGTGGTCAAGTGGCTATTGGATACATGGACAAGTGGCAATTTTGGCAAAGTTGGACATAGGTGACTATGTGGACAAAGTGTCCTAGAATATTCTTCTAAGGAAGCTACTCAGAGAGTATAAATAAGAGGCAAGGCTCTCTCATTTTAATCAAATTTGAGCATATTGAATATCTACAGGTGACCAAGGTAACCAAAGGATATATAAGCCTAAATTCAGAGGGAAGGTGAAGTAAAGAAGGCTGAAATTCAAGGGAGGATAAATTCTTTTGATGATGTTTTCTAAGTTATGTTATTTACATGCCATCTCAAAATTTTCACAATAACTTTTTTCCTAGAATGATTATGATCGTGAAATTGGGAGGTCATTGAGAAAACATATCCAAGTATCTATGGTACGAATTTTGGCTTGTGGGTCGTTGTATTTTTGGAGTTACACTCCGTGGAAAATAGGGTTTGTGGCTAGTCCTGAAACTAGTCCAAAACAAGTGTTTCAAGTAAAAACGTCACAAATTCTTCATAACAGATCCAAATTCAGTAATATCAAATGTTTTGGTTAGAGTATAGTCTGTAGTATTATGTGTAAAATTTTCAGATCCATACAAAAAATATTCCGTGCGGGGCACGCTTTACAAGTTGGCTCTCTAGAATAAGACATAATTCAACAAGGTATGCCATTTTTGCTATAACTCCTTTTCTGAGAGGTTCCAAGTAGTGACACCTAGAGGAATTGCATAACTGAAGAACATTGTGTACTATTTTTAGATCTTTATTCATTATAGGTACATAGTTATGATTATTTCAAGTTAGGGTTGTTGACTAATCCAAAACTAATCATGTGAGACTAAAGTAAAGTTTGACGAAAATGCTAGTCTCTTGTTGTTAAAGTTAAGGAAGGTTTACAGGTTGAGGTACATGTTGGTGCATGGTTGATGCAATTGTTTATGGTACAGGTTGATTACAAGTTGGTGCATGGTTGATGCACTTGTTTATGGTACAGGTTGATTACAGTTTGAGGTACAGGTTGATGCATGGTTGATACATGGTTCAAGTTGTTTGGTGTAGGTTTATTGGTAGAGGTTTACATCAATATATCTCATAGTGATAGTGTGACAATGGTTCCATCATTCTACTTATACATTAGGGAGGTTGGACGGGGAAAGGATAGGTGGTTGTAGCCACCTTTCGGTTGTAGCTGGAGAACATAGGGGGTTGTAGCCAGAGAAAGGGGAGTTTGATCTTTCCTCAGGTTGTAGCCTGAGAAACTAGGGGGTTGGAGCCTCCTTCCAGTTGCAGCTAGAAAACAAAGGAATTTGGTGCTTCCAATGAATGTAATTCTTCAAGACATACATTCTGTGGTTTTCTCCCATTTTGGGTTTCCACGTAAAAACATTGGTGTACTGTGTATGTGTATGATTGTTGATTTGTTCATTGTTGATTTACTCTGAAAATATTGGATGATAATGCTACATTGATATAACACTTGCATTATATGGTTAAAAAGGATTAGATTTCTCTATTACTGATTCACCCCCCTCTCAGTAATCCAACAAAATAATGTTGAGATGGTGCAGTTTGAACTGAGGAACGAAGAAGATGATTCATATGAGTCGACTAAATCAGAATAAGAGGTGGAAAACCTTACCTAGGTTGTAAGGAGGTTAGAAAGAGTAAGAAAACCATTCTAAAGGTATATTCCACCTGAATTTTATTCCACATTCATTTTAACTGCTACTGATGATGAGACCAAGTCGATCGGGGAGGTAATTGAATCGACAAATGGAAAAATCTGGAAGGACACCATGGTCGAAGAGATTCAAAGCTCGACTGGTAGAGAAAGGATATTCCTAAGTCAAGAAATTCAAAGCTCGACTGGTAGAGAAAGGATATTCCTAAGTCGAAGGAGTTGACTTCGATGATATTTTTTCCATGTTGAAAAATTAAAGTCCATTAGAGTAATAAGTCTTTGGATGTAGCATTCGATCTAGAAATAAAACAGATGGATGTGAAGACAATGTTCCTACATGGGGACTTGGAAGAATAAATCTACATGAAACAGTCTAAAGGATTTATAGTAAAGGGAAATAAATATTTGGTGTGCAAATTGAAAATATCCCTTTATGGTCTAAACAAATCACCAAGGATGTGGTACCAAAAGTTTGTTGGATATGGTGTTGTCATTAGTTTAAAAAAGGGTCAATATGGTTATCATTATCAATGGCTATATGGTATTTTCATTGAGACAATTTCATGCATTATCAAAATCTTATTGTGCAGTCATTGTCTTCTCCCTAGGACTATAAATCCATTAATTTCATGTGTGAGCTTGATTACATGCATTCATATTAATGTATGTTTATTTGAAACAAAGAGTGAAATCCCTGATTTAGTCTGATAATATTAATTTTTTTTCAAGAGTTCACTGCACAGATTACCGATATTTATGACGAGCTCATGAAGAAAGGAGAGGCCTTCGAGATTGTGTTAGTCTACAATGACGGCGAGGAAGAAGACTTTAAAAAATATCATGCAATCATGCCATGGATTTCTCTACCATTTGGAGATAGGAATCCGTCAGTACTGCATCGACACTTTCAAATTAAGTGTGTCCCAACCTTGATTTTTATAGGTCTAGATGGAAAGTTTATTACATATTATGGAAGTTGTGCGGTGTCGATCCATGGAGCCAAGGATTGTCCCTTCACTGGTAGTCACCTTGCAAGCTTGCAAAGGGAGATGGACGAGGTAGCCGGGAAATATAGTGGTGGTCGGATTGGATGATGAGGATAGATTGAAAGAATATTGAATGATCTATAATCATTTCGGGTTTAATTTGCAGTTGACCAGAGTCAACAGAAACACATACCCGAAGAGTTAATTCAAATCCTCCCTTATATTTTTTGTGTCCACCGTCGATTGGATTTGACGGTCCATAATCATTTCGGGTTTGGTTGGTAGTTGACCAAAGTCAACACAAATTTGGACCTGAAGCTTTTATCAAAACCATTTTATATTATTTCGATTCCATCATTGATCAAGATCGAAAAACCCTCGTTATTTCACATTATGTTGAGTATTGACTAGAGTCAAAATAGACTTGGATGCAAAATACAATTCAAATACACATGTATATTATTCGTCCACCATCGACTAGAGAGACTATACTCAATAGTGATATTGGCATGGCCAAGTTTGACCTCGTGAAAAAACGGGAAACATTGCCAAATCTAGCACCAAAATAATGTTTTATGTTCCTACAACTGGTGTAATTGTTCACATGAAATAAAAATTCGCGATGGGTACTAATCTTCATATTTGATTAAACAAATTGTGACAAATGAACATAACGATGATGAACAATATATCTGGGAAATCATAGGCTAGTGGAAGATAAGGGAGTTTTAGATGATAACATAGGAGTTGTTATCTCCTCAAATAAATCAATTGAGATTTTTCTTTTTAGGTGATAGCGAGTCTTTTAAAAAATACTTTTTAAATTTTTAAAGGTTCATTTTTCAAAGATTTACTCATGTAATAAGTTTTAAATAAAAGTTCATTTAGTTTGTGCTAAATCAAATTCAAATCTCAGGTTTCGGTGGCTTAGGCGAACATATCGGTTGTTCATTAGCCATCGAAAGCCTTAGATTTCGAGAGCTTAAACAAAGGAACCCAGGGATATTTTAGCCACCGAAAACGTTGAAGCAGGCAAATACCAACCATGTCATACATGTTTCAAATGATGGGTTCAGTGTTTCCATGATTTCACAAGCCACCGAAAGGACTGGAGAAGGAACCATTCACGACCGGAAAGCTGATCATGCTATGATATGTGCGAATCTCTCCTGATCACTGTATCATTAAGTTATACACTGTTGTACTACCCACTGATTTCAGTTAATTCACCAAGACATCTACACATCATCAACCATTTCACCACTCTCCTTGCAATCAGTGCCAGGATTCAAAAAATCCCCCCAGTTATCTCAATTTTAGCCCAGCCGAGCCGATTATCACTAAGTTTACGCACTGTAACTCTGCCCGAAATCCACTCCTTCGATCACGACCATGCAAAAACATTGTGGCAAATGAAGAAAGGAACGTCGACACTGAGGAAGGAACTTAACGATATTGGGTACCTGGAATCTCATCTCGAGGTATGTCAAATGTTCAAAGACATAGGCTGTTATAATTTTTGTCAAAAATTACAAAGCTTTCATCAGCAGGTGGCAGAGTCTTTCGCTCTAAGTTTTGATGGAAAGAAAGCAATCATCGGCTGAGATGAATTCGAAATTGATGAAGCCCTCATAGCTGAAGTCACAGAGCTTCCCACAACCGGAGAGAAATGGTTCAAAACCACTGTGATTAAGAATGTTGAGTTCAGGTCTTATTTAAAACCAGAACACAGAGGTTTGATTTGGAAGAAATATGTTCCAGTATCTTTCCTTGAGGAGAAATGGAAACAGTTATTGAAGGCTATAATGGTGTATATAACCTGTGAAGGGCGATACAACAGGGTGATGATGTATCATTTCAAACTTATAAACCATTTGACAGGAAGAAATCCACTTAATCTGCCTTATTTCCTCCACCGAAGCTTATCCAAGATGGCTCATCAAGTCAAGGCCAAACCTAGTCAGGTTGCAGGTAGATTATCACACCATAGCTTAATCAAACTGTTGGTTTGTGAATTGTTGCAAAGAAAGGGTAAAGAATGGAATTATTTCCTATTTTGGAATGATTTCCAGACTGAGGTTCAGCCAGAGGGAAAAAAGAGTCCTCATTCCAAGAAATCCTCCACTCCCAGAAGTGGAAAGAGAAGGAGAAGAGCTATTTATCCAATCCTATTCAATCAACCCTCTCCTTCCTCTAAATTGGGAAAAACGAAGAAGAAATTAAATTTTAACAGTGAGGATGAAGAGGTCAGTGAAGTCCCAGTGAACAAAAAAATTCTTAACCTCCCTTACTCGGACTCAGAATATGAAGAGCAACATTTGGAAATAGGGCATGAGGATTCAGTTACCATAGGGCGTGACAACTCTATTTTTGTGGACATGTACACAACAAGTTATGAGAACCTTCCATCACCTACTCCCCAAGAAGAACAAGAGCCACAAGTTGCAGAGGCCTCATCTAGCAAACGAGAAAAGCAGAATAAATCAAAAGAAATCAAGAAGCTTAAGAAGAAGCTAGCTGAGCAAGAGGTGCTTGAAAGAGTAATAAAGACCAGGTATGAAACCCTATCAAAAAACTTTGTAGAAATAAA
This sequence comes from Picea engelmannii, assembly GCA_009831015.1. Classification (NCBI taxonomy): domain Eukaryota; kingdom Viridiplantae; phylum Streptophyta; class Pinopsida; order Pinales; family Pinaceae; genus Picea; species Picea engelmannii. The sequence goes on from ML777188.1 coordinate 631,730, forward strand.
TTCAGCTTTGGAAAGACTAGCCCATGAAAGCATCAGGGAAAAGAAAAAGAAAAACAAGATTGTAAAGGACTACAACAACTTATGGAGAGTAGCCCAAGGTTTGAAGAAAAAGGTCAGGGCTTTGAGTAAAAAAGCAATGACTTCAAAACACCAAGCTCACTCTTCTCTTGAAACCCTTGCAGAGGTGGCAATTCAATGCAAGGAACCAGAAGCAACCAATAACCTTATGAATCTTGAGAAAGATACTAAGGTCTAAACAGATCAGTCCTGAGATGTTTTTGAGGTGAGACAAGGGTATTTTTGAAATTTTGACAATTTCAGGTTTCAATGGCTTAGGCGAACATATCAATTGTTCATTAGCCACCGAAAGCAGAGCTTTCGGTAGCTAATCGGCCTAAATTCTATTTCCTCTAGCCATCGAAAGCACTGATAAGGCATAAAGATAATGTTTTTGCACAGATCCAAGTTTTTCTTGTCCAAAAGGTTCAAAAGTGGTTCCAATTGATGGAAAATAATTAATGACATCTCTATCAAGAGTTTGTTTTGGTTTTGGAGATGTTTCAAAAGATAGAAAAGGCAAGTAACGATTAGCTATTATCAAGGAGATAAGTCTGTTGACTGTCAACATGTGTCGAGTTCGAATCCTCTCTTATCACATGAGATCCAGCAGCCTTGGAAGGCTTACTACACTTTCCCAGAATCTGAAGAGAGAAAAGAGCAGTCGAGAAGTTGAATTGATCTAGTCTACTTAAGCCAATTATTGATTTTCTATATTTGGCAAAATTTGACCCAGATATCTAGGATCTAGAAACTGTTTGTAAAAGGATATAAAACCAAGAACATATGATGAACACTGGGTTCGATTTTGAGTTCTATGATCTACTGTTTTTGTATGAAAGACATTTTTTTAAATATATTAAGCCCACAAGCTTCTTTCATTTACTATTGTCAGACTCTCCTTCATCTTTGTCTATGCATATGAGTTGAAATTGTTCTTTGTCTGTGTTTAATGGTCCCATGGTAACTGTCATCTTACTTTTGACTGTTAAGCAAGAATCATAAGCATCTTTGGCTAGTTTGTTGACCCATCATATATATTGCTTATGTATGTTCTGGTTAACTGATTGGTTTTCTTATCCTTTTGTTTTACAAACCTATCTGATAATAGCTCTTGAAGGCCTTGTATTGCATGAATATAGCTAGAATGTCTTGAAGGCACAATCCATAGATTAGGATATTCATCTTGATCCAAACCCATACTTATTATTGAGAAAATAGTCACCAAAAAGATTAAGTTACCAGGCATCTCTGAGATACAACCTAGGAGAGTTTCCTGGAGTGATAACAAATTGGTGCCATTGTCGAGGATCGAGACTGAAGCTCAACTTCCCTGGGAGACGACAAGATCCAACTTTGATGATAGACAAAGTTTGGAAAATTTTTGGGTTGTAACCATCTATCTGGCGACTCCATTGGAACAAAGTGGCTTCAATAAGAGCTCACACTAGGGAAAACCAAGAAAGACCATTGGCAGCTCCAGTTCCAGATCTTGAGAAGATCATCAGAAGGGGAAAAGATTTGGAAAGACAAACTTCTGGATCTGCAAGAGCATCTAATCCAGGTATTCCAACAAACACTTCTTCTTTTATATCTAAAGAACCTCTTGTCGAATCCCCTTCTGCTAAGACTTCTAGTCCTCAGAAAATCAAAATTGTGTTGGAAAGTTTGAAGGGTGAGGAGCCTTCAATTTCCTTTGATGTTATAGACTCTATTTCCGAGCATGTTATTACATCCAACTTGAGAGAAGAAGTTGTAGGATCCCCTCAACAAAATGAATCTTCTTCTTCTTTGAATTATTCACCAACTAATCCTATAGAGGGTGTATTCCATACTCATACCAGTCTGCCCATTCTTGAAGATAATTTACAAGATATTTCCTCTAAGGGTGAAGAAAAATTGGCCTTACTGCTCGGTCAGTTTTACAGAGCCTCTTATTTTCCACCTTATTCAAGAAATTTTTCCCAGGGTAGTCATCCTACCAGTGTTTCTCCTTCTTTCCTCAGTGAAGTAAGACCACCATTGTTTATAAGCTCACCTATCCCATCTCAACCTTCATCTTCTGAATATTCTTCCTCTGCATCATTCCCCAAGATTGCCATGGCTATCCCTTTGACCAAGATTGAACAAATATTAACAAATAGGTATGCACCTCTTGTGTTGCCCAATCCCTTATAATCCATGGCAACAAGAGATTATCAAAAATATGTGCCGAAGTTTATTGGATCTAGAGATTATACTGCCGAGGAACATATAGAATCTTTTTATGCTTATGTTGAGAATATTAACATTTCAGAAGAAGATGTTTGGATCAGAATTTTTGTGCAGAGTTTGGATGGCCAAGCCAGGAAGTGGTTCAAGGAATTACCAGCAAATTCAGTGACGGGTATTGAGCAGTTAGATGAGGTTTTTTTGAAACACTGGGGAGAAAGAAGAGATCTTTTGTATTACATCTTTGAATTCAAAAATTTAAGAAGAGAAAACGGGGTGTCGGTCTCAGACTTCACCAAAATATTCAATAAGATGTTCGACAAGATCCCTGCAGAGATCAAGCCAAGTGATGCATTAGCAAAGATTACATACTCTTCTGCCTTTGATCCAGAATTTTGCTTAATCCTTAGAGAAAGAATATCAACCACTCTCTCTTTAATGCAAGATGCTGCTCTTGAGGTAGAATCTAATATTATGGCATCTCAGAAACTTAAAGGAAAATTTGAGAGAAAGAAGTCTTATGCTGAACCCCCTTATTCTTCAAATACCAAAATGGATAATATGGCCAAGATGTTGGATAACTTGACCTTGGAAATGTCGAAATTGAAAATTCAGAGTCAGCAGCCAACAAGAATTAAAGAGCCTAATTCTTATGCTCCCAGGAATCCCAATGCATTCCCTTACAGAAGGAACAATCAACAGGTCCAACTCCTTCATAGAGACAATAATGCAACTGATGATCAAAGAATCAGGGCCCCTTTCCAAAATGCAATGCTAGAAGAAGAACCAGAGTTACCCCATGATGAAGTTGAAGAATAAGATGACATCAATTGATTTGGGAATGAAAATGATTCCTCCTTTTTGACGCAAGTGGATTATGAGGAAGCCTAGATGGACGAAGAGATTCATCAGGCAAGCATTGAAGAATATTTTTATCAGACAGATGAGCAGCTAGGTTATAATTTAAGATCTAAGACTGCTGCTCCAAAGCCATTGCTTGCTGCTCCCGGGAAGAAGAAAGAGATTGCTGCCAAGCAGCCTACTGCTCCTGTAAAGCAGACCTCCATTCCTGTAAAACAACAGCAGAAGCAATTGCAGCTCCAAGCCAAAGAGCAAGTCATCCCCAGAGCTCCTCCTAATGAGGTAAAAACTTCCAATAGATTATCATACTCTTTCAATTTCGAATTAGAAATTCAGAAAGTAAAAATACCTATGCCATTGACTGAACTTATGAAGAATGACATTTTCAAGTCTGCTATCCTGAAGTCCCTTGAACCAAAGACTTCTCCAGCTGCTGATTACATAAACATATAAGATGACAAGCCAACGATGACTATAGGACCTATGGTAGAAGACCGAGATGACTCTTTTCCACCCTTCTACATATCCCTAAATATCCATGACAAGATCCTTCACAACTGCTTGCTTGATTCAGGAGCGTCACACAATCTTATGCCTAAAGCGGTGATGGATGAACTTGGGCTTGATGTCACAAAACCATATCATGATCTCTTCTCTTTTGACTCTAGGAAAGTCAGATGCCTCGACCTCATAAAAGACCTTGTTATAAACCTTGCTCAATTGCCAATGAGAAACATGGTAATGGATTTTGTAGTGGCTGATATTTCCCCAAAGTTCGGCCTCCTCTTGTCACGTTCATGGAGCAAAATACTGGGGGGTACCTTGCAGATGGATCTTTCATATGCCACAATCCCGGTGTTTGGAGGAGAGCTAAAGATACTTTATAGAGAAAATCAACTTGCCTACATCATTAGTGATGGAAAAAATTCTGTAAATCATCCCATTTATGCTCTAGACACAGACTTTGGCTCATGCATTCTTCAAATAGATGATTCTCAGTCAGCTCCTCTGCAGCTCACGAAGCCCACTTATCAACAGACCGATGAAAAATGTATTCCTGTGTGGACCATGTTCTTTGATGGTGCCAGTACCAAAGACTCAGTAGGTACAAGTGTAGTTTTGATTTCTCCTTTGAAGGAGGCTATGCATTTGTCTTTTAAGCTTGATTTCAAAACTACTAACAATATAGTAGAGTATGAGGCTTTGCTATTGGGATTAAATTGTGCCAAGGAGATGGGAATTAAAGGATTAAATTTTTTTGAAGACGTGAATCTCATCATACATCAAGTGAACAATACTTTCCAAGCAAAACATGTCAGATTGAAAGCCTACAAGGATGAGGTATGGAAAATCAGGGACTCTTTTTCCATTTTTGACATTTCTTATTTACCCAGAGCTATGAATCATCTTGCTAATTCTCTTTCCATTTCAGCCAGTCTGTTTATTCTTCCCATGCCTCCCAGACTCAATTATGAAATCCAAGTCAAATATAGGCCATCCTTGCCTGACAATATTAAATACTGGAAAGTTTTCGAAGATGATAATGAGCTTAGTAGATTTCTCCAGGTGGTAGATGAATTTTCTGATATGCATATTGACCAGGAAAATCAAAATGTAGAGGAATCCAAGAAGCCTAAGCTAAAACGAAAAATGGGTTAGCATGATATTGTTCAATTGCCCAACAATTATATACCTCAGGGTTTGGTACCTCTTGAGAAGATTTTCGATCATAACGATGTCCCCTACAAACCTGATAAGAAGGAGAAAGAGCCTGTTGTCGAGGAGCACAAAATAGGAAGCCAAGTTCATCCTAAATTCATAAATCTGTCCATCGAATTAACCGCTGATAAGAGGTCCGAATATTGCAGCATTATGAAGGAATTCACTGATGTTTTTGCTTGGAGATACAGTGATCTGAAAACATATGACGATGAGGTCATTCAACATAAGATTCCCCTTGAGAAGGACACCATCCCTTTCAAACAGAAACTCAGACCTATCAGTCCTCTCCTATTGCCTGTAATTGAAAGAGAAATAAAAAAGCTTCTTGATGCCAAAATCATAATTCCTTTAAGATACTCTAAATGGATTGAAAACCTAGTGATAGTGAGAAAGAAAAATGGTGAGATCAGGTTATGTGTTGACTTTAGAAATCTAAATAAATGCTCAAAGAAAGACAACTATCCCCTACCCAAGATGGAACATTTGCTGCAAAGAATTTCACTGGCTACTGTCATGTCTTTCCTAGATGGTTTCTCAAGCTATAACCAGATTTCTGTACATCTTGATGACCAAGAAAAAACTACTTTTACTACTCCTTGGGGTACCTTCATGTACGCCAAGATGCCATTCGGATTGATGAATGCTGGGGCCACTTTTCAGAGGGCCATGGACATAACTTTCGTGGGAGAAAAGGACAAGTTTGTCCTCATCTATCTTGACGACATTACAATTTACTCCAACAGTCATGAAGAACACCTAAAGCATATGAAAATAGTATTTATGAAGTGCATACAGTTCGGGATTTCATTAAACCCCCAAAAGTCCCCTTTTTCTCTCAAGAAGGGAAAGCTCCGAGGCCACATCGTTTCAGCAGAAGGTGTGAAAATTGATCCAGCTCGGGTGGAAGCAATTCATAGGTTGTCCATACCAAGGTCAAAGAGGGATATCCAATCTCTACTCGATAAGATAAATTTTGTTAGAAGATTTATTCCAAATTTCGCTGAGTTAGTGAAACACATAACTTCTATGCTTAAAAAGGGATCTGAGATAAAGTGGACAAACGATGCAAGAAGTTCATTTCAGGATATAAAACAAGCTATCATGGAATCCCCCACTCTAATCAATCCAAATTACACCAAGAACTTCTATATTTTTTCCTTTTCTTCCTATGACACGGTGGCAACAGTCTTGTTACAAAAAGATGATGAAAGTCTTGATCACCCAGTGGCCTTTTTCAGCAAAACACTCAGAGATGATGAACTAAGGTATGATCCTATAGAAAAACAAGCTTATGCTCTCATTAAATCTTTAAAATCTTTCAGAATTTATATCCTCCATGCAAAGGTTATCGCCTATGTTCCTTCATCCTCTGTGAAGGATGTTTTGACTCAGCTTGATATTGAAGGGAAGAGAGCTAAATGGATCGCAAAGCTGATCAAGTTCGACATAGAAGTGAAGCCCACTAAACTGGTAAAAGGCCAAGGCCTTGCCAAGCTTTTGACGGAAGAAAACTATGATGTTTTGGACATAAATTTCATTGGGGAAAGTTCAGCAGGTTTGCAGTCAGAGGTAGCAGCAGAAGGACAACATAACAACCAGCAGGTGGCTAAGCATTTGTCTTCATGTGAGTGGTATTAAGGTATTATTCATTTTTTACAAAAGTTATAAGTTCCTCCTGAACTTAGCATGACTCAAGCCCGAGCCCTTAAGCTCAAAGCAATCAAATTCTGCATTTATAATAATCTTTTGTATTGGAAAGATCCTGTTGGTTTACTACTAAGATGTTTAAACAAAGAAGAGTCAGTTGAAGTTATACATCAGTTTCATTCAAGCATTTGTGGAGCCCACCATTACTGGAAGATCACAACTCATAAGATCTTAAGGGTTGGGTATTATTGGCCTTTTCTTATTTCAGATGTGTGCACCTTCATGAAATCTTGTGATAAATGTCAAAGATTCACAGGAAAACAACAACTAAAATCTCTGCCCCTGAGACCTATTGTAGTGAATGGTCCTTTTCAGCAGTGGGGTTTAGATTTTATAGGCAAAATTAATCCTTCATCTAGTGGTCAACATAAATGGATTCTTGTAGCCATTGACTATTTTACAAAATGGATAGAGGCAATCCCCACCAAGAATGCCACTCATCAGGTCGTCATGAAATTTATTTATGAGAACATCTTGAGCAGATTCGGTTGCCCAAAAAGGCTAGTAACAGATAATGCAACAACTTTCAAAGCTGATGCATTGGTTTAAATGTGTAAATCAATGGGCATTCAATTGGTACATTCTACCCCCTAATACCCTCAAGGTAATGGCCTCGCAGAGTCATCCAATAAGAGTCTAATCAGAATCATCAGAAAGTTGTTGGAGGAGAATCAAAAGAGTTGGGATTCTAAACTAAAGTTTTCTCTTTGGGCAGACAGAGTAACTAACAAGAAATCCATAGGAACTTTTCCCTTCAAATTGGTCTATGGTACTGATGCCATTTTCCCTATTCAGCTAGTTTTACCAGTGGCTAAATTTTTTCAAGAAGAGAAAACTGAATCAAATGATATGGTAAGAAGAATGCTTGACTTGGTAGAACTACAGCAGGTCAGAGAACAACTAGTGGACAAATCATAGGCTCATCAAAAGAGGATCAAGGACACTTTTGACAGAAATGCAAAGGTGGATAATTTTCAGGTTGGTGACTGGGTTCTGAAATGGGACGCTCTCAGACAAGATAAAGGAAAACTCAACAAGTTTAACTCGTTATGGACCATTCCTTTCATGATAACTCAAGTACATCACAACAACACCTTCATTCTGCAAAGTCTGGGAGGTGAAGAAATGTTTGGTGGCCTAGTCAACGGGCGTTTTTTGAAACTCTATTTTATCTAAGGCTTTGGAGCCTTGTCATTGTATTTTTATTTTTAGTCTTTTTGTTTTTACAGAATAACTCCATGCCCAATGGAAACACTAACATATAGTTTAAATTTTCTTTTCTCAAGAAAGGCATTGGTTCTATGGTTCTTGAAACCTCACAGGGAGGTGTTCACCCCCAATAGGAGCTAGTGTTATCTCCTCAAATAAATCAATTGAGATTTTTCTTTTTAGGTGATAGGGAGTCTTTTAAAAAATACTTTTTAAATTTTTAAAGGTTCATTTTTCGAAGCTTTACTCATGTAATAAGGTTTAAATAAAAGTTCGTTTAGTTTGTGCTAGATCAAATTCAAATCTCAGGTTTCAGTGGCTTAGGTGAACATATCAGTTGTTCATTAGCCACCGAAAGCGTTAGCTTTTGGGAGCTTAAAAAAAGGAACCCAAGGCTATTTTAGCCACCGAAAATGTTGAAGCAAGCAAAGACCAACCACGTCATATCACACGTTTCAAACGACGGGTTCAGTGTTTCCATGATTGCACAAGCCGCCAAAAGGACTGGAGAAGGAACATTTCATGACCGGAAAGCTGATCTCGCTATGATATGAGCGAATCTCTCCTGGTCACTGTATCATTAAGTTATACGTTGTTGTACTACCCGCCAATTTCAGTTAATTCACCATGACATCTGCACATCATCAACCGTTTCGTCGCTCTCCTTGCAATCAATGCCATGATTCAAAAACTCCCCCCAATTATCTCAGTTTTATGCCAGCCGAGTTGATTATCGCTAAGTTTATGCACTGTAAATCTGCCCGAAATCCACTCCTTCGGTCACGGGTGTGCGAAAACGTCGTGGAAAATGAAGAAAGGAACGTCGACACTAAGGAAGGAACTTAACGATATCGGGTACTTGGAATCTCATCCCGAGGTATGTCAAATGTTCAAAGACGTAGGCTATTATAATTTTTTTCAAAAATTACAAAGCTTTCATCAGCAGGTGGTAGAGGCTTTCGCTCTAAGTTTTGATGGAAAGAAAGCAATCATCGGCCGGGATGAATTCGAAATTGATGAAGCCCTCATAGCCGAAGTCACAGAGCTTCCCACGACTAGAGAGAAATGGTTCAAAACCACTGTGATTAAGAATGTTGAGTTCAGGTCTTATTTAAAACTAGAACTCAGAGGTTTGATTTGGAAGAAAGATGTTCCAGTATCTTTCCTTGAGGAGAATTGGCAACAGTTATTGAAATCTATAATGGTGTATATAACCTGCGAAGGGCGATACAACAGGGTGATGATGTATCATTTCAAACTTATAAACCATTTGACAGGAAGAAATCCACTTAATCTGCCTTATTTCCTCCACCGAAGCTTATCCAAGATGGCTCATCAAGTCAAGGCCAAACCCAGTCAGGTTGTAGGTAGATTATCACACCATAGCTTAATCAAACTGTTGGTTTGTGAACTGTTGAAAATAAAGGGTAAAGAATGGAATTATTTCCTATTTTGGAATGATTTCCAGACTGAGGTTCAGCCAGAGGGAAAAAAGAGTCTCGATTCCAAAAAATCCTCCACTCCCAGAAGTGGAAAGAGAAGGAGAAGAGATATTTCTCCAATCCCAGTCAATCAACCCTCTCCTTCCTCTAAATTGGGAAAAATGAAGAAGAAATTAAATTTTGACAGTGAGGATGAAGAGGTCAATGAAGTCCCAATGAACAAAAACATTCTTAACCTCCCTTACTCAGACTCAGAAGATGAAGAGCAACATTTGGAAACAGGGCATGAGGATTCAGTTACCACAGGGCGTGACAACTCTGTTTTTGTGGACATATACACAACAAGTTATGAGAACCTTCCATCACCTACTCCCCAAGAAGAACAAGAGCCACAAGTTGCAGAGGCCTCATCTAGCAAACGAGCAAAGATGAATAAATCAAAAGAAATCAAGAAGCTTAAGAAGAAGCTAGCTAAGCAAGAGGTGCTTGAAAGAGTAATAAAGACCAGGTATGAAAGCCTATCAAAAAACTTTGTAGAAAGCAATTCATCTTTGGAAAGACTAGCCCATGAAAGCATCAGGGAAAAGAAAAAGAAAAACAAGATTGTAAAGGACTACAACAACTTATGGAGAGTAGCCCAAGGTTTGAAGAAAAAGGTCAGGGCTTTGAGGAAAAAAGTAATGGCTTCAAAACACCAAGCTCACGCTTTTCTTGAGACCCTTGTAGAGGTGGCAGTTCAATGCAAGGAACCAGAAGCAAACATTAACCTTATGAATCTTGAGCAAGATATTGAGGTCTAAAAAGATTAGTCCTGAGACGTTTTTGAGGTGAGACAAGGGTATTTTTGAAATTTTGGCAATCTCAGGTTTCAATGGCTTAGGTGAACATATCAATTGTTCATTAGCCACCGAAAGCAGAGCTTTCAGTAGCTAATCGGCCCAAATTCTATTTCCTCTAGCCACTGAAAGAACTGATAATGCAGAAAGCTAATGTTTTTGCACAGATCCAAGTTTTTCTTGTCCAAAAGGTTCAAAAGTGGTTCCAATCGATGGAAAATAATTAATGACATCTCTATCAAGAGTTTGTTTTGGTTTTGGAGATGTTTCAAAAGATATAAAAGGCAAGTAACAATTAGCTATTGTCAAGGAGATAAGTCTGTTGACTGTCAACGGGTGTCAAGTTCGAATCCTCTCTTATCACATGAGATCCAGCAGCCTCAGAAGGCTTACTACACCTGCCCAGAATCTGAAGAGCGAAAAGAGCAGTCGAGAAGTTGAATTGATCTAGTCTACTTAAGCCAATTATTGATTTTCTATATTTGGCAAAATTTGACCCAGATATCTAGGATTTGGAAACTGTTTGTAAAAGGCTATAAAGCTAAGAACATATGATGAACACTGGGTTCGATTTTGAGTTTTATGATCTACTGTTTTTGTATGAAAGACATTTTTTTAAATATATTAAGCCTGCAAGCTTCTTTCATTTACTATTGTCAGAATATCCTTCATCTTTGTCTATGCATATGAGTTGAAATTGTTCTTGTCTGTGTTTAATGGTCCCATGGTAACTATCATCTTACTTTTGACTGTTAAGCAAGAATCATAAGCATCTTTGGCTAGTTTGTTGACCCGTCATATATATTGCCTATGTATGTTCTGGTTAACTGATTGGTTTTCTTATCCTTTTGTTTTACAAACCTATCTGATAATAGCTCTTGAAGGCCTTGTATTGCATGAATATAGCTAGACTGTCTTGAAGGCACAATCCAGAGATTAGGATATTCATCTTGATCCAAAACCATACTTATTATTGAGAAAATAGTTACCAAAAAGATTAAGTTACCAGGCATCTATGAGAAACAACCTAGGAGAGTTTCTGGGAGTGATAACGGGAGCTTAGATCAATTAGAAGTTATATCCAAAAGGTTGAAATATAGAGCATCTCTGATCGAAGCACCCATGCATTCCATTGCAGCTATAAGGTTTTTGGCAAGTGAATGGATAAATGTTGAACAACTTACAAGGGATTTAAAGTATTTTAATTTAAACCAAAATTTAAGTAAAAAAATGTCATCATTATTGTTCAATAAATGAAAAGGTGCAATGGTTCATTAAAAGGACAAACCGGTTCAATTTCATACATTTTGGAAGACTATATAAAAAAAAGGCATGGTGAAATGAGTGTGTTTATGTGATCTAATTCAGAATATCTAAACACAGAAAGAGTCCAAGGAAGAACTTGAAACATTCACATGAAGTGAGGGTGGAAGGGAGGATCAAGGGAGGATTTGAGTCCTGTACAGGTTGAAGCCTGAAACATGGAGTTGCATCTTCCTCAAGTTGGTGATTGAAAAAAAAAGGATTCGAGTCCTCTATAGGTTGGATCCTGATCTATAGTGAGTTGGTTCTTTCTCAAGTTGGTGCTTGGAAAACAGGGGATTGGTGTCTCCTTGAGTTGATGCTCAAAAGAAGAGAGATTGGTGTCTCCTACAAACTGTAACTTGTAAATGAAATATAAATTTTATGATTGTTACATTTAAAATTCAGAGTTATGTACATTCTTGTTGATAAATTTTTATGGTTTATATATTAATAATAAAGAATTAATTTAATCTAAGAAAAAGAAACAATATTGATTCACTCCCCCACTCTCAGGATTTAAAAAAATTCCAACAATTGGTATCAGAGTGGGTTCCTTCACCATAGTCTAACCACTTGAAGGTAGATTCTTAGAAATCCAATGGATCAACAAGAAGGAATTCCCTCCAACGTAGAACCATTGTTCAAAGGAAATGATTATGCATTTTGGAGTATAAGGATGATAAGTTACCTGATGGATCTTGGATGTGATGTTTGGATATCTTTGGTAAATGTATACATTGCACCAACTACTGCACCTTCATATGTTGCTACAAAGAAACTATGCAATGATAATTAAAGGGTTGTTAATGAATTTTTAGGTGGATTAGAAAATATTATATTTGTAAAAGTGATGCACTGTAAATCAACAAAAGAAATCTGGGACAAACTTAAATTCATCTATGAAGGATATGGAAAAGTCATTCAAGACAAACTTCAAACATATAGAGGGCAGTTTGAAAGTTTGAAGATGAAAGAGGAAGAAAACATTGCAAAATATTTGCAAAGAGTGGATGCAATAGTCAATTCATTTAGAGCATTGGGAGAATAATTAAAAGAAAAAATTATTGTCCAAAAGGTGTTGAGATCATTACTAATGAAATATGATGCCAAGGTATCTACCTTCAAAGATCGAGAAGACCTTGAAAAAATTACAATGGATGAACTTCATGGGATTCTCATAGCCTATGAAATGAGAACATGGCAATAAAAGTCATAAAAAAGGGAAACAACCTTCAAAGCATAAAAAACAACTAAGAACCATGAGCATGTGCCAAATGAAAATCACTCAAACATATTAGATGAAGAAGAGGCCAATTTTATAAGGAAACTCTAGAAAGGGTATGGTAAATATAAATGGAAGTTACCCTTTAAGTGCTTCAATTGTGGCAAAGTTGGGCATTTTTCCTCCAAATGTACCTATCCCAAGAAGGTGGACAATGATGCTGAAGATACTTATAACCATAAATAACTTAAAAAGAGAAAAACTGGAAACAAGAAGAAATTCTACAAGAAAAAGAAAAACTTCTACTCCAAAGAAGACAATAGTTCATATGACATGAGTGAAGATGATGAGACAAAACTTTTATTTATGGGCATAGAAACTCAAAACAAATTTGCTGATAATAATGAAGAAAACTACGAAGTTGAAGGAGAATTAGACCTTGAAGGAGAACTTATCAGTGCTCTTGAAGAGATGAGAAAATATAAAAATAAGAACAAATCATTAAGAGAACAACTATTATAATATGAAGGAAAACAAAAATCAAGAGAAAAGGAAGTTTCAATAACCATCGAGGAATCAGAACAAATCATTATTGAATTAAATACTCAACTCCAAGAATCCAAAATAATTCAAGAGGTCATAAGTAAGCAACTCAATGAAAATCAACTAGACTGTGAAAAGCTAGAGGATTAAATTGTTTTTCTAAAAAGAGAACTTGAGAAAGGAAACAGTCAATCAAGATTTGAAAATAGTTTAAGAATATTGGATGATATTCTTAACAACAAATATCATCAAGCAATAATTTAGGACTGGGTTATGATCAAAAGAAGGCTAACAAAGGATCTAACTCTACATTTCAGGAAACTGACAAAAATCCAAAAAGTTATGCAACTTCCCTTCAGAGCTCTTTCAAAAAGGAAGAAAGAAAAATAAAGATTGACTCTAATCAATAGAAATATGCTCTCCCTTCAAAATAAAATGAATATAGAAGGAATACAACTACAAGAAGAACTCCCCCCAAAAGGCATCAACATCTCTTTTTTGGCTATTGTTTCTCTTGCAATAATTTTTGGCATAAAGCATTACATTGTAGAGCCTATGGAAAATAAAATCATAAAAATGTTCAAAGATATGGTTATAAGAACAACAAGAATTATAATAATCAAGAGAATAGAAACTATAATTCATTCTCTCCACTACATGATTACGATGTTGACAAATGAAAAAATTATGGTCACAAAGATAGTGATTGTAGACTACCAAAGGATCCCATAAAAACATCCAAAATTCAAGAAGAAAATCATAAGAAGACATGGAAAGAAAAACAAATGGAAGAAAAGGAAACATAGTGTATGATATCCTTATATGATAAATATAAAATGATTCAATGGTACGTTGATAGTGGATGTTCAAAGCATATCACAGGAGATCAAGACACATTCCTCAGTCTGAAAAGGAAAGAAAAAGGAAGAGTTACTTTTGGAGGTAATGTCTCTGCCAACATACTTATAAAGGGTATAGTCAGTTTGGGAAATAATAGAGCTAAAAAAGAAAATGTGCTATTATTTGAAAATCCGAAGCCTAATCTCCTCAATGTAAGCCAAACATGTGATCAAGGACACATACTAATATTTGACTCTCAAAAATGTGAAATTAGGAAAGAGGGCTCAGGAAGATTAGTGGTTGTTGCACCCAGGACACCAAACGATGTATATATATTAAACATAGAAGAAGAAGAAAAATGTTGCATGATCCAAATAAACAAAAATTTTCTATGGAACAGAAGAATGGGACATATAGGTTTTTAAAATTTGATAAAAGTCAGTAAAAAGGAGGTTGTGAGAGATATGCCAAAGATGATTAAACCTTCAAAATTTGTTTGTAGGCACTTCCAACATGGAAAGTAGACAAAAGTAAGATTCAAGACAAAATAATACTCTACATCAAAACCATTAGAACTTGTTCGTACTGACCTCTACGGACCAACAAGAACTAAAAGCATGCAAGGTGAACATTAATTCATTTTATGCATTGATGACTATACAAGGATGATGTGGGTATCGTTTCTTAATGAGACATCAGAAGCATTCAAAAATATCAAAGCCTTCAAAGCACACCTTGAAAATGAGGCTGATCTCAAAATCAAGTGCCTAAGATAAGACAATGGAGGGGAATTTACCTTAGATGAGTTCAATGAGTTTTGTGAAACTCATGGAATTAAAAGACACTTTTTAGGTCCAATAAATCCTCAACAAAATTGAATTGCTGAAAGGAAAAATAGAACTCTCAAAGAAGCATCTAGAACTATGTTAATGAAGGCAAACTCATAGATATCTATTTGAGAGAATCAATATATACATAAGTATATATACTTAACAAAGAACAACTTAGATTTAACCATGACAAGACACCATATGAGTTGTGGTTTGGCAGACCAACATTGGTAAAACACTTCAGAGTCTTTGGGAGCAAATGCTATATAAAAAGAGATGATGATAATCTAGGAAAATTTTATTCTAGATCAGATGAAGGCATATTTCTTGGTTACTCATCCAATAAAAAGGCATACAAATTCTATAATTTGAGGCTGCACAAAATTATGGAAAGTGAAAATGTAAAGGTGGATGATCTAACATCAAGAATAATCAAATCTCAAGACAATTCACAAGTTGATGAAAGAACACGAGATGATGATTATGAAGAAGAAACTAAAGAAATACAAGAGGAATAATCACAAAGTGAATAATAAAATGAAGAGGAAGCATCACCAAGACAAGAGTCAAAAGCACCATCAATAAAAGTACAAAGAGATCATCTTGAAATTCAAATCATAGGAAACAAAAGTGTTGGAGTTGAAACAAGAAGGCTAACATATGAATCAGAACAGGCAATGCTCTCACTAATACAACCCAAAACATTTGCAGAAGCTAGAAAATATGAATACTGGATCAAAGCCATGAATACAAAGCTTGATCAAATAGAGAAGAATCAAACCTGAGAACTTGTCCCAAGACCAAAATACAAAAATGTGGTAGGGACCAAGTGTATTTTTAAAATTAAAGTTAAGGAAGATGGTCAAATTATAAGGAATAAAGAAAGATTAGTGTGCAAAGGATATGCACAAGTAGAAGGGTTTGAATTTGAGGAAACATGTGTCTCAGTGGCCAAATTAGAAGCTATCAAAATGTTTTTGGCATTTGCATGCTTTAAGAACTTCAAAATATATCAGATGGATGTCAAATCAGCATTCTTAAATGGAAATATAGAGGAAGAAGTTTATATAAAACAACTTGAAAGATTCGTGTTATAAAAAAATAAAGACTATGTGTGTAAATTAAGTAAAGAATTATATGGTCTCAAACAAGCCCCCAGAACATGGTTTTCAAGACTTGATAATCATATACAACAATAGGGATACAAAATAGGAGCTACTGACATCAATCTTTACATTAAAATTGAAAATCAGAATATGATTATTGTTGTTGTAGATGTGGATGATATCTTTTTTGAAGTAATCTAAATCCTGTAAGAAAGCAATTTGCTACAAAAATGAAAAAATAATTCGATATGTCAATGCTTGATGAAATGACATTCTTCCTAGGATTAAAAGTTTCATAATTAGACAAAGGCATATTCATATCTCAGACCAAATACATCAAAGAAATGTTGAAGAAATTTCAAATGGAAGATTGTAAACCTATGAACACTCCTATTATTACAGGATGCAAACTAAGCAAAGATGATGAATCACTAGGAGTATACGAAACCATGTATAGATAAATGATTGGTATCCTATTATATGCAACAACAACAAGATTAGACATCATGCAAGTTGTAGGATTAGTGGCCAGATTTCAATCTACACCTAAAGAGACACATATGAAGGTAGTTAAAAGGATTTTTAGATATCTGAAAGGCACCTTGAATTTTGGATTATGGTATCCAAAAGGATAAGGCTTCACTTTAACTGCATATACTGATGCAGATTGGGCAGGAAGTATTGATGATAGAAAGATCACTAGTGGAGGAGCATTCTTCCTAGGAAAATGTCTTGTGTCATGGCTAAGTAAAAAGCAACCCTCCATATCACTATCTACATCAAAAGTTGAATATATTGTTGTTGCCTCCTATTGCACTCAAGTAATTTGGATGAAACAAACTCTAGAAGACTTACAATTAAAGTATCATCACCAAATTCTTCTTAACTATGCCAATACCAGTGTTATAAACCTTTCTAAGAATCCCGTCACACACTCAAAAACCAAGCATATGCCAATTAAAATTCATTTTTTAAGGGAACAAGTTACTCAAAATTTTGTTAAAGTGGAATATGTGGATATTGAAGAACAAATTGCAGATATATTCACAAAACCTTTACCTCGTAGTAATTTTGAATACCTTAGATAGAAATTGCGGGTAATCTCCATATCTAATTACATTGCACAAGCTTCATCAAAAAATCAGTGCATGGTAGGGGGAGCAAAGAAATATCCCTTTTGTCATTAGTGTCAAAGGGGGAGAATAAACAATAAAACCCAATTAAAATTGAAAATATGGGTTTTTTTTTTCTTTGTTGCCATCAATGCCAAAGGGGGAGAATCTTGGATATGGTGTTGTCATTGATGTAAAAAAGGGTCAATATGGTCATCATTATCAATGGCTATATGGTATTGTCATTGAGACAAGCCCATGTATTATCAAAATCTTATTGTGCAGTCGTTGTCTTCTCCCCAAGACTATAACTTTGTTAATTTCATGTGTGAGCTTGATTACATGCATTCATGTTAATGTCTGTATATCTAGATAAAGAGTGAAAACCCTGATTTAGTTCGAGAAAATTAATTGTTTTTCAAGAGTTTAATGCACAAATTACCGATATTTACGACAAGCTCATGAATAAAGGAGAGGCCTTCAAGATTGTGTTAGTCTACAATGACAACGAGGAAGAAGACTTTAAAAAATATCATGCAAGCATGGCATGGCTTGCTCTGCCATTTGGAGACAGGATTTGGTCTAAACTACATCGACACTTCCAAATTAAGTGTGTCCCAACCTTGATTTTTATAGGTACATATCTACAGTTTATTATAGATGATGGTAGTTGTGCGGTGTCGATCCATGGAGCCAAGGCTTATCCCTTCACCGATAGTCACCTTGCAATCCTGTAAAGGGAGATGGATGAGGTAGACGATAAATATAATGGTGGTCAGATTGGACGATGAGGATTGATTGAGAGAAGATCAGACGATCCATAATCATTTCAGGTTTGGTTCTTAGTTGACCAAAGTCAACACAAACACGAACCCAAAGAGTTAATTCAAATCCACCCTTATTTTTTTGTGTCCACCGTCGATTGGATTGGATGGTCCACAATCATTTTGGGTTTGGTTGGTAGTTGACTAGAGTTAACAAAAACTTAGACCCAAATCTTTTATCAAAACCATTTTATATTATTTCAAGTCCACCATTGTTCAAGATCGGATGACCCTCATTATTTCACATTATGTTGAGTATTGACCAAAGTAAAAATAGAATCAGACGCAAAAATATAATTCAAATACACATGTTTATTATTCGTTCATTGTCGACTAGAGATACTATAATCAATAGTGATATTGGCATGACCAATTTTGACCTTGTGAAAAAACGAGAACCATTGCCAGATCTAGCACCAAAAGAATGTTTGATGTTCCTGCAACTGGTGTTATTGTTAGCATGATAAAAACATTCACAATGAGTACTACTCTACATATTTGATTAAACAAATTGTGACGACCGAACATAACGATGATGAACAATATATCTGGGAAATCATAGGCTAGTGGAAGATAAGGGAGTTTTAGATGATAACAGAGGAGCTTAGATCAATTAGAAGTTATATCCAAAAGGTTGAAATATAGAGCATCTCTGATCGAAGCACCCAGGCATTCCATTGCAGCTATAAGGTTTTTGGAAAGTGAAGGGATAAATGTTGAACAACTTACAAGGGATTTAAAGTATTTCAAATTAAACCAATATTTAAATAAAAAAATATCATCATTATTGTTAAATAAATGAATAGGTGAAATGGTTCATTAAAAGGACACAATGGTTCATTTCATACCTATTGGAAGACTATATAAAAAAAATGTATGGTGAAAGGAGTGTCTCTATGGTCTAATTCATAATATATAAACACAAATAGAGTCCAAGGAAGAACTTGAAACATTCACATGAAGTGAGGGTGGAAGGGAGGATTGGAGTCCTCTACAAGTTGAAGCCTGAAAAAGGGAGTTGCGGCTTCCTCAAGTTGGTGCTTGAAAACAAGGAGATTGGAGTCTTCTATAGGTTAGAGCCTGATCTATAGGGAGTTGGTGCTTCCTCAAGTTGGTTCTTGGAAAATAAGGGATTGGTGTCTCCTTGAGTTGGTGCTCAAAAGAAGAGAGATTGGTATCTCCTACAAACTGTAACTTGTAAATGAAATATAATTTTTATGATTGTTACATTTAAAATTCAGAGCTTTGTACATTCTTCTTGATAAATTTTTATGGTTTATATATTAATAATTAAAGAATTAATTTAATCCGAGAAATAGATTTCAGCAAAAATATTTTAAATACCAATGTTGTCCAAAATATTAAAACATGCTTCCAAATAGTTTGAAAGAATATCTCTTGTTGATGTATATAAGAGGAAACTTGGATTAAGTAAGTTGCAATTTTAAAGTAAAATTCACCCTTGAAAGATCGACTGAATAGATCATAAGGTATGCACAACCAAACTCTAAAAAATAAAACTAAGGGTGCTGAAAGAAAATAAGTCAAAAGAAAAATCATCCAATCTCACTATGCTAAGAAAAGTCTAAACATAAAATCATGTTCGCTGAAAGTAACCAAAGAAAATAGTCAATGGTTAAGAAACCATTTGGATAACTCCAAACCCAGGATAAAATAATCATCTAAATAAATTACAAAGAGTTGGAGTGGCTTGAATTTCATATGGGAAGAAATTAACACTCAAAATTTCAATTCACTGTGTATGGGACAACAAGATTAGAATTCTAAAGAAATTCAATCAAGGAAAATATTAAAATTAGAATCATGTAACTGTAAATATGGAACAAATATGAGTGCTCATTTTCACCACAAGAGGGACTGAATAACATCCTTTATTTAAATATCCCACTTGTAAGATGACAAAATTCTTTAAAAAGATTTGACATGGGGAAGAATGAATAGAATCGGTAATCTGAAAATTACCCCAACACATAGAACATTTTAAGAATGAAACAAAACACTTTTTTCCCATTTATAAAAAGAATTTTTTTATTAAAGATCCATTCAAGGGGAAAAATTAGCATGAAATCCTTCTATTTCTTTCCACCTCTGCTGATAAATCGATTTATTGTTCAACCAATAGTAATAAAAAAATAAAAGGAAAACAAAAAACTAATTAAAACTAGAAACCAAAATTAAACTATGTGTAAAGAAAAGACACTAGCCTATTCTACCCTATTCCTATCCTACGCTATAATGGTTGAAAAATAATGAAGTAAGTGAATTCATAATGCCAATGTATTCAACCATGTAATTATAATCCTGTAAACACATATTCATCATGAAAATTAGTAACAGAACTTGGAGTAGAAATAAACTAAAAGTAGGAAACATTAAATCATGAAAAACTCTATCCACCATATTAAATATGTGACAATGATAATTCCTATGAAATTTATATGAGTAATATCCCTCCAACAATGCTTCAATACTATCATAAAATCTACCATGACTAACATAGAATCGATGGAGGGAGTTTAGGGGAAAGTTGTAAATACTAACCTTGTACAATGTCTACTGTAAACATATATTCAAAAAAGAACAGAAAAGATACAATGGCAAATACAAACATTACACAGAGATTTTTCCACTGGAAACCCAAACCAGGAAAACCAACATATATTATATTCATTCATTGTGTTACATTGTTTACAATACAATATACATATAGGAGCCAGTGGCATCCAAAACCCTAATCCAATGACCTGGATTAGTCCAAAACCCTAATTCCTTAACCGGAAATAGAAAACCATCGGCAAAAAACCATGTGCCAAAAAAACCACCTAAATACATGACACATTTCCCGAGGTAGGTGTCACGCTTCTCGAGGCAGGATTTTTTTTTCGTGCAAAGAATATAACACATACCCAAAATTTTCCCACTTGTTGTTTTCTTTGCATACAGGGGGTTACAGGGTTACATAGTCAAAAATCCAGGGCAACAATGCCCATGGATCCTCTACACCAAGAGAACTTCTCAGTGCTCACAGATTTTGTTAATGAGTCTACAACATTCTTCAAAGTGTCCACCTTCATCAGTGATACTTTCTTTTCTTCAATCATGTTTCTCACAAAGTGATATTGAACATCAATGTGATTTGTCTTTGAATGATAAGCAGGGTTCTTCGCCAGAAAAATTGCACTCTGACTATCACACTCTATCCTTATAGCTTGTTGTACCAACCCAATACCTGAACACAATCTTTGTAACCATACTACTTCCTTACTTGCATGAGTGGCTGCCATGCATTCAGATTCTGTAGTTGAAAGTGCCACTAGAACCTGTCTTTTGCTCATCCAACTTATTACTCCTCCAAACAGGTTAAACACATACCCTCTTGTAGATCTCCTATGATCCAAATCTCCAACCTAGTCTGCATCCACAAAGCCATGTATATCGACCACTCTGTCCAATCCCGATCTTCCTTTGTAGCACAACCCATAGCTAGCAGTGCCACACAAATACCCGAAAACCCTTTTTACTGATGTCCAATGCTCCTTCCCTGGTTTTGACATATACCTGCTCAAAACTCCCACTGCATGTACAATGTACGGTCTAGTATAGACCATTGCATACATCAAACTACCAACTGCACTCGCATATGGAACATGATACATGTCCTCCTCTTCTTTATGTGTCTTGGGACACTGATCCGCAGATAAATTTACACCAACAGGAATAAGAACCTTGACTGGTTTACATTCCTGCATATTAAACCTCTGCAATATTGTCTCGACATATTTTCTTTGATTTAACCAGAGTTTCCTCTTTTTTCGATCTCTTTTAATTTCCATGACCAAAATGAAATTTGAAGCGCCAAGATCCTTCATGTCGAATTTAGAGGACAACTGAGTTTTCACATCCTGGATAATCTCCTTGTTGTTTCCTATCAACAACATGTCATCCACATACAAGACCAAATAAATCAAATGATCACCAATTGATTTAGAATACACACAATGATCCTCTTCGCTTCTTGTGAAGCCAAGTCCCAGCATATAAGTATCAAATTATCCTTGGTGATTGTTTTAAACCATACAGGGACTTTTTCAGCTTGCATACCAGCTCCTTCTTTCCTTTCACAGCATAACCTTTTGGTTGCTTCATAAAGATTTCTTCTTCCAGATCCCCATGAAGGAATGTTGTCTTCACATCCATCTATTCTACTTCAAAATCAAATGCAATGACAACAAATAACATAAATCTTATAGAGGTTAACTTGGCAACAGAAGAAAAAATCTCACCAAAATCAATTCCCTCAACCTAGGAATAACCCTTTTCTACTAACCGAGCTTTGTATTTCTCCACTTTTCCTTCTGCATTCAACTTCTTTTTAAATACCCATTTTCTACCAATGGACTTTCTTCCAGTTGGCAACTCCACTAGATCCCAAACCTCATTCTTATCCAAAGATGCCATTTCTTCTTCCATGTCCCTTTTCCAGAGATTTCCATCCTCTGAATCCACTGCCTCCCTGACAATTCTAGGATCATCATCAGTAATAGACAAAGAAAAATTTGAACGAAAATCAGATGGACTATACCTTTCTAGTAGCCTTCTTTCTCGATCCGATCTCCTCAATACTGGAGTATGAGGATCTTCTTCTTCTGATTCATGTTCTTATGTAGAGTCTGCTTCATCATCCTTTAAATCAAATTCCATCTTCTCTGGTTCTTCCTTACTTGGTAGGACTTCCTGTTTAACACCATCCTTCATTTCTCTAAATACCACATCTCGGCTATGCACTACCTTCTTAGTTTTTGGGTTCCAAATCTTATAACCTTTGAGACCATCTTTATATCCAATAAAGATACATTTTTCAGCCTTCTTATCCATCTTGCTCTTGTTTTCCTTTGGAACATGAACATATGCATTGCAACCAAATACCTTAATATGTGTGAGAGAAGGTTCCTTACCAGTCCATACCTCTTGTGGAGTCTTGTCACCCAACGCTTATGAGGGTGATTTGTTGACTAGATAACATGCAGTGCCCACTACCTTTGCCCAAAATTCTTGCCCTAACCCGACACCACTGAGCATGCACCTTGCTTTTTCCATCAGCGTCCTGTTCATCCTTTTTGCAACTCCATTCTGCTGAGGTTTATATGGAGTAGTCTTCTGCCTTTCTATACCGCACTTCTTACATAATTCTTCAAATTCATTCCCGCAGAACTCTTCGCCATTATCTGTTCTCAACACCTTAATTATTTTCTCTTTTTGATTCTCAACAAGAGCCTTAAACTCTTTAAACCTATCAAAGACTTCATATTTCTTCCTGAGGAAATATATCCAAGTTTTCCTCCAGAAGTCATCTATAAATGATACATAGTACATAGATTTTCCCAATGATGGGACCGACACAGGTCCAAAAACATCACTGTGAACTAGTTGTAAAATTCCTTCTGCCCTCGTTGCACCAGAGGGGAATCTTACCCAATTCTACTTCCCATATAGACAATGTTCACATAAATCAAAATCCAGAGAGCAGTTAGACATACCTTCAACCATACCTTTACCGTGTAGTAGTCGAAGACCCTTCTCTTCGATATGCCCCAGTCTTTGATGTCACAACATAAGATTTTCTCCAGAGACTGTAGGAGTTCTTTCTTCTTCAACTCCAATATCAGGAACAATGGAGCTATTACACCCATCACTAATAGTTCTTCCTAGAATCTTATACAGAGTTCCAAATCAAACTCCCTTCATCAACACCATTGCTCCTCGAACCATCCTGGAAGTTCCCTTTTCAAAAATTGTTTTTACCCCTGCCTCTTCCATTTTGCTTACAAAAATCAAATTTCTGGCCATACCTGGGATGTGTAGAACACCAGGAAGTGTTCTAATCCTTCCATCTATGAGTCTCAACTTGACCCTTCCTCTTCCTATGATTCTGGTTGTTGAATCATTAACTAAGAAAACATTACCTCCATCATACTTTTCATATTCACAGAACCACTCCTTGTGGGGAGTCATATGAAAGGATGCACCAGAGTCAATCAACCATGCCTCATGATCTGCATGTGTGCTTGAAGAGGCCAAGTACACATCCCCTCCTTCTTCCTTGTCTTTTCTTCTATAGAAGAAGATTCTTCAGATCCCTTCTTTTTCTCAACTTTGGATCTACATTGATTCTTGTAGTGCCCTTCTTTTCCACACCTCCAACATACCCTTACAAACTTTCCAGGAGATTTAGATCTACCCTTAGACTTAGATCTCCCACTTGAGAAATTAGATCTATTTCTTTCCTGGGAACTTCCTCTTGCAAATAATGCATCTGTGCTATGTCCTTCCGTATTCTTTCATCTCATCTCCTCCGACAACAAGGATGAGACCACTTCTTCAAACTTCAAAGAAGTTGTATTACTACCTATGGCCACAACCAAACTATCCCACAAGTCTGGTAAATAACACAACAAACTGATACATTTATCTTCATCTGAAATTTTAATCTCAACAGATACTAACTAACTTACCACAATATTGAAGGCGTTCAAATGCTCTGCCACTGAGTCTCCATCTCTCATCCTCAAGTTATACAACTTATTTCTTAGGAATAGTTTATTTACCAGGGACTTAGACTGATACAAATTCCCCAACTTTTCCCATAAATCCTTGGTTGTAGCTTCCTCTGACACATTCAGTAATACTGAATCAGAGAGACACAATCGGATTGTGCTCTTTTCCTTCCGATCCATCTTTTTCCAGTCATCTGTAGAAGTTCCTGTAGGTGCAGTACCTGGATCTACCGCGATCCACTGATCTCTGTCCACCAAAATATCTTCCATCTTGAGCTTCCATAGATCAAAGATTTTCCCATTAAACTTCTCGATCTCCATCTTCAAATTGCTTGCCATTTCTTTTCACCTGAAAAACAATACCGTATATCTTCCACTGTAACAAGGCTTATCACAGTCCCAAGACAAACCCTTGACCACAAAGGCGTCCCCCTGAAGCCAATAAAGCTCTGATACCAAATGTAAATACTAACCTTGTACAATGTCTACTATAAACAGATATTCAGAAAAGAATAGAAAAGATACAATGGAAAATACAAACATTACACACAGATTTTTCCCCTGGAAACCCAAACCGGGAAAACCAAGATATATTATATTCATTCATTGTGTCACATTGTTTACAATACAATATACATATAGGAGCCAACGACATCCAAAACCCTAACCCAATGACCTGGATTAGTCCAAAACCCTAATTCCTTAACCGGAAATAGAAAACCATTGACAAAAAACCATGTGCTAAAAAACCACCTAAATACATGACACGTTTCCCAAGGTAGGTGTCACGTTTCCTGAGGCATAATTTTTTTTTCCGGGGGCGCTTCCCCCAGACTTGGTGAGATAATATTTTTGTTGATATACTTGTTAATTCCTGAAGACAATCCAAAAGAATTAAGGCCTAACATAACCATCGGTCTTGACCGAAGTGCCTCATTGTCTTAGCAAGCCTCCCAGGGCTCATACTTCAAGCAACATGTTAGTAGTGGTTTTGATCCAGTCATTAGCGTGCACCATGATCAAGACCAAGGGGTAAAAATTCAAGAGAAAGAGAACTTACAAAGATCACACATCAATGAAGTAAGGTGTAGGGTTAGGTGCTAACAAATTTACAGTGAAAAAAACCAAGCCCTAAGGGCCCAGAGACTTGCTTTCAGTACTCATGCACTTATCGGGAGCATACAAGGTGTTTATCTCACCCAAATTAAGTTCAATCCCTCGCTCAAATGGAACAACATCCTGTAACTAAGGCATAAAACTAAAGAATGGGCATATATGTGGGCCCGATCATCCAACGGTCGCAAGTGAGCCTGATCAATGGTGAAAGACGCACGTCGCATCAGAAAAGTGTCTGGGAATTAAAGCAACATTGGTGTGCGGCAATTATTTTACACTGCTACATGTAAAAGAGTAAAAGGTGTCGCATGGTGAAGCATGAAAAGGGAAGCTGCTCTTTTAGGGTCGCGAGAGTGGTATTCCAATCCTGCCAGTATTTCACATCAGTCATATCACTGCCTATTTGACCATTCACTTAGTGCCACCTGGAGCCTTCGTACTAGTCCACTAGGACACTGAGGAAGTAGAGAAAGGATAGATAGGTGAGTTGTATGCACTTGGATCCCATCAAATATTTCCACCTATGGTAAGGAGGCCCTCCATTGTTCTTGGTCACCATGCTAAATTCAACCATACAGATGCCGAGTCCGGAAAGACACTTTAGCACCCACATGGACAAATCGCAAGATGCCATGTGTCAAAATATTCATGTTGATGTCAGCATAATGTTATCCAAATTTCACATTTTTTCTTCAAATTTCAAAGGCTCCAAAACACGGGGAAAAAGACGTGCGTATGGAAATGAAGGTAAGAGGGAAAATGTTTCAGGCGATTGTGAAGATTCGTTGGCATCCTACTAAAATTATTGGAAAGGATGTGACACACAATGGAATATCTAGTATCAAATTTTCCCATCTTTCATTCATCATCATACTGGTGCCCAAGGTCTGAAAGGGATCAATAATCATCACCCTAACAGGCGCATTCATGCGAGCTCAATATTTTTAGAAATCTCGTGAGTGTGGTAAATCGTTGACTGTCATTAGCTACCTGATCAAATACATGTAAAATTCCTATAAGAGAAGGTGAAAAAGATCACCATCCACTCATCTGTTAATGGTTTGAGTCCTAAAAAGAAGTTACTCAAATGACAGTTTTTTCCAATGATGACCCATCTGTGTCAATTCCCTGCTCAAGAGTGGGTTCTGAACCATGTTGGATACAAATGTTGGGAGAGTGTTTTCTTTGTTTTATTTTTATAAGGATATCCTTCTCTAGTATCATTATCATGATATTTAAAGTGAAGGGACATTCAGGATTCCACCCTAAAGAGTATCGACCAATCCCATTAGTACATTGGAGAAGCTTGAAGTAGAGGATACAATGAGTTGGCCCATTGTACCTAATTTCACCAAGCATTGTCAGCTGGAAGGAAACATTTAGCATATTGTTTTAGTGGTTGCAGTAAAAGGCCTCTGATGCAATGACGGGGATCAATTGAGCCACCTAGAAGTATTCAAGATAAGGCTCAATCAGACTAGGAGAACACACCCAATAACAATATCAACACGGCCCACATGGGAGGATAAGTTGTTTTTTCCCAGTAAAACATGATAAAATCAGTTGGAAAGGTGAAATTAGTTAGGAAACTGAGTGCAGTATCAATATTTTGACAAGTTGAAATATATTCCAAAGAAGTAGTATTGGTCCGAGAAAGAGGTTTTCCCTTAATACAGGGAAGCTATAAGTAGAAGGAGCTCATTTGTAGGGTCAAGAGTTTGGGGAATGGAAGAGTATCTTATACTTGAGCTCTCTGATCAAAGGCCCCCTCAAACACATACCAATTTCAGGGCTACAGGATGCAAGAGATTCACCCCCTGCGTTATGCTTTAGTCTGTGCTTTTTTTTTGTAGGTTCTCTTGTAAAATCTAACCCTCTCATTTAATGGCTTCTTGTATCATATCCCCATTAATAAATCTCGGGTAGCAAGTTTTATGACATGTACAATGTGGCTATGTTTTGCTTAGATTATGATGTTGAAGTGATTTCCTCTTAATGTATGACCACTTCATGTCATTTTTTCATGTGTTTAATGATTTGTAGAGGGTACCTCCATGGATTTAAGTATATGAAAATGTTCATTGTTTGATGCATATTTTAATGATCTAATATATTTGTTAAAACTGTTGAATTCTTAATTACTCAACACATTATTCTATCCATAGGCTATGAGATTCACCTTAAAGTTGCCTCACATTTTTATCTTGTGTTTCTTCCAAATCCCCACCCCCTTCTCAAACTTAAATCAAAATTTCTAAAGCACTCATGGACACATGCCTCTTTGTGTTGAACATTTTGATATTGTTTCTGATATTGTTTGAGGGTCGAGAGTTTATAGGAGAGAGAGATAAAAACTTACTCAAAGTTTTGCATAATTTATGTTGTAAATCAACATGGTTTTAAGATCCACTATGGGTCTTAACCCCTGGGGTGCCTCAACATAGTTCCATTACAACCTGGAACTTGAGGTATAACATTTGAAATGGTGTCCTTGTTGGGGAATATAATTTGAATATATCTTTCCTTGGCGATACGACATCGTAGATCTGATACTCATAGGTGAATGAGTTTCAGACGCCTAGTTGTTACATTATTTCACCCGGAGACTCCATAGGAAGAAGATATGGTATCTAATAGAAGATATGCTAGAATCAATCCAAATCCTGAGCATACTCCAGTGTACTCAGACACTGAGAAGCTCATTGTTAGGACCCAAAAATGTCCCTTTTTAACTATATCTTTTGCTCATTAAACCTTATCATTTCCATGCTAAAATGCCTAATATACTGTTTGCTAAGACCTTTTTCCCAAGGTATGAATCATTGATCTCTATTTTGTATTCTTATTTACTTAACATGTTTGACTGGTAGCATTTTTCATATTTTATCCATGAATGTTCAACTAATGATCAAAATGTGTAGATTAAAGAAAAACAACCAAGTTTTGAAGAAAGATCATTGTTGTTACACCAGTTGTTATAGTTGTGCACCAGTTTTGCATGCTGTTACACGACAACAACAATTGCACACCTTTCTTGGAAGCTGTTACAACTGCTGCAACAGATTCCCATTGATCTTGGAAGCTGGTATATCATTCAAATTTGTATCCTAAATATGGATCCTCAAGGCTATTACAAGTTTTGGGTAACGTTGGTGATTAAGATCATTTCAGATCTTGTGATGATAACATATCTTTTATATCATACGAACAGCTTGGGAATCTCCGATTCTCAAGGCTGTTATGAGTCTGTTTCAACTGAATATCTCTATCTTTAAATAACATAGCTTTTGTAACCATTAGGTAGGAGAGATTAGCTATGGAATAGAGAGTGAAGTGAAGCATTTTGTATCTGAACATTTTGGTGATTTAATAAAGAATTGATTTGAGTTTCTCCAACCTATTGTAGTCTTTTAGAGTGGATTCAATGAGAAGGAAAGGGCCCAACTTCTGTTGATTAAGGTTGGTTGTCATTGATGTCAACCCTTGAAGAAATCCCCGTAGCACAAAGGTTTGGGTAATGGACCCAATATTGTTTGATGTAAATATGACTCATTATTGGTTTTTCATGGTTGATAAGAAGTAAATATGGATGAACTCCAAAGTGGTCCCCTTATGGTGAAAGCCCTCACGGGAAGACACTTTGTGGAGTAAGAGAACCCATGATTAATTGTGGAATAATGAGATTAAGGAAAGTGAATTTGTCAGGGAAAATATCCTAGATGGATATTTCTTGTCATGTCATTTCCGGTGGTATGTGGAATGTCACATAATTCCTCACGGTTAGAGAGTTATGGCCATGAGAAGTTGGAGACCCCAGGTTTGGGTAAT
>ML777188.1:665978-676379 GCA_009831015.1 Picea engelmannii
TAGTCTCTCAGGCAGTTACGGGAGTGAACTGCCACCTAGTTGAGTTAACTAGTCAACTAGTCTTCAGTTAACTGACTGAACAAAGAGTAGTGAGTTGGTGATGATCCCAATGTTGCATGGTGAAAAAACCAATGCAACATCTAAACTCAACTCAACTAGTCAAACTGAAGTGTCAACTGAAAGAGAATATTCTCTAGGTGGAATGTTCTCCCCGAAAATATAGGAGACTAGATAATGACTAATTATGACTAATAAACAAGGAATAACCTTAGGAAAAATAAATCCTAGGTGTGTGTGAAGTAACTCCAACATAATAAGGAAGTAGAGGCTGTCTATCTAATAACACAGAGAAGACAATGGAAACCATGAGGTCAAGGTAGAAACCCTGAATTCTCTCCTGCAACACTTAATTATTGGAATAATGTGAACAATCAGCTTCAATATGACCAGATGAATGCCCCCCCTCCAAATCAAATGCCACTTCCTTATCAGGATCCCAATCCATGGTTACCTCTTCCCCAACAACATAATCATCCTGGGCAATGGAACCCATATTGGAGAGGCCCTCAACAACAACTTACTTATCAAAACCATCACCAACAGAACCCCTATCAACAACAGTTCCAACCCCAGTACCAACAACAACAGATGCAGTTACATCCCAATGCCCCACAGAACAATCCTCCCTTATGGCCTTAGATGCCTGTGCAACCTAACCCAAATCCAAATAATAAGGCCATTCATAATATTGATATACACAATGTGCCAACTCTGTCTGTTACCCCTATACCTTGTGATGAGATAAAATTAAGATCAGGGAGAATAGTCGAGCCAATAATTGAAGATGCTCCAGCTTTAGAATCAGACACAGAATCCGGGGAAAAACCATCTGCTGATACAGAGGAAATTGACGAACCTATCATAGAATTAGCAGACCCCCCATTCCCTAAAAGATTGGAAATTACCCAAACTGTGGAATTACCATCCTTCAATCTCTTAGGAGAATTGAAAAATATGCACGCTGACATTCCACTATTGCAAGTGATTAGGGATGTCCCTATTTATGTGAAGATTATGAGAGACCTCTATATCAAAAATCCTGGAAGGAAACCTAGGGACCCCCTCATAGTACAAGTAGTGGGATAATTGTCTCAACTGATGTTAGGAAAAACCCCACCTATTAAATATGGCGACCCAAGAAACCCTACAATCACTGTCAAAATTGGGTAGACATTTATTCCCGATGTGTTAGTTGATTTAGGGGAAGCAATTAACATTATGCCAATAGAACCGATGCAATTGCTGCAACTCAGAAAGCAAGTCCGACCTACTCCTACTGTTTTAGAGTTAGCTGATCGTTCTACTATTAAACCAAAAGGAGTAATTGATGATCTAGTTCTTTCAGTTGACTCGTGGGAGTATCCTGCTGATTTTGTCATATTGCAACCTAAAACCCATCTGGGGCGTCATCCTCTAATTCTAGGAAGACCATGGTTAGCTACAACTGATGCTTTCATTGGTTGTAGATCTAGTTCAATGACCATCTCTGATGGTTATGATACCAAGAAAATTACCCTTTATCCTCATGCTACACCCAGTGTGGAACCCAAAAATTCTTTATGGATGGACCTTGAGGATGAAAGCACTCTTCCTGTGCTAACCATAGGAAAATCCATGAGTTTCAAACACGAGACAAAGGATGAGCTAATCAATAGCTTTATAAGTGACCCCTCTGCTGTTACACAAAACACGTACCAACGATTGAGTAGAATATTTGACCCTACTGCTCAGGAAGGAGTGAGCCCGAAGATGTTCTCTGAAACTATTGTAAATCAAGTTAATTCAGTTGTAACAACAGATACTAAAACAATTGAATTATTTCCTAAAGTCAGTTCTAAGAGCATCATTGTAGAAATCAAACCTAGAAAAACCCTAGACATCAATCCTGACTTATCTTTTGCTGAAACTGGATGTTTGATGAAGTTATTGATTGAACATAAAGAGACATTTGCCTAGGATTACATGGATATGAAATGAATTTCCTCTAAACTATGCGCCCACCATATATACAGTACGGAATAATTCCAACCCATTTTCCAACCCCAAAGGAGAATGAATCCTAATATTAAAGAGATTGTTAAGAAAGAACTCTAGAAACTTCTTAATGTAGGATTCATCTACCCTATATCAGACAGCGAGCGGGTTTCACCCTTGGTTATTGTGCCTAAAATGAATGGTAAATGGAAAGAGTGTGTGGACTATAGAGCCCTGAATAAGGCCACATAGAAGGATCATTTCCCTTTGCCATTTATTGATCAGGTTCTAGACAACCTATCTGGGAATTTTTTTTTCTCTTTCCTAGATGGATTTAGTGGCTATAAATAGATAACCATTGCTCCACAGGACCAATATAAAACCACCTTTACTAGCCCTTGGGGTAAATGTTCCTACAAGGTTCTCCCATTTGTCTTGTGTAGTGCACCAGCCACTTTCTTGAGAGATGTAATTGGTATTTTCTCTGATATGGTGAATGACTGTATGGAAATATCATGGATGAATTTACACCTTATGGTACTGATTTCGATGAAGCTTTAGGTAATCTGGAAAAAATACTGAAAATATGTATACAGTCTCATCTTTCTCTAAGTAAATAAAAGTGTCATATGATGATGAACGAAGGTGTGGTGTTGGGACACTTTATTTCTTATGCAGGAATTCAGGTAGACCCAGCCAAAATCCAGGTAATTTTGGACATACCAACTCCATCAACTCAGAAAGAGGTAAGAAGCTTTTTAGGACATGCTGGATATTACAGGAAATTCATTAAAAAAAATTCCAAGCTTGCCTCTCCCTTATTTTTTCTATTAACAAAAGATGTTGACTTTAGTTGGACTGACAATTGCGAATTGTATTTTGCAGATCTGAAACATAAATTGTCCACAACTCCATTTTGAGAGGGCCCAATTGGGCTCTGCCATTTCACATTTCTTCAAATGCCTTAGATACTGCAATTGGTGCAGTGCTAGGGAAACATGAGGACAAATATCCCTATGCTATCTACTATATCAACAAGAACATGGCTCCTGCTGAGTTAAATTATACAATTACAGAAAAATAATTCTTGGCAGTGGTTTATGCTATCAATAAATTTAGGCATTATCTCACTGGTTATTCTACTTTTATTCATACTGATCATTCAACAATTAAATATTTGATGAATAAACCTATTACTAATGCCCGAGTAACAATATGGTTGTTATTACTACAAGAATTTGACATCACTATAGTAGATAGACTAGGAAAAGAAAATGTGGTTGTTGATTTTCTCTCAAGATTGAATATAAATGATGATAATTCACTTGTAGATGATTCCTTTCTAGATGAACATTTGTTTGCAGTATCTGCTCACTCACCTTGGTATGCAAACATTGCTAATTATTTGGTTGTAGAGAAGGTACCTCCACATCTATCTCCCCGAGAAAGAAGGAAGATTATTCAGAAGAGTGCTCGGTATAGTTGGATAGGTGGATATATTTTCTATACAGGCCTGGATCAAGAAATCAGGAGATGTGTGAGAGATGATGAATTTTATGATTTGCTTTAAGCTTTCCATGATAGCTCTTATGGAGGTCATTTTGTTGATAAAAGGACCAGGTATAAAATTTTGAGGATGGGCTATTTTCGGCCCACAATATTTCAAGTTGCAAGGAAGTATGTCTAAGCCTGTGACAATTGCCAATGAATGGGTCAACCAAATAATAGGGATGAGATGCCTCTCCAGCCTCAAGTGGTGTTAGATCATTTTGAGAGATGGGCCATAGATTTTGTAGGGCCCATTAACCCACCTTCTAATCAGGAAGTATATATATTGGTCTGCACAGATTACATGACCAAGTGGGTAGAGGCAAAAGCACTCATCAGGGCCTCAAAAGAAGCAGTCTTAGAATTTTTGTTTGAAGATATATTTGTTAGGTTTGGCATTCCCAGAGAGTTAGTAACTGATGGGGGACCACATTTCACATCACATAAGTTTGAAGCCCTACTCAGTAAATATCATGTTTTTCATAGAACAACTTCTCCATACCATCCCCAAGGTAATGGGAAGGTGGAAAGTACAAACAAAGTCATAAAAGCTATTCTTACTAAGACAGTGAGGGAACATCATAGGGATTGGTCTGACAGATTGCATGAAGCTCTATAGGCTTATTGAACCACTTGGAGGAACACAATTGGTTTTTCTCCTTATGAACTGGTATATGGGAAGAGCCATGTTTTTCCCATTGAGTTTGAGATCAAAACCCTAAGAACTGCATCAACAGTCAATCTAGACTTGACTATGGCACTAAAGGCCAGACTACAACAGCTAAATGAGTTGAATGAGATGCGTTTGGATGCTATTCATCAAACCACAATGATTCAACAACAAAGAACCAAGTGGCATGACTGAGTCATCATGAAGAAGTTATTCAAAATGGGATATTGGGCTCTATTGTATGATTCACGCTTTACAAAATTTCAGGGTAAGTTGTGTACAAAATGGCTGGGAACTTACGAGGTAGACATTGTTTTTCCCAATGGGACAGTCGGGTTGATCACTATTGATGGATCCAATACACAGTTACTTGCAAATGGTCATCACTTGCACCTGTATCAATGTCCACTTTCCAAGGAAGAATTTAAATCCAGATGTACAGCTGAAACATATTATCAATTTTTGAAGGGAAAAGAGCTTGCTCCTTCCCCTTCTAAACCTTAGAACTTTTTTATTTTCAATAAAACCTTCTATATAAATAAACTCTGTGAATTTGAATTTTTCTGTTTTTGCTTAAAGTATTTCATCTTCTTAAATTTTTATGTTTCTTTGCTATTCTAATAAATTTAGCCTAGAAGGGTATCAGGCAGCTACTTGTGTGCAGATGGATTGATGAACAACAAGGTAGATTACAATGAAAGGAGCCGAAGGATTAGTTTTTGGAAGTTTGAAAAACTTCCTAAAACTAAGGGATTCTATGTTCGGCCGAGTTACATGATGTTACACCTCTTTTCCGACAAAATGGTCACTTTACATGTTGTTACACCATTCTCCTGACTATTTTGTCTTACATGTTGTTACACTCTTTTCCTACAAATTGGTCGATTTACATGCTGCTACACCTAATTCCACCATTTCGTCCAAAATACATGTTGATACACCTACCACTGTTATTCCTTTTCGCTATTTTACATGCCGCTTCACCCATTTTTCGCATCTTTGCCATTTGTTTCCATGGTGATACTCCACTAATCTTTCTCGCTCTACTATATTTCCATGCTGAAACACTGTTTTTTTGTCATTTCTGCTGTTTTTGTGAAGATTTCTGCCATTTTCCAAATTACTTCATGCTCTCTCTGATAGACAATGCCGCTTCATCATTACTTGACTCCACATTTGCAGATTTCCAGCTGGTCAACCAAAGAAAGGACTCCACCTATGCTCCACTTGTGATATCATCATTTCTCACATTCTAGAGCCATCTCTCATCATTACATCTATTCCACGCGGATCAGATGGCGGTTGGATAGTGCATTTATTCCGACAGATCGGTTCGTGTGGTAAGTTATGAGGTACGTTACTAATCCTACATGTCAAAGTGATGTAGATATGGAAGCAAGCTCTAATGCTTACCTGCCGGTTGTCCTAAATTCATTGAACCATGAGCCAATCAGATTAGTTGGGGGGAGAAAATCTACG
This sequence comes from Picea engelmannii, assembly GCA_009831015.1. Taxonomy (NCBI): domain Eukaryota; kingdom Viridiplantae; phylum Streptophyta; class Pinopsida; order Pinales; family Pinaceae; genus Picea; species Picea engelmannii. The sequence goes on from ML777188.1 coordinate 671,710, forward strand.
CCGTCAAAATACCATTTTATATTCACCTGCACCACCTTTCTACCATGCTTATTTTCGTTGAGACATTGCGTTCTTTATGCAATCCTCGTTCAAACTTGATATGTCTATGGTTCAAGTTCTGGTTTCTCCTCCTTTGTGACTGTTTAGACTCTAAAATGACATCATGGGAGGATCAATTGTGAGTTATGAACTGAAAAATATGGATGCATTGCTACTATACCTAGATAATGACAATGTGCCACTTGCTCAGCTGTTTTCTCAAATTGAGAAGAAGATACAAGGTACAGAAAATTCCAGGATTACTGAACTGATGAAGGAAAATGAAAGCCTCAATTAGAGTTGGATTCCCTAAAGAAAGAATTGCAGGTTGATTGACAGAAAAACCCAGAGGAGTCAACTTTGGATATATTAGCACATGCAACAACTGTTATGAATGAAAATAGAGAGCACATGTTCTATGAATGTGGTAATATTTATTTTCAGGCAGGGTATAAAATAGTGAAAGTACCAGTCACTGGTCATGCTGAAGAACCGACCAAATTCTCAGTCAAGAAAAAATAAATATTACATGTATGAGAACGTGTAGGCATCAGTGGATGGGACTCATGTTTCATTTTCCCATTTTCTGGATGCTTCATTCAGAGTATACAAAGGGGTCAAAGGTATCAAAAGCTACCATTTGGAGATGGTAAGGAGCAGTGGATTCAGACTTGCAGATGAAGAATCTCATGACAGTTATTGTCTTAGCCATTTTTCACTGGAGGAGTCACTTCCCTGACTTAGATTAAGAGTAAGGCTTGAATGTGGATTGTATGAGGACATGCAATGTCTTCACTTGGGGGGCATGTTAGGACCCAAAAATATCCCTTTTTCACTATATATTTTTCTCATTCAACCTTATCATTTCCATGCTAAAATGCCTAATATACTGTTTGCTAAGACCTTTTTCCCAAGGTATGAATCATTGATCTTGATTTTGTATTCTTATTTACTTAACATGTTTGATTTGTAGCGTTTCTCATAATTTATCCATGAATGTTCAACTAATGATCAAAATGTGTAGATTAAAGAAAAACAACCAAGTCTTGACGAAAGATCGCTGCTGTTACACCAGCTGTTACATCTATGTGCCAGTTCTGCATGTTGTTACACAACCACAACAATTGCACACCTTTCTTGGAAGCTGTTACAACTGCTACAATAGATTCCCATTGATCCTGGAAGCTGGTATATTATTCAAATCCATATCCTAAAGATGGATCCTCAAGGCTGTTACACGTTTTGGCTCACACTGGTGATTAAGATCATTTCCAGATTTTGTGATGATAACAGATATTTTATATCATACGAACAACTTGAGAATCTTTGATTCTCAAGGCTATTCTAAGTCTGTTTCAATTGAATATCTCTGTATTTAAATAACAAAGATTTTGTAACTGTAATGTTCTTGACTTGGCTAGTCTAGGAAACACTACTGATGTCTGTGTAGAATCAAAGGTTTACAACATATAAATGATCATACAAATAATAAACGCGACAAAGGACTGCAAAGTTTGTATTATGATATCTCTGTGGATTACAAGATGGCCGAATGTAGCGGACTAAACGGACAATACTCGATTAGATCAACAGACATTGGATCTTATCCGAAATACAAATAAGAAACTGTGGCTGAATTAAATCATAACACTCGGCTAGATCAAAAGACAAAAGGATCTTAGCCGAAATACAAATAAGAAACTAAAAGATAATACCTAGAATATGGGAGCACTACGGAATCAATGAAGAATGATGGAAGACCTGGATGATCTTCCCAGTGACTAGGGTGTGTCTTTCGATACCGAAATCAACCAACTGGTGTCTTCCTCTTGGATTACACTGAACTATCTCTCCTGAGATGCGCCTCTTCTCCTCCATGACAAGTCATAATCTACATAATGATGAATTAGGTCCCTGAACCTTCCTTTGTATCTTTCCAAAACCCTAAATCATGCTGAAACCCTAATTTGCTGTTGACTTCCAAAACCCTAAATCACTGCTGAAACCCTAATTCACTGTTGACTTCTATTTTTAGCTCATAATGACTTAAAAGAATTTTTAACCCTTTTTAGCTCAATGTCACTTTCCAAATATAACACCTGTGACTGGAGTGACCTCTAGTAACCCTGTTTACCCGTCTTTGGCCCTGGCTATAGTTTAATGGGGCGGTTTAGACCATTAAGACTCATCTTCTGGAGCTCCTATTTGGAAAGGGACATTACAATCCTCCCTTCCTGAAATTGTTTGTCCTCAAGCAATACCAGTCCAGGGTGCTGCAACACCTGTTCGCTCTCACAAGTAGCATCCTCTACTGGAAGCCCTCTCCATATGATCAAACACTTTCTAATGACCCTGATCCTTAATTTCCGCTCCCGGAACTCCAAAACCTCCTTCGAAACTAACTCCAACTGTCCCTCCTCATCCAATGGGGGAAGCTCCTCTGATGTGCTAATGAATTGTCCCACTTCCTTTTTGAGGCAAGACATGTGGAACACATTATGAATCTTGCTCCCCTCTGGAATCTCTAGCTCGTAAGAAACCTCTCCTACTCAGCGCATGATCTTGTAAGGACCATAAAACCTGGGCTTGAGCTTCTCAGCCCCACTCTTCTTCAGAGATAACTTTCTGTAGGTTTGGAGTCTCAAGAAAAACAAATATCCAACCTCAAAGCTGCACTCTATCCTGTGCCTGTCTGCACTTATCCTCTGTCTATAGGTTCTCTTTCAACAACTTGATAATCTCCTGACTCTCTATGATCCAATCCTTGGCCTTGGGAGCTCTTCTCTCCCCGAAGACCAAGTCTACCAGAGTGGGAGCATCATATCCGTACAATGTTAGGAAGGGTGTCATACCAATGGACATGTGGAAGGTGGTGTTGTAGCAATGTTATCCTAAATGTGACCACTTTACCCACGTTCTCTGATGTCCTCCTACATAGTTCCTCAAATACCCTTCAACCCACTTGTTGACAATATTGGTCTGCCTATCTGTCTGAGGGTGATAGTTGGTGCTAGGTATCAACTCTGTCCCCACCAATCGAAACAAATCTCTCCAAAATGTCCCTATGAACCGATTGTCCCTGTCACTGATGATGTTCTTCGGAAACCCATGAAGTTTGAAGACCTCCTTGAAGAAAAGCACGGCTACCTGAACTGCGGTGTACTCTGTCAGTATGGCGTAGAAGTGAGCAAACTTGGTAAATATTTCAACCACTACATAGATACAGTCCTTACCCTGGACCTTGGGTAGACCGGTGATGAAGTCCATAGATATACTCTCCCATTTCTGCTCTGGAATGGGAAGTGGCTGAAGTAGCCTTGTTGGAAGAGCATGCTCTGACTTGTTCTACTGGCAAGTCACACACTCACTGACGTGTCTCATAATGTCTTGTTTGAGGCCCTTCCATGAGAACCTCTCTCTGATCTATCTGTAGGTTTTGAAAAACCCCTAATGGCCTGTTAGAGGTGAATCATGAACTGTGGTGAGGATCTTCTTCTTAAGCCCTGAATCTAGCACCAAGTAGACTCTATCCTTGTAAAATATGACATCGTCAATGACCCTATACCAATCATCTTGTATCTGCCCATCCATCACCTCACAAGCGAACTTGTTATTGGAATATTCCACTAACAAGTGGGATTTCCAATTTGCTGAAATCTCCATCAAAGAACATGCTGCAGGTCTCCTTGATAGTGCATTGGCCAAAATGTTCTTCTTTCCCTTGACATACTCTATGTCAAATTCGAATGCCTGTACCTTCATAACCCATTTTTGTTGGCACTCACTGAGGTCCTTCTGCTCAAGGAAATACTTCAAACTATTGTGATCGGTCTTGACCATGAATTTGCTACCCACCAAATATTGTCTGAACTTGGTCAAGGCATGCATGATTGCCAACATTTCCTTGTCATAAATGGAGTACAACCTCTGAGGTTGAATAAGCTTCCGGCTCTTGAATACAATGGGGTTTCCTCCCTGCATCAAAACTGCATCGATCCCTTCGTCGGATGCATCACACTCTAGTATAAATGGCAGGGTGAAGTCTGATAGTGCCAACACTGGACAAGTTCCCATGACTTCCTTCATGTGATCAAAAGCTTCCTATGATTTCTCGGTCCATATGAAGGACCCATGCTTGGTAAGATCTGTCACTGGTGCTCCAAGCTGAGAAAAACCCCAGATGAACTGCCTATAATAGTTGCACAGCTCGAAGAAGCTCCTCAATTCTGTCACGTTCTTGGGCGTCGACCAATCTAGAATGGCCCTGATCTTCTCTTGGTGCACCTATACCCCCTTTGCACTGATGATGTGGCCTAAGTAAAGCATATCTGTCATATCGAACTCACACTTGGACTCTTTATCATATAATTATTGTGCCTCCATGATGCTCAATACCTCATCCAGGTGCCTCATATGCTCTTTCCATGACCGACTATAGATCAAGATGTTGTTGAAGAAAAACAAGATTGATTTCCTTAACTGATCCCTGAATATATGGTTCATGAACGATTGGAATGTAGCGGGTGCATTGGTTAGCCCAAATTACATAACCAGGAACTCGAAGTGTCCAAAATGACATTGAAATGCCATCTTCTCTATGTCCTACTCTTGGATGTTGATCTGATGATATC
>ML777188.1:677069-700136 GCA_009831015.1 Picea engelmannii
AGGGTGATTGCATGTTGCCCTTGAATAATCCCTCTGATACAGAGGGTATCATACCTGGGAACACCAGAAAGGGTCGCTATGACTCCTCCCTTTGTTGGTTTCCTCTTATTAGCCTGCTCTGGTGGTTGTGGGACTACTGAAGGATGGGATCTTGCCCATGTCGGTGGTCTACGGGGAGGCTGCTCCTCTGCTGGTGCTGAATCCTCCTCTAAACTAGTGGATCCACTGTCCTACTCCTCCTCCTCACTGTCCACGTTGTCTGCTGCTACCTCAATATAATGAATCTCTCCCTTACCCATGCACTTGTGTCCTCGGACCCAAGGATCTCTACAGTTGAAGCAAAGCTTCTTCCTCATAAGCCCTTTCCTAGTCTCATCATCAAACTTCTCCTTGCCTTTCCATTCTCTCTGGAATGGCTTCTTGTCTCGATCCCTCTGGGGAACAAATGGTTTGGAGAAAGTTTTAGTCTTTGGCACTGAGTCTGCCAGATCTAGAGTGTGAAGGATGGCATCCTACAAAGTGGGAGGCCTGTATGCCTTCACCCATCCTCTCAAAGGCTCTGTGAGTCCTTCTGTGAATAGCATGATCAACCTGGGCTCTGATATATCTGTCACTGCCACGGCTACCCGCTGAAACTCTGTGATGAACACCTCTGCTGTGCTAGTTTGTCTCAACTGGGCTAGATCCCTAAAGTGTATCTCAGGATCCTTCCTATCAAACCTGTCCATGAGCCTATCTATAAACTCCCTATAGGAGGTGATGCGACTGTGACCCAATGTCACCAGTCCATGATACCACCACTCATGTGCCTCACCCTCCAAGTGTAAGGTCACGAAATTGATGGCCTCTGTCTCGGTCATCTGGTTGAGCTTGTAATACGTGTCTAGCTTCTGTACCCAAGCTCTGGTGGTGTATTTGGATGATCCGTCAAAAGAAGGGGTGGTGAGTTTCCCAACTTTTCGGATGAAATCGAGGTTATGCCCCTGCTGCTGTTGTGGTCCTCCCCTTTGCGGCTCTCTGGGGTGGTTCCTGAGTCTGATTCCACAGTATTCGTCTAAGTTCATGTCCTGATGGAATTCATGACCCAATGTTGCGTACTCCCTCCTAAATGTTGTTGGCATGAGTGGGTGGCCTCTGTGCTATTGGTGGCGGTGCTACTACCGGGGGTGCCCTCTGGAAACTGGGAAACAAGGGTCTGGGAATCCTACTCGCAGAGGTGTATGTGTGAGAGGGTGACTGGGGTCTATTTCCTGCTCCCGAGTTCCCCTATGTTGGATGTGGGACTTGTGTATCTGGGGTGCCCACTCTAGCCAATCTATCAACCACCTATACCAAGGACTGAGACATGGTCCATTGACTAGCTAACATATCGTTGATAACCTGCATGAAAGATGCCTTTGGGTCTATGGGGGCCTTGCCACTTCCCTCTGGTCACTCATATCTATCTCCTAGCATCCTCTCTGCCTCATGCTCATCCCTTCTCTCTACTTCTTGGTGTGCTTCTTCCTCTTCCTCTGAGCTAGGAGGAAAAAGGGGAAAATCAAGCCTATGTCTTCTTTTCTGATGGCTGTTGTAAGTGACATATTCATCACCTACATGTTCATGGACCTTTGGGTCTTCTTCTTCACTCATTGTCTTTAGTCACAGGATGGCAGGACTAAAGCTCTGATACCACTGTAATGTTCCTGACTTGGCTAGTCTAGGAAACACTGCTGATGTCTGTGTGTAGGATCAAAGGTTTACAACATATAAATGATCATACAAATAATAAATGTGACAAAGGACTGCAAAGTTTGTATTATGATATCTCTGTGGATTACAAGATGGTCAAATGCGGCTGAATAAATTGACAATACTCGACTAGATCAACAAACAAAGGATCTTAGCCGGTATACAAATAAGCAACTGTGGTTGAATTAAATAACAACACTCGGCTAGATCAAAAGACAAAAGGATCTTAGCTGGAATACAAATAAGAAACTAAAATATAATACCCGGAATATGGGAGCACTGTGGAATCAATGAAGAATGATGGAAGACCTGGATGATCTTCCCAGTGACTAGGGCATGTCTTTCAACACCAAAATCAACCAACTAGTGTCTTCCTCCTGGAATACACTGAACTATCTCTCTTGAGATGCACCTCTTCTCCTCAATGACAAGTCATAATTTGCATAATGATGAATTAGGTCAATGACCCTTCCTTTATAGCTTTTCAAAACCCTAAATCATTATGAAACCCTAATTCGTTGTTGACTTCCAAAATCCTAAATCACTGTTGAAACTCTAATTCACTGTTGACTTCTATTTTTAGCTCATAATGACTTAAAATCACTTTTAACCCTTTTTAGCTCAATGCCACTTTCCAAATATAACACCTGTGACTGGAGTGACCTCTAGTAACCCTGTTTACCCCTCTTTGGCCATGGCTATAGTCTAACGGGGTAGTTTAGACCATTAAGCCTCCTCTTTTGGAGCTCCTATTTGGAAAGGGAAATTACAGTAACCATTAGGCAAGAGAGATTAGCTGTGGAATAGAGAGTGAAGTGAAGCATTTTGTATCTGAACATTTTGGTGATTTACTAAATAAGTGATTTGAGTTTCTCCAACCTACTGTAGTCTTTTCGAGTGGATTCAGTGAGAAGGAAAGGGACCACCTTTCTCACAGACTCCCCTCTGTTGTGAATTTTAGATTGACTTCTTTGATTATTTACAGTTGTGTGATTTATTTGTTTATGCATTTCTAGAATACATTTGATGTTATAGTTCAGTCCATTTCTGTTAATGCGCATCAATGTGTCTCATGAGAGTTAGAATCAATTGTTGAGTACTGCTGGAGAATTGATTTGAAAGTTAATTCCTTTCCTGCATTAGATTAAATCTCTTTTTTCAAGCGAAAGTAAATAGAAGTGTGAATTCCCTTTCTGCAATTAAGTAGACTTCCTTTCAAAAATTAGCACAGAACTTCCTTCTGCAAGAGTAAAATAGAAAATCAGAATAGATTAGATAATCCAGGATTCTTATACACTCATCAAATTCTACTCCAGGATTCTACACTCATCAAATTCTACTCCTTACTGCAATTTGATTAGTGTTTGCTTTCATAATCTTGCTTAGACTGTGCACAATTATCTTACAATAACAAAACTTCCCTGGGTTTGACAATTCATATTGAACGCCTTAATTATCTATTTATTTAGACAATTAAAGTGCACAACATTTTGGCACCGTTGCCGAGGAAGATAATTATAGATTCTTGTAAGCACATTAGTTTTCTTTTCTTAGGAATGAGTAGTCTACATGAATCAAGGAACAAGAGGACGTATCCCCATAACTACTAGCTCTACATGTGCCAGAGGACGTGGTGGAAGGAGTCCTGCACTGGGAAGGCCAAACTTTGTTGATGAGATTATAGCCAGATCAGATTCTTCTTCGAGATCTATCTTTCACCCTTCAAACCCTCCAAGAAGACATATTCCTCAGTAATCATAACTACCCCATTTTGAAACATCATTTTCATCAGGGGCTGAAGATAAAGATTTGTCACCAACAAGTCAGCATGCAACATTGGAGAATATTGAAGATCAAGAAAGTGTATCTCGAAACAGGGAAAAGCCAGAAGAAACTGAAGATATTTTTCAAATCAATGGACATATAGTCACTAAAGAGGAGTGTGAAACTTTCCGTATTGATTGTTTAAGGAGAGAAAGAGTAGGTATGGAAAATCAAGGAGATAATGAAGAAGAGCTCTACTATGAGGATCTAGTGAACAATGAAGATAAGGTAAATGATGAAAATACTATCTCTACCCTGGTCTTTCCTATTACTAATATTACCACACAGGGGATGGCTCCTATGAAGAACATACCTCTCTCAGCCCTGCCAAATTTCCATGGATTATCTACTGAGGATCCAGATGTGTTTCCGTTTGAATTTGATATTCTGTGTAGAAGCTATGACTACACTACCACTGCACATAATCTTAAATTGTTTCCAGCTACATTAAAGGGTAACACGTTAATATGATTCATGAGCCTTGGAGGAGAGAATATTTCAACATGGGAACAAATGAGGCATATTTTCCTGAACAAATACCTAGACTACTTTCGAACGAGGGAATGAAGAGAGGAACAGTTCAAGATGTCTCAGAAGGAGGAAGAGACCCTTGAATATTTTGTGGAGCAACTCTAGTATAATCTACAAAGGTCTGGACATCCAGATGTGAGTAAGGACATTCTAAAAACTATTTTTCTAAAAGGAGTTAGAGATGATTGTTTAGATATGCTGAATATGCTTGGCAAGGGAGATATATCTAAGGAATCCTATGAAGACATTGTAAATCTTTGTAAGATATGCTCTCGAGGATCTATAAGGAATAAGTCAACTACCAGGGATACCACTTTTTCAAGGGTACATAAATCAACCAATGGAGGGGAAACAAGAGCAAAAATATGTAATCTGTTAGAAGGTCTCAAAATATAAATGATTAACTCTTTTGCTTCACAAATTGATACTTTGCAGGTTAAACAGAAACAAGCAGAATTAGACCAGGCATTGTCCATTTTCTGTTCGAAATGTAGAAAGAAACATCCACTAAGAGAGTGCCCACTAAACAATGTCCATGTATGTCTTATTTGTGAATTAGATCATGCTACTGACCAATATCCCTCCCTACCAAGTGTAAAAGCATCAATGAAGGCAGCTAATGAGGAAGCATAGGCTATCTATCTAATAACACAGAGAAGATAATGACATCCACGAGGTCAAGGTACAAATCCTCAATTCTCTCCTGCAACACTTAATTATTGGAATAATGTGAACAATCAGGTTCAATATGGCCAGATGAATGCCCCCCCTTCAAATCAGATGCCACCTCCTTATCAAGATCCCAATGCATGGTTATCTCTGCCCCAACAACAGAATCATCCTAGGCAATGGAACCCATATTGGGGAGGCCCTCAACAACAACTTACTTATCAAAACCATCACCAATAGAACCACTATCAACAACAGTTCCAACCCCAGTACCAAAAACAACAACCACAGTTACCTCCCAATGCCCCACAGAACAATCCTTCCTTACGGCCTCAGATGCCTGTGCAACCTAACCCAAATACAAATAATATGTCCATTCATAATATTGATATACACAATGTTCTAGCTCTGTCTATTACCCCTATGCCTTGTGATGAGATAAAATTAAGATCAGGGAGAATAATCGAGCCAATAATTGAAGATGCTCCATCTTCAGAATCAGACAAGGAATTGGGGGAAAAACCATCTGTTGATACATAGGAAATTGACAAACCTATCATAGAATTAGAAGACCCCCCATTCCCTGAAAGATTGGAAATTACCAAAACTGTGGAATTACCATCCTTCAATCTCTTATGAGAATTGCAAAATTTGCATGTTAACATTTCACTATTGCAAGCGATTAGGGATGTCCCTATTTATACGAAGACTCTGAGAGACCTCTGTATCAAAAATCCTGGAAGGAAACATAGGGACCCCCTCATAGTACAAGTAGTGGGAGAATTACCTAAACTGATGTTAGGAAAAACCCCACCTATTAAATATGGTGACCCAGGAAACCCTACAGTCACTGTCAAAATTGGGCAGACATTTATTCCCGATGTGTTAGTTGATTTAGGGGCAACAATTAAATTTATGCCAATAGAGATGACGCAATGGATGCAACTCAGAAAGCAAGTCCGACCTATTCCTACTATTTTAGAGTTAGTTGATCGTTCTACTATTAAACCAGAAGGAGTAATCAATGATCTAGTTCTTTTAGTTGACTCATGAGAGTATCCTATTGATTTTGTCGTATTGCAACCTAAAACCTGTCTGGGGGGTCATCCTCTAATTCTAGGAAGACCATGGTTAGCTACAACTGATGATTTTATTGGTTGTAGATCTAGTTCAATGACCATCTCTGATGGTTATGATACCAATAAACTCACCCTTTATCCTCATGCTACACCCAATGTGGCTCTCGAAAATTATTTATGGATGGACCTTGAGGATGAAAGTTCTCTACCCGTGCTAACCATAGGAAAAGCCCTGAGTTTCAAAGACGAGATAGAGGATGAGATAATCAATAGCTTTATCAGTGACCCCTCTGTTATTACACAAAACACATACCACCGATTGAGTAGAATCTTTGACCCTACTGCCCAGGAATGAGTGATCCCAGAGATGTTCTCTGAAACTTTTTTAAATCAAGTTAATTCAGTTGTAACAACAGATACTAAAACAAATGAATTATTTCCTAAATTCATTTCTAAGAGCATCACTGTAGAAATAAAACCTGGAAAAACCCTGAACATCAATCATGATTTATCTTCTGTTGAAACTAGGCGTTTGATGAAGTTATTGATTGAACATAAAGAGGTATTTTCATGGGATTACATGGATATGAAAGGAATTTTCTCTGAACTATGCACCCACCATATATACATTAAGGAAGAATGTTGACCCATTTTCCAACCCCAAAGGAGAATGAACCCTAATATTAAAGAGATTGTTAAGGAAGAACTCCAGAAAATTCTTAATGCAGGATTCATCTACCCTATATTAGACAGCGAGTGGGTTTCACCCTTGGTTATTGTGCCTAAAAAGAATTGTAAATGGAGAGTTTGTGTGGACTATAGAGCCCCGAATAAGGCCACGTAAAAGGATCATTTCCCTCTGCCATTTATTGATCAGGTTCTAGACAACCTATCTGGGAAAAAGTTTTTCTCTTTCGTAGATGGATTTAGTGGCTATAACCAGATAACCATTGCTCCAAAGGACCAAGATAAGACCACCTTTACCAGCCCTTGGGGTACATTTTCTTACAAGGTTCTCCCATTTGGCTTGTGTAATGCACCATCAATTTTCCAGAGAGCTGTAATTGGTATTTTCTCTAATATGGTGAATGATTGTATGGAAATATTCATGGATGACTTTACACCTTATGGTATTGATTTCGATGAAGCTTTAGCTAATCTTTAAAAAGTACTCAAAATATGTATACAGTCTCATCTTTCTATAAGTATAGAAAAGTGTCATATGATGATGAGCGAAGGTGTGGTGCTGGGACACTTCATTTCTTATGAAGGAATTCAGGTAGACCCAGCCAAAATCCAGGTAATTTTGGACGTTCCAACTCCATCAAATCAGAAAAAGGTAAGAATCTTTTTAGGGCATGCTGGATATTACAGGAGATTCATTGAAATTTTTTCCAAGCTTGCCTCTCCCTTATTTTTTCTATTAACAAAAGATGTTGAATTTAGTTGGACTGACAATTGCGAATTGTCTTTTGCAGATCTGAAACAAAAATTGTCCACAACTCCCATTTTGAGAGGGCCCAATTGGGCTCTGCAATTTCACATTTCTTCATATGCCTCAGATACTGCAATTGGTGCAGTGCTAGGGAAACAGGGGGACAACGATACCTATGCTATATACTATATCAAAAAGAACATGGCTCCTGCTGAGTTAAGTTATACAGTTACAAAAAAAGAATTCTTGGCAGTAGTTTATGCTATCAATAAATTTAGGTATTATCTCACTCGTTATTCTACTTTTATTCATACTGATCATTCAACAATTAAATATTTGATGAATAAACCTATTACTAATGCCCAAGTAACAATATGGTTATTATTACTAGAGGAATTTGACATCACTATAGTAGATAGACTAGGAAAAGAAAATGTGGTTGTTGATTTTCTCTCAAGATTGAATATAAATGATGATAATTCACATGTAGATGATTCATTTCCAGATGAACATTTGTTTGAAGTATCTGCTCACTCACCTTGGTATGAAGACATTTCTAATTATTTGTTTGTAGGGAAGGTACCTCCACATCTATCTCCCGAGAAATAAGGAAGATTATTCAGAAGAGTGCTCGGTATAGTTGGATAGGGGGATATCTTTTCTACACAGGCCTGGATCAAGAAATAGGAGATGTGTGAGAGATGATGAAGTTTATGATCTTCTTAAATCTTGCCATGATGGCCCTTGTGGGGGTCATTTTTCTGATAAAAGGACTGGGCATAAAAGTTTGAGGATGGGCTATTTTTGGCCCACAATATTTCAAGATGCAAGGAAGTATGTCCAAGCCTGTGACAGTTTCCAACGAATGGGTCAGCCAAATCATAGGGATGAGATGCATCTCTAGAGTCAAGTAGTGTTAGAGCCTTTTGAGATATGGGCCATATATTTTGTAGGGCTCATTAACCCACCTTCTAATCAGAAAGTCTATATATTGGTCTGCACAAATTACATGACCAAGTGGGTAGAGGCAAAAGCACTCATCAGGGCCTCAAAAGAAGTTGTCTTAGAATTTTTGTTTGAAGATATCTTTGATAGGTTTGGCATTCCCATAGAGTTAGTAACTGATGGGGGACCACCTTTCACATCACATAAGTTTGAATCCCTACTCAGTAAATATCATGTTTTGCATAGAACAACTTCTCCATACCATCCCCAAGGTAATGGGTAGGTGGAAAGTACAAACAAATTCATAGAATATATTCCTACTAAGACAGTGAGGGAACATCATAGGGATTAGTCTGATATATTGCATGAATCTCTATGGGCTTATCAAACCACTTGGAGGAACACAATTGGTTTTTCTCCTTATGAACTGGTATATGGGAATAGCCCTATTTTCCCCATTGAGTTCGAGATCAAAACCCTAAGAACTGCATCAACAGTCAATCTAGACTTGACTATGGCACAGAAGGCCAGACTGCAACAACTAAATGAGCTGGATGAGAAGCGTTTGGACGCTATTCATCAAAGCATAGTGATTCAACAACAAAGAACCAAGTGGCATGACCGAGTCATCGAGAAGAAGTTATTCAAAACAGGAGATTGGGCTCTGTTGTATGATTCACGCTTTAAATAATTTCAGGGTAAGCTGCGTACAAGATGGATGGGACCTTATGAGGTAGACACTGTTTTTCCCAATGGGATAGTCAAGTTGATCACTATTGATGGATCCAATACACAGTTACTTGCAAATGGTCATCGCTTGTGCCTATATCAACGTCCACTTTCCAAGGAAGAATTTAAATCCAGATGTACAGCTGATACAAATTATTAATTTTTAAAGGGAAAAGAGCTTGCTCCTTCCCCTTCTAAACCTTACAACTTTTTTCTTTTCAATAAAACCTTGTATATAAATAAACTCTGCGAATTTGATTTTTTTTTGTTTTTGCTTAAAGTATTTCATCTTTTTAAATTTTTATGTTTCTTTGCTATTCTAATAAATTCAGCCTAGAAGGGTATCAGAAAGTTACTTGTGTGCAGATGGATTGATGAACATCAAGGTAGATTACAGTGAAAGGAACAAAAGGATTAGTTTTTGGAAGTTTGAAAAAATTCCTAAAAACTAAGGGTTTCTATGTTCGGTCGGGTTACATGCTGTTACACCTCTTTCCAACAAAATGGTCACTTTACATGCTGTTACACCATTCTCCTGACTATTTTGTCTTACATGATTTTACATTCTTTTCCGAAAAATTGGTTGATTTACATGTTGCTACACCTAATTCCACCATTTTGGCCAAATACACGCTGATACACCTACCACTGTTATACCTTTTCGCTATTTTACATGCCGCTTCACCCATTTTTTGCATTTCTTCCATTTGTTTTCCATGCTAATACTCCATTAATATTTCTCACTCTACTATATTTCCATGCTAAAACACTGCTATTTTGTCATTTCCGTTGTTTTTGTGAAGATTTCCGCCATTTTCCAAATTACTTCATGCTCTCTCTGACAGACAATGTCGCTTCATCATTACTTGACTCCACATCTGCAGATTTCCAGCTGGTCAACCAAAGAAAGGACTCCACCTATGCCCCACTTGTCATATCATCATTTATCACATTCTAGAGCCATCTCTCATCATTAAAACTATTCCACGCGGATCAGATGGCGGTTGAATAGTGCATTTATTCCGACAGATCGGTTCGTGTGGTAAGTTATGAGGTATGTTACTAATCCTATGTGTCAAAGTGATGTAGATTTGGAAGCAAGCTCTAATTCTTACCTGTCGATTGTCCTAAATTCGTTGAACCATGAGCCAATCATATTAGTNAAGAAAATCTACGCCATCAAAGTCCCATTTTATATTCACCTCTGCCACCTTTCGACCACACTTATTTTCGCTGAGACACTGTGTTCTTTATGAAATCCTCATTCAAAATTGCTATGTATATGGTTTAGGTGTTGGTTTATACTCCTTTGTGTCTATTTAGACTCTAAAACCACATCATGGGAGGATCAGTTGTGAGGTATGAACCAGAAAATCTGGATGCATTGTTGCTACACCCAGATGTTTACCAAAAATTTCTGCAGGCTGGATGGATTTCTTATTTTGAGAAGCTGCAGGGGTTTAATGAAGCAGAGGTATTGGATTTTAGTCAGAATATCACGGAAGGGTATTCAATGGTGTGCGAGGTGAGGATTCTAGTAACAAAGGAAACCATGGCTGCTGTGACAGGGTTGTCGACCATAGGAGAAAGGTGGTTTAGCAGAAAAACACATCTTCCCGAAGTAGAGAAGGGTTTTCTTAGGGACGATGTGCAAGTTCAGACCAAGGGCCGAGGTGTAGATGTAAGTTTCTTACCAATACCATGGGGGAAAGTATCAGAATTTGTAAAAAGGTACATTACATGCGAGGGAAGATATCAAGTAGTTTATTTTTCTGATTTTATCCTACTGTCACATTTAAGACGTCAAAAGCTAATGAACATCCCTTATTACCTTCTTCATTCCTTGCACAATATGGCTCACTTTGTCAAGAAAACAAAGAATCCCAAGAATTGTCTTTCTAATCATAGACTGATAGGGTTGTTGATTCATAGAGGAATGGCAATTCCTAATGACCCATTACCTGAAGAGGAAGAATAGCCAAATCCTGTGCCTGTTGTTATGGCCGAACCAGAACAACTAAACCCGTTGCCTGCAGTTGTGATTGAGCCAATAGTTGGAAAACCCATTCCCCGGACCAAGTCACGAGCCTCAACCCTTGGATGCAATAACAATTAATGCCCCCACTATAACTTCTAGTATGTAGAATTCATCTCCTGTTGAACCAGAAGCAACTCAAAACCCTCTTGTTGCTGCAACAGAGTGTCCTGATTTTGCCGATGCTCAGACCCTGCCAGATTTTGACATCAATAATAAAAACCTGAGTGAGCTGCAAATTGATCTTATGGAGATACGTATAGCGGGTTTTACCTTGTTCAAGGAACTTCAAGAAACCATTTTCTCAATTCAAGCCGAATGTAAATGAATTACAACAAAATCATCGGCTCCGCTTGATGATTCTTTGCATCACTTGTCGAGTGATGAAGTACAAATTATAAAAAACCCCAGCATTGCAGATTTTCCTCCTTGTCTGGTTGTTGAAGAACTCCCTCCTTCTCCTAAAGCAAAGAAAAGGAAAACCCATGCTTTTGTCTCTACATTACCTAGGAAAAGAACTAGGTCCGCGAGGTATATTAGAGAAATAGTTGGATGGAAGAATATGGAACATGCAATACCCATTCTTCGTCAATTATCCTCCGTTGTTAAAAAAGTGATTGTTACACAAGAACTAGTCCCTTCCAACGACATGACTGTGACACAAGAACCAACCTCTTCCTAGAAATTAGATGTTACACAAGAACTAGCTGCCCAGGAAGAGACTGTCCCACAAGATCCAGTCATGCCAAAATTAGTTGTTACACAAGAAATAGCTATCATCAGTGTATCTGCCACACAAGAACCAGTTACACAAAATAGTGAGGATAATGACAATGTGCCACTTTCTCAGCTGTTTTCTCAAATTGAGAAGAATATACAAGGTATAGAAAATTCGAGGATTACTAAACTGATGAAGGAAAATGAAAGCCTCAAAGAAGATTTGGATTCCCTAAAGAAGGAATTGCAGGTTGCTCGACAAAAAAACCCAGAGGAGTCAACTTTGGATATATTAGCACACGAAGCAATTGTTATGAATGAAAATAGAGAGCACATGTGCTATGAATGTGGTAATATTTATTTTCAGGCAGGGTATAAAATAGTGAAAGTACCAATCACTGGTCATGCTAAAGAACCAACCAAATTCTCAGTTAAGAAAGAATAAATATTACATGTATGAGAACGTGTAGGCATTAGTGGATGGGACTTAGGTTTCATTTTCCCAGTTTTTGGATGCCTCATTCAGAGTATACAAAAGGGTCAAAGGTATCAAAAGCTGCCATTTGGAGATGGTAAGGAGCAGTGGATTCAGACTTGCAGATGAAGAATCTCATGACAGTTATTGTATTAGCAAATTTTCACTGGAGGAGTCACTTACCTGACTCAGATTCAGAGTAAGGCTTGAATGTGGATTGCATGAGGACATGCAATGTCTTCAGTTGGGGGGAATGTTAGGTCCCAAAAATGTCCCTTTTTCACTATATCTTTTTCTCATTCAACCTTATCATTTCCATGCTAAAATGCCTAATATACTGTTTGCTAAGACCTTTTTCCCAAGGTATGAATCATTGATCTTGCTTTTGTATTCTTATTTACTTAACATGTTTGATTGGTAGTGTTTCTCATATTTTATCCATGAATGTTCAACTAATGATCAAAATGTGTAGATTAAAGAAAAAAAACCAAGTCTTGAAGAAAGATTGTTGTTGTTACACCAGCTATTATAGCTGTGCGCCAGTTCTGCATGTTGTTACACGACTATAAAAATTGTGCACCTTTCTCGAAATCTATTACAACTACTGCAACAGATTACCACTGATCTTGGAAGTTGGTATATCATTCAAATCTGTATCCTAAAGATGTATTCTCAAGGTTGTTACACGTTTTGGCTCACGCTGGTGATTAAGATCATTTCCAGATTTTGTGATGATAACAGATCTTTTATATCATATGAAAAACTTGAGAATCTTCGATTGTTCTGAGCCTATTTCAACTGAATATCGTTGTCTTTAAATAACATAGTTTTTTTAACCATTAGGTAGGAGAGATTAGTTGTGGAATAGAGAGTGAAGTGAAGCATTTTGTATCTGAACATTTTGGCAATTTAATAAAGAAGTGATTTGAGTTTCTCCAACCTACTGTAGTCTTTTCGAGTGGATTCAGTGAGAAGGAAAGGGCCCACCTTCCTCACAGACTCCCCTCTATTGTGAATTTTAGATTAACTGCTTTGATTATTTACAGTTGTGTGATTTATCTGTTTATGCATTTCTAGAATACATTTGATGTTACAGTTCAGTCCCTTTCTGTTAATGTGCATCAATGTGTCTCATGAGAGTTAGAATCAATTGTTGAATATTGTTGGAGAATTGATTTGAAAGTTAATTCCTTTTCTACATTAGATTAAATCTTTGTTTTCAAGCAAAAGTAAATAGAAGTGTGACCTCCCTTTCTGCAATTAATTAGACTTCCTTTCAACAATTAGCACAAAACTTCCTTCTGCAAGAGTAAAATAGAAAATCAGAATAGATTAGATAATCCAGGATTCTTATACACTCATCAAATTCTACTTCTCGAAATTAGATTTCAATTATGCAAGTGTGATTTTCAATTATGCAAGTGTGACTTCAATTCTACAACAATATATTAGAACTCTGGATGTGTCAACAACTTGTGTTAGTGTTCATCTTTTCAATTCTGTTTCTTTTAGTGTTAATTTACCTTACTGCAATTTGATTAGTGTTTTCTTTCATAATCTAGCATAGACTGTGCACAATTATCTTACAATAACAAAACTTCCCTAGGTTTGACAATTCATATTGAACACCTTAATTGTCTATTTATTTAGACAATTAAAGTGCACAACACTCATTACCTAGAGAAATCTTAGAGAACATCAAATACCCTCGCCTCTAGGTAACCCTAATTTGGGAGCTTATCATTCTGTTGTTCATGTAGGTATTGAATCTTTTGAGCTTGTTGATATATATGTTGATTATATTTTTTTCTACTAAGATACCTCCCGAACTCTTTGTGGATCTATGGAATTCACCTCTATGATTTTTTCAATAAGCGACACCCTCCTTTAAGATATGTTTGCAAAATCCTAATAGACCTACATCCGTTGAAGCCCATAACATTATCTTGCAAAACCTCATGGATAATTTAGGAGGAGGAAGAGTTGGGGGAAATCAACCTCCCACACCACCTTTAAACCCTTAGTTCATGGCCTGATTTGGCCCTTTAAATATACCTTCTCACATCCATGACCTACCAGAAAACTACTTGAAATTGTTACCCAAATACAATGGTGAACCAACCATTTCTATTGAAGAACACCTAGTAGCCTTCCAGGACTTCACTGATAACATGTTCGTGGAGAAAGATGATATATTCATGAGGTTGTTTGCTCAAACCCTATAGGGAGATTCTCGTAAATAGTTCATAGATATCCCCATGACTTCTATTGATAGTTGGAAGGCTCTTGAATCTACATTCATGAAGGAGTGTGGGGAGAAGAGGTACGACTTATATTACCTGACTGAATTTGGCTCCCTCAAGAAGAAATTGAACTAGTTTGTTGTTTAATTTCATGGAAGGTTTAATAATCTTTACAACAAGATTCCAAGAGAAAAAATTTCTTTGAAACAAGCAGCCAAGGTCACATGTGTAGGGGATTTTGATGCATATTTTTCCATGGCATTAAGAGAAAGAAGAGCCCCCATATTTCTTATAATGAAAGATGATGCAATAGACATTGAGGAAATTATGATTGCACTAGGAAAAACGAATCAAAATTATGATCAAGCAAACAAGAAAAATATGAGATAATATTGTGATCCTTTAAACCCGACCAAGGATGCTCATGAGGCTCGAATAGATGAAATGTCTAGAATAGTAAGAAATATTAAAAAAAATATGTTTATGTTTGAAATGGGGAATGGAAATGATAACAAATTCCCTCAATAATGAGGGGAGAGGAACCCTAACCAGTTTAGGAGGCCTTTTAATCCCCAACTCATGAGGAGATAAAGGAGAAATGATGAGAAACCTATTCATCCCCTTGTCTGAAATAATGATCAGAACAACTTGGTAGAAGAAGAAATAGATGAAGGATACATTGATAATCCAAAGTACATACACCTTTTATAGGAGGAAATTAATACAAGACACCTAACTCATAATGATTATGAAGATTCTCTCAACATTAAAAAGAAAACACCCAAAAATGAATCCAATGAAGAAGTATTGTTTTCTGCTCCACACAAGATGTTTGTTGATGCACTGGAGGATGAAATGCACAAGAAATATGATCTTATAAATAGAGAGAGAGTTTTTAACTAGAACATCTAGACACAACCTAAGAATATTATCCCAAGTCTTTCTATGGACAAAGTCAAAGAACTAAAATATATTATCAAGGATAAAGAAGTTGGTGAAATTTCAAAGATGGAAAAAGAGGTAATGGAGCTTGAGGAATCATTTGACCATTCAATTTTTAGAAAGAGATTCCCAAAATCAATCTCCCAATCCCATTGAATGAATTGGATAAAAACCCATCATACAACAAGCAGATTGAAAAAGTCATACAGGGAAAGACTCTAGCAAGTCCACCCGACACTGTGAATTTACAAGATGAGTCTCCTACTATAGTATTTGGTCCTCATATAGATGACAAAGAGGAGTCAATTGCACCTTTCTATGTGAACCTAAACATCCATGACAATATGCTACATAAATGTATGCTTGACTCTAGTGCATCCCATAATCTCATGCTGAATGTAGTAATGGAGAAGTTGGGGTTAGAAATAATGAAGACTTAACATGATCTCTACTCCTTTGATTCCAGGAAAGTGAAGTGTGATGGACTGATCAAATACATGGTAGTCACTTTGGATCAACTACATGTCAATAGCATCATGATGGATGTGGTAGTAGTTCATATACCTGCAAACTATGGGATGTTTCTATCCAGGACTTGGGATAGAAAGCTAGGAGGTATGATGTAGATGGACATGACCTATGCCATTGTGCCATTCTTTGGGGGAGAGAACACAATATTATATAGAAAAAAAATCCTATGTAGTCAGTGACCAAAATAACTCCGTAAATCACCCCATATATGATGTTGATGAAGACCTAGGTTGTTTCATCCTCACAGTAAATGAAGAATACTAAGAAGTCTTGGCTCCTACAAGTCATGTTTTGATCCCTTCCCAAGAAAACCAAGGTATATGGACAATGTAATTTGATGGAGAATATTCAAAGGAAGGAGTGGGATTTGGATTGGTCCTCATTTTCCCCCAAAAAGAAGAAATTCATTTGTCCTATAAATTGGAATTTGAAGCCACCAACAATGTACTTGAATACGAAGCCCCAATTCTAGGTCTGGAGGTAGCAATGAGGATGCAGATTATTGTGTTGGTAGAATTTGGAGATTCAGAACTTGTGGTTCAACAAATCAAAGGTGGCTATCACATAAGTCACCCCGGGATGAGAGCCTACAAAAATCAAGTATGGGACTTAATTGATCATTTTTATAAATCTTTTAATATCACTCTTGTCCCGAGAGAATTTAACTAGTAGGTTGATTCCTTAGCAGTAGCAACTAGTACCTTCAAAACCCCTTCCATTCCTCAGATGATATATGATATTGATATGAGGTACAACACTTCCATTCTTGATAATATAAAGTACTGGAAATTGTTTGAAGATTATCAACAGATCAAATTATTCCTGGAGGTCATAGATGAATTTTCTAGCACACATGTAGATTCTGATGATGAAGAAAATGGGGAAAGTATGGATGAAATGGAGATGAAAATTAACTATGATTTCAGTGAGTACATGGTTGGTCATAAATTCCTCCAACTGAAGAATAATTTTATCTCTAAAGGAATAGTACCACTGGAGCATATTTTTGATAAGAATGATGTGCCCATAAATCCTACATTCATGCCCAAAGATGACAATATTGAAGAATGCAACATTGGGATAGAACATGAACCAAAAATCATAAAGGTGTCCAAATAAATCTCCCCCAAGAACAAGGTTAAATACTTGCATTTGTTCAAGGAATATATGGATGGCTTTGCTTGGAAATATGAATACCTAAAGACCTGTGATACCAACATTAGACAACACAAGATACCACTGAAGCGTGGTACTAATCCTTTTAGGAATAAATTAATGCAATTCAACCCCTTGTTTCCACCAACCATTGAAAGGGAGGTGATGAATTTACTCAATGCTCATATTATCATTCCCCTTAGATATTCTGAATGGGTAGCAAATTTGGTTCCAGTTAGGAACAAGAGTGGGGAGATAAGGCTCTGTTTGGACTTCAGAAACCTAAACAAATGCTCACTAAAAGAAAATTATCCTTTTCCCAAAATGGGTCATATACTTTAGAAAGTGGTGGGAGAAAATATAATTTCCATGATAGATGGTTTCTCAGGATATAATTAGGTAGCAATGGATCTTGATGATAGGGAAAAAAAAACCTTCACAACCCCATGAGGAACTTTCATGTATGATCAAATGCCCTTTGGTTTGATAAATGCAAGAGCTACATTTCAATGGGCCATGGATATAGCCTTCATGGGAGAAAAGGATAGATTCATTGTCATATATCTATATGAAATGAATGTCTTCTCCAAAACACATGAGGAACACATTGAACACTTAAACCAGACCTTTGTGAAGTGTATAAATTTTGGCTTGTCTTTGAATCCAAAGAAGTCCTACTTTTCCATGAATGAAGGTAATATTTTGGGCCATATAGTTTCAAAATAGGGGGTAAAAATAGACCCAGAGTGGGTGGAATAAATCCCCACCAGGTCAACAACTGATTTTTTCATCATCAAGTTCCTAGAGGAGAACATTCGATCAAGATTTGGATGCCCCGGGAAGATTGTAACTAATAATTACCAAGATTTCAAATCTGTCAAATTACTATATTTTTTTCAATGTTACAACATAGAGCTAGGAAATTCCAGTGCATACTATCCACAAGGAAATGGATTGGCTAAGTCATCCAAAAAAAATCTCATAAAGATCATCAAGAAGGTGTTGTCCCAAAATAAGAAATATTGGGATTCACACCTGAAATATATAGTCTGGGAAGATAGGTTAAGAATCAAGAGGCCTCTTGGTACACCTCCATTTCAACTGGCATATGGGATGGAAGTTATATTTCCCATACAACTTAGTCTTCTTGTAATGAAATTATTGCAAGACAAAGAAGTAGAGTCAGATGATATGTAGAGGAGAACCAACCAACTGATTGAGGTCCAATAGGTTAGGGATCAAGTAAAACTAAGATATCAAGCTCATCAATCAATATTGAAAGATATATTTGACAAGAGATCCAAGGAGAGAAATTTTATGACAGGAGATCCAGTATTAAAATGGGATGTCAAGAAAGAAACAATGGAAAAGCATGGAAAATTCAACAACCTCTGGCTTGGATCTTTCTAGGTTGTTGCAGTTCAATATAACAACACACATGATCTGATGCAACTGGATGGCGATATATTTGGGGCTCCCATAAATGGGAAGTTCCTCAAACATTTCTTGCAGTACTGAATGATGCAAATTTCCTCACCATGTACATAAATAAATCTGTTTCCATTCATGTTGTGTATTTTTAATTTTACTTCATTCACCATATTTCAGGCAAGTAATAAATTAGGGTTTCATAATTTAATTTGTTGAGAAATTTTGTTTCACCTCTTGAATAATTTTTTTCAGGTGCACATGGATTTTTTTTTTTGATGTAGACTCCATAACCCAATAAGAGAAGGCACTCAGTCTACAATTCTTAGCATACCACAAAGGTATGTTGTCCCTGTTGGAGCCGATGTTAGTACTATTTTTGATCCAATCATTAACATGCACCATGATCAAGACCAAGGGGTCAAAATACAAAAGAAAGAGATCTTACAAATCTCACACATCAATGAAGCATGACATATGGTTGGGAGACAACCAATTTAGAGTAAAAAAACCAATCCCTAAGGGCCCAAGACTTAATTTCAATACACGGGCTCTTATTAGGAGCGTAAAAGGTGCTTATCTCACCCAAATTAAGTTCAAGACCTCTCCCAAATGGAAGGAAATCCTATAAATGAGGCATAAAAATCAAGCATGGGAGAATATGTGGGCCCAATCATCCAACAGTCGCAAGAAATCCCGATCAATGGAGAATTATGCATGTCACATCGAAAAAGTGTCTGGGAATTAACGCAACATCGGGGTGCGATAAATTTTTTAGGTTACTACATGTCAAAGAGTAAAATGTGTCGCATGGTGAAGCACGAAAAGGGAAACCGCTCCCTTAAGGTCACGAAAGTGGTATTTTGATCCCGCTAGGATTACACATCAGTCAAATCACCACCTATCTGACCATTCACTTAGTGCCATCTGGAGCCTTCATAATAGTCCACTAGGGTATCGAGGAAGAGGATAAAGGCTAGACATGTCACTTTTATACACTTCAATACCATCAAATATTGTCTCCTGTTGTAAGGAGGCCCACTATTGTTTTAGATTACCATGCTAAATTCAGCCATACATATGTCGAGTTCAAAACGTCACTTCATCACCTACATGGAAAAATCCCAAGATATCACACATCCACATATTCATGCTGACATCAACATGACATTATCTGAATTTCATGTGTTTTCTTTAAATTTCAAAGGCTCCAAACCATGGGGAAAAAGATGCGTGTATGGAAACAAAGGCACTAGGGAAAATGTTTCAGGAGAGTGGGAAGATTCGTTGGCATCCTGCCAAATTTAATGTAAAGGACATGACACATAAAAAAATATCTAGTATCACATTTTCCCATCCTTCATTCATAATCATACACATGCCAAAGGTCTGATAGGGATCAATAATCATCACCCCGACATATGCATTCACGTGAGCTCAATATTTTCATAAATCCCATGAGTGTGACAAATCATCGAATCTCATTTGATACCTGCTCAAATACATGTCAAATTACTATAAGATAAGGTGATGGATATCACCATCCACTCATCTGCTAACGGTTTGAGTCCTAAAAGGGAGTTACGCGGATGAAAATTGTTTCTGAAGATGACTCATTTGCGTCAATTCCTTGCTCGTGAGTGGGTTAAGAACCATCTTGGCTACAAATGTCCGAAGAGTGTTTTCTTTGTTTTATTTTGATAAGGATTTCCTTATCTTGTATCGTTAGCATGATATTGAAGGCAAAGGGACATTCAAGAGTACACCCTAAATAGTATCGGCCAATCCCATTAGTGCACTAGAGAAGCTTGAAGTAGAGGATACAATGAGTTGGCTCATTGTACTTGATGTCACCAAGCATTGTCAGCTGGAAGGAAAAATTTAGCATATTATTTTAGCGGCTGTAGTAAAAGGTCTCTAATGCAATGATGGGAATCAATTGATCCATCTAGAAGTATTCAAGCCAAGGCTCAATCATACTTGGATACCACACCCAATAACAATATCAACAATGCTCACATGGAAGGATAAGTTGGTTTATTCCTAGTAAAACCCAGTAAAATTAGTTGGAAAGATGAAATCAGTTAAGAAACTGGGCA
The DNA here is from genome assembly GCA_009831015.1 of Picea engelmannii. Lineage (NCBI taxonomy): Eukaryota > Viridiplantae > Streptophyta > Pinopsida > Pinales > Pinaceae > Picea > Picea engelmannii. The sequence goes on from ML777188.1 coordinate 697,638, forward strand.
CAATATCAATATAATGACAAGCTTAAATTGATTCCCAAGAAGCAGTATTGGTTCGAGCAAGTGATTTTCCCTAAAGACATGGAAGTTATAAATCAACAGAAGTAGCTCATTTGTAGGGTCGACATTTTGGGGAATTGAAGAGTATCTTATACTAGAGTTTTCTGATCAAAGACCCCCTCATACATGAACTAAATTCAGGGTTGTAGGTTGCAAGAGATTAATCCCGTGTGTTATGCTTTAGTCTGTGCTTCTTTTTGTGTATGTACTCTTGTAAAATCCATCCCTCTCATTTCATGGCTTATTGTATCATATCCCCATTAATGAAATCTCGAGCAACAAGTTTTATGAAATGTAGAGTGTGATTGCGTGTTGTTTAGCTTATGATGTTGAAGTGATTTCCTTTGAATGTATGACCACTTCATGTCATTTTTTCATGTGTTTAATGATGTGCAGAGGGTACCTCCATGGATTTAAGTATATGAAAATGTTCACTGTTTGATGCATATTTTAATGATCTGATATATTTGTAAAAACTGTCGAATTCTTAATTGCGCAACACATTATTCCATCCATAGGCTGTGAGATTCACCTTAAATCTGACTCACATGCGTTTCTTCCAAATCTACCCCCTTCTCATATTTAAATCAAATTGTCTAAAGAACTCATGGACACATGCCTCTTCATGTTGAATGCTTTGATATTATTTTTGATATTGTTTGAGGGATGAGAGTTTTATAGGAGAGAGAGAGAAAAACTTACCCAAAGTTTTTCATAATTTATGTTGTAAATCAACATGGTTTTAAGATCCACTCTAGGTCTTAGCCCCTGGTGTCCCTTGACATAGTTCCATTACATCCTGGAACATCTCGAGGTATAAAAAACCATCAATTTGAGATAAATTAGTGGGATCAAATGATATACATGGAATAACACCCACCATGGTATAAGATATATCTTAAAGACAATGGTGGAATCCAATAATATCAACAATCTCAACTAAACGAATACTTGAACAAGAAGAATCTCTATTTATCCAAATTGAAGATGAAATATAAGAAGACATGGTTTGATATAGATCTTCTACAAGATTTCCTTCATCCCATGAAAAAGGCTGATAAGGCATAGTTGTACTAAAGTTCATGGGAAGGGGCCTTATCCTCTCTATCTTCCATATATACATTACCACCATAAAGTAATTCAAAAGGGGTCGGTGTTGGACACACCGACTACACTGAGAGGGGGGGGCTGAATAATGTAGGGATCTTTTTCCCAAAAATCCTTAGTTAACAATCACCATTAACCCATTACTCATTGTTGTCATTTATAACCAGTTAAATTTCAACACATATCAACAACATATATCAACAATATATCATCAACAAGTCATCACCACAAAGAACACAAAGAACACAAGATGTATGTACAATTTTCTTCTTATTGCAGACTACAATCCTTGGGGTTTTTTAGCAACAACTGAATAGAGTACAACTCTACAAGAGCACTAGCTTTATAATGCAAGACTCAACTTACACCCTTAGCACCAACTAAGATGAGGAAACAATCCTCAATAGATATAAATCTGTACCATAAACAAGTGCATCAACCATGCACCAATCTGTGCCAAACAATTTGTAATCAACCTGTACGATAAACAAGTGCATCCAACCATGTAATAAGTATATACCAATCATGTGTCAACTACTCATCAACAATGAATCATAAATATGTACCAACATCATCAACTATACACCTCATGTATGTGCCAACTCATCAACTGCTTGTCTCAACCATGACTAGTTTTGGATTAGTCAACAACCCTAACTTGAAATACTCATAACTTTGTACCTGTAATGAATAAAGATATGAAACTGATATACAATGTTCTTCAGTGTGTTTTATGCAATTCCTCTAGGTTTCACTACTTGGAACCTCTCAGAAAATGAGTTATAGAAAAAATGGCATACCTTGCTGAATTTTGGCTTATTCTAGAGAGCGACCTTGTAGAGCGTGCCCCGCACGGAATATTTGTTCAATCGATCTGAAACTTAGAAAGCATCATCAAAAGAATTTATCCCCCCTTGAATTTTGGCCCTCTTTTCTTCACCTTCCCTCTGAAATTCGGTTTAGATATCCTTTGGTTACCTCAGTCACCTATAGATCTTCAATATGCTCAAGTGTTCCACACCAAAAATGCTCAAGAAGCTCTCACAAGAATCTCTCCATCAATACTCCAAAAGATATTCTCACAAGAAGCTCTCCATTGATCCACAAAAAGGATGATCTATAAGAGACCATTGATATCTTATTTATACTTTCATCCTCTAGGTCACTTAACCTATTTTTAGGCCAGTTAACCCATTTCTAGGTCACTTAACCTATTTTCCTTATTTTAGGGTTAACCACTTTCCATAAATATAAAGTTCTCCAATACTTTATCATTTAAATATTCCTTCTTGATTTTTTCACCTTACTTTATCATTTCTTGATTTTGTCACTTCT
>ML777188.1:715443-727101 GCA_009831015.1 Picea engelmannii
TTGTAGCCTCATTATGAGTTGGTGCTCATATGTATGATAATGTAAAGAATGTAACTATTACTTATCATATAAAGAAAAAGAGGTTTTTACCTTGTATGGGTTTCCTCAGGAAATATCTGTCTCTGTGTTTCTCATATGTGTGATTGATGTTGAATATTCCATTGTTTATTCTCCTGCATTATTGTGATCATCATTTAGTGTCTCAGCAAAGAGTTTAAAAGAAGCATAATTGTTTAAGCATGGTAACAATTGATTCACCCCCCCCTCTCAGTTGTCCAACATGGAGTTCATCCATTTGTGCACCTTATCAATCATGATAAGATAATAATGAGTCATCTATACATTTTTCCAACAATTCATCATATACCAATGAAACCACATCAATCCATCTTCATCATGTATCAATGACAACTCATTTATCCAACTTCATCTATGCATTCTCATCAAGGACAATACATATTACATTACATCAATCATCAATCAATCAATTCTTTGGCATAAATTAATCACTTGACATAAATCAATAAAACCATTGGTATCAATGATAACATGATCCAACAACTGACCCTGTTGATTTTATTTGAATGGGAAAATGGGTGGCTCTCTGCAAAATCAAACCATTAAAGAGATAAAGATACAAAAAATAATAAGTAGAAGAATTAAGAGAATCAAAATCATCTCTTGAACAAGAAAGATTTCCAAAAGGTGTTTCTTTGAATGGTAATTCATCTTACTTAAGAAAATTTGTGATTGATTATGAATTAGTAGGCTCTGCACTAGGAATGGTTTCACAGTCAACACCTAATTCCACAACATTGTTTTCCTCTTCCAAGAAAAAAGTGGAGTGTTGTGCTAAAGGAATTATTTCTTGTATATTTATTTCTTCTCCTAAAGTGAAACACTCAACATTATCGTTTTTCATTTGCAAAATATAAGAATCTAAAATATCTTTGAAAGCATACTCATGGTTAGAAGAGAGGAGAAAAATCACAAGGATTTTTAGAACAATAAGGTTCAATAAATGATCCAACAACAATAGGAAAACCTTCTTGATATAAATCAGTTAAACCATGAGAATTTATAATAGTAGAATAATTCAAATTAGCATAAATTAATTCCACTTTATCCATGGGTGAGGAAAATTTCATGTTATGAGTGCCCACATTTTCTTCATTAATAGATTAATCAACATTCATGTCTTTCTCCCTGGTTTCAGCCTCCATTACTTGCGATGTCAAAGATGAGATAGGGTAATGAGAACCTGACATAAACATCGGTGTGACAGGAAGTGTCCCATTATCAGCAGAAAAATCCTCCCCTTGGTCATATACATAAATATATGAACATTAATTTACAACACAAGAGGTCTCTTTTTCATCACAAGGAAAGAAAGGGGGGATGGAGTGGTGAGAGGTACATATTCTTCTCCTGAAAAAAAAATTCTCTCTCTGATCTATATCCCCCCTAGTAAAGAAAGATCCAGACATACGAAGTCCAACTACAACATTAATATTTTCAACATTTCCATGCAAATCCAAATCAACATGTAAAGTAGCATTAAGACATGATTTAGATTCTTCATCCCCCAACTGATATGTTTCATTAGTAAGAGAACTAATATGGAGAATAAAATCATTGATAGAGGGTCTATCAATCAAAGGAAATCTATAATAAAGATGCGTAAATCTAATAAGGAAATCTTCAAGAGATTCATCTTTGTTCTTCCTAATCTCTAATATCTTTGCACACAAATCATCATAACCACAATTCTCAAAAGCATGCAAAAATTGATGCATGAACTATTCCCATGTGTGAATAGAGGAAGCTGAAAAAGTCTCACACCAACTCTTAACCCAACCTGCAAAAGTGAGAGTGAACAACCTACAAATGATACTTTCATTATTAATATTATGAGAAAAACAAATTTTCCAAAACTAAAAAATATGTTCAAATGCAGTTGTCTCTCCCTCACCATCAAATTTAATTTTTGATAAGAAATGTAAAATCTTTCTAGGATTTTTAAGAGGTACATTACCATAGAAACATCTCCATAAAGGGATATGGGATGGAGCTATTAATAAATTAAGAGAATTAATAAGAATGAATGAACATGCTCAACATGTCATCTGGCCCTCCTTCTAGCGCCATTTCTATTAACGGGTCCAAATGGAATGTCAAGTAGGTAAGGGAGAACACTCGATGGCAGGTCGCAATAATACCTGCTCTCATTTGGGATGGCATTTTCAACCAGTATGTGGGCTTGGTTGCCACTAATAATTAAAATAAGAAAAATAGGAAAGAAAGCGAATTGTCCCCCAAAGAGTTCTAATTAATTCTAAATATAATCTAAAATAGAAACAAACTAATCTAACCTAACTACTTCTAATATATCATGCGTAGGAGTAGAACTAATAGATAAGTACAAATTAAATGATATTTTTTACAACAAAAATAGTTCACGACAACTAAGAATATGTTAAAACAATAATATTTAGGATATCATCTCAAATAGTTGCAGAGGAGATCTATAACATCATCCTTGTACTCATTAGAAATCACAACAACATAAGCATTCTAAATTCTAAGCACGGAGATAGTTCATATGATCAACATTCATAAAAACTTAAATAACAAACACATTAATGGAGTAGTCTCAAATGCATTTGTTAATAGTTATTACTTCAAAAATAACTTCTTCTCTTTGAATATCCAACAATAAGAGTATCAATAGTCTACACAATGGGAAAATGTCCCTCATTACATTCAACAAGTTCTCTTTTATAAGAGACTCCTAAGTTCTTGTGACTTTTCATTTCCTTTCCCTTTGTTTTGTCATTTTACCTTTCAAATTTCTCTTACATTTTTGCAAATGAAAATGTAAGCATTGTAAATGGAATTCAAAGAGACTATTATTGGTGGTTTTCGATTTATTTTTTATTAATGAGTGATATTTTTTTAAAATTTATATCATCAACTCTGCTCGTTGGTGTCCTCTTATGTTCTTTGAGTTATTATGGTCGTTTTTGGTGTTATCATGGTGATTAATATCATCCCACATTCTTCTTATTTGTCTCATCCTTCCAACATTCTCTTGCAGGTCAGATTCTGACTCTTGTAGCTTCAAATATGACTACCTAAAAATTGCACAACCCATTTTCTAATTAAATTTGGGCCTATTATGTTTTCTACATTTTTTAGGAAGTTTCACCATAAACCAGTTAATATTTATTATTCCATCATGTTCTATTCTATTTATATTCCCAACAAGCTATCCTGGGCCTAATTTTGTTTCATGTAGCCCCAGATATGGTTTTCTGAAGTTTTCACGATGATTTTTCCATTAAATTTGTGACCTTTTGTTATTTACGTTTTCTAGGATTTTATGTCATTGGTTTGGCCTAATTTCCTCTACCAATGTATGCTTCTCCTTGATATGTTTCCAATGAGGTATCCTGGACCCGATTCTAACTCCTATATCTCAAGATATGGTTGTTTAAAGTTTGGTGCTCAACAACCCTTGATCTGCTTGTGGATGAATCTTGACCGCCAATCTTCAACCTGGAAATCATTATACCACAATCACGAGGTTATTTAAGACTGAACGGTTAATATATTTTGTATCCTCCTTACTTGATTTGTATAAGGACCTAGATGAGACATAGGACGTAGGGCTCATGTTGTAATTTTGGCCAATTACCGTGGTAAAAAATAGGAAAATAAAAATAAATAAAAGAATCTATGAAAAAATTTATTAACAAAAACAATGAAATTACTCCCCTAATCTATGTAAAAATCAAATTTAATAAATAAAAATAATAAAATTACCCCCAACCAACCTAGAATAAAAAAATTAATAAAAACAACAAAATTCAAAATATTCCCCCAAAATGAAATATAACCCAAGGTCTTCCCAAAATTAAAAAAGAATAAAATTGTGGTAATTTAAACCTATCAGGATTTAAGATGGCCGGGATGGTAATAAATCAGCTCACTCTGATGGCATACAACCTTGATGGCATAACTCACTCTGATAGCATATCTCTCTGATGGCATAGCTCACTCTGATGGCATAACATTTTGATAACATACCACTCTGATGACATAACACTCTGATGGAATAGCTCACTCATATAACATATCTCTTTGATGGCATAGCTCACTATGATGTCATAACACTTTGATAACATACCACTCCACTGACATAAACATTAATATTATATAACAATGTGGTTGGGAAGTAGGTTATCAGGGTCTATAGTAAAATTAACAAGTAAAACCATTATGATGGCACCTCAATCCGATGGCATACCATTGGGGTCCGATGGTCAGGAGAGGTCAAATTAAGGGTGATAAGTGGAGTCTGATGGGTTCATCCCAATGGCTTGAATCCGATGAACTCTCTCGATGGATTCAAATATTAAATTAATAATGTTAGGGTTTCAAGGGTATATAGGGAGGGGAAGAGGGGATTATGAGAATGATGGAAGGTTTGTCATGAGGAAGAAATTCTTGGAAAAGTAGGAGGTATGTCTTAATGGTAATTCTTGATTGGAATTTACTTTTAAGTGAAGGTGAAGAGAAATGGGAAGAATCCTGGGAAGAAGTATAATGAAATATTAATTTGAAAACCAATAAGGTTAGGGGTTAAATGAAAAATTTTAATTAAAAAATTATACGAAACTAAAATGAAATTAAATAATAAAACTATATGTCCTAGGACTTAAGAGAATATTATCTCTCTATTGTGAATTGATGCAGTGGATATAACCCGGTGAATATTATCTCTGTTGTGAATTGATGTAGTGAATATACCCCAATGAATATTATTTTTATGGTGGTGAATATTATCTTTGTGGTGCTACTGCATGAATATTTATTAGGTCTACGATGAATCTTGTTTATGGTAAATCTGATCTGCGGTAAAGTGATTGTTCAAACCCTTCCGTGAATCAAGTGCACAAGTTTCTTATTTATTTATTTTTCTTTTTAATATGAGTAATTCACTGTTGAAACCTAAATCTAATAGAGGAACCCCTAACAAAGTAACCCTAGATAGTTTTCATGAATCTATAAAATCAATATAAAAATGTTTGCATGAATCTATAGAATGAACATAAAAACGTAGAGAAGAGAGGGAAGCTAAACTTCAAAGTGAATTATTAGCAATGCTTCGAAGTGAGTTACTAGAATTTAGATCCATCAAAGATAATATTCAGAGATAGATGGACAATAAACTACTAGGGTTTTAGACCGAGCTACACAATACAGAGGCTATATTACAAGAAATAGAAAAAATCAACCAAGAACAAAAACAATCAACAAAGGAAGAATGTAACAACTACTTGAAAACCTGAACATCTATGAATAAAAGTGTATGCCAATGAGAATTAAAAAAAATAAAAATTGACAATTAAGATCTAGTAAGCATACAAAAAATTTGATTTTATATAATATTCAAAGTCTAAATAATTCAAGTAAATAGCTCATTAAACTGACGTAAACTTGTGATACACCTAGAGGACCAATATTTTCTACACCACGTAGACATACGACCAATTAGAGGAATCCATATAGAGAACCACCGCAGTAGCAACAATGTCATCCTTAGCAGCAACAGCAGTGCATATATGTTCCACAGAATAGATCAGGGCCTCAGAACCCTAGACCAACATATTTTTCCTCTGGAACTAGGAGCATCGGCCCTAAGAACGGATGTTGGACTTGTGGAGAGCCAAACTATCAGAGATATTTTCCTATTGATAAGGAAAGAGCTACCAGATCATTAGGATAGATGACAGTGGAAGATTTGGGAAAGGCCCATAGGATTCATGCAATGATGAATAATCGCTAGGGCGAGCATCAGTCCAGATTGCTCGAGACTTCAGGTATGGTAGATGATAATAAATTTAGTGTTTTGATAGATCCAAGATATGATGAGAGTTTTATATCAAGTGTTGTGATTAAAATAATTAAGGTGAAGACAATCGAACAAGATGATTTTAGATATGTATAAATGGCAGCTGGTGCCAAGCAAAAGGTTGGAGGAAAAGTTAAGGATTGTAACATTAACTTGGGATATTTCGTCACAAGTGTAAATCCGTATGTCACAATATTGGGATCTTATGACATTGTGATTGGAATGGATTGGTTATAATCCCACGACGTGATACTTAACAACAAGATGAAGAGATTAAGCTTAATTGATGATTTGGGATAGAGTAGAGTAATTGTGGGAAGAAACCAAGAAGTTTCATTGAGAATTATTTGTTCCCTACAATTACAGAAAAACATGTGCAAAGGATGTAATTTGTACGCTATTTTAGCACTTAATGAAAAAGGTGATGCATAAAGATTGGAAGACTTTCCTGTAGCATCAAAATTTGCCGATGTATTTCCTAAGGAGCTACCAGGTTTACCGCTAGAAAGATAATTGGAATTTACCATAGATTTAAAACCTGGAACATAATCGATTGCTAGAACGCCTTATTGGATGTCGACACCTGAATTACAAGAGTTGAAGATGCAATTGAAGGAGTTGTTGGATTTGGGACTTATACGTCCAAGTGTATCATCGTGGGGTGCACCAGTAATTTTTGTAAGAAAGAAGGATGAATCATGGAGGCTTTGCATTGACTCATCAATTAAAAAAATCCACGATCAAGAATCAGTAACCGTTACCGAGAATTGATGATTTATTTAATCAAATGAAGGGAGCGACATTATTTTCAAACATTGATTTGAGATTGGGATATCATCAGTTGAAAATTAAAGAGCAATACATTCCTAAAACAACGTTTAAGACATTATTAGTACATTATGAATTTATTGTATTGTCGTTTGGATTGAAGAATGCCCGAGGTGCATTCATGAGTTTAATGAATGGGGTATTCCATGAGTATTTGGATAAGTTTGTACAAGTATTTATTGACGATATTTTTATTTTATCTCAGATGTGAGAGGAGCACAACAAACACCTGATATTAGTGTTGCAGTTTCTAAGAGAAAACAAGTTGTACTGAAAGTTGTCAAAATGTTCGTTTTATCAGACAAAATTCATTATTTGAGACACATTATTTCTATAGAAGGTATCACTGTGGATCCAGCGAAAGTTGAGGCTATTATGGAATGGCCAACACTGACGAATGTGCAATAAGTACATAGTTTTATGGGATTAGTAGGTTACTATTGATGCTTTGTAGAAGGATTTCAAAGATAGCAAATCCAATTACAAAATTGCAGAAGAAAAATAAGAAATTTGTATGGACGGAGAAATGTGTGGAAGCATTTCAGAAACTTAAGGAGTTATTAATAAGATCACTGATACTGAAAGTTACGGATATGGAAAAATAATTCTTGGTATGCATTGATACATCCAAGGAAGGTTTGGGTGGAGTATTAATGCAAGAAGGACGAGTTATCGCATATATTTCAAGGAAGCTAAGAAGGCATGAAGAGAATTACGCTACGCACGACTTGGAATTGTTAGTGATTGTTTATGCCTTGAGAGTTTGGAGACATTACCTTATTGGATGAAAATTCAAGTTAAAAACTGATCATTGTGGATTACAAAACATATTTACTCAGAGTGACTTGAATACATGACAAAGACGTTGGTCAGAACTTTTAAGTGAATATTATTTTGAGATCATGTACATTAAAGGAATAGTTAATAGAGTAGCAGATGCGTTGAGTCGAAGACCACACATTTTCTCAGTGATACCCTAAAAACAAATCTTTGAGAAACAATTTTAGAGTTACAAATTGATGATGACTGGTACAAGGAAGTAAAATATAATATCAGACAAGATACCATGATGAGACTGAGGTATGAGGGTTATTCTTTGGATAGTGACATACTACTAATGATCTGAAAAGATCTTTTAAATGACAATGGTTGAGTTATTAAGCATGTGTTGATTAATCAATTAGGAAGCTGAATGAAAGAGGAATAAAGATGAAATATAAATAAACATATACATATCTGAAATAAAGCATAAACAACAACAAACCATAAACACCAATGTCACAATGGAGTTCGATAATCTCACCTACGTCTCCAGGCCTTTGTCTCAGTGGGTGAGGCTTTATTATTTCTTTTCGAAGCTTTAAAATGACATCCCAACAGCGCCAAAAGGTTACAAAATTGATCTGGTATTGTTCTACTAGATCTCTAGAACCCAACAAAAGAAACATCACTGAAATCGGATGACCGAAGCTCCCATAAATGGCCCGCAAAGGTGCGCTACTCAATAGTTTCCCTGCATAAAAATGACTTTGGCTTGGCAAATCTTCAGCATAAACCTTCTCTGAATATCCTCCCACGGCCTCAAGAAGGCCTGGTTTATATATATATTTGAATTTGGTAACCATATTCCAACTTCCTCCTAAGATCTGGCCTAAAAAAGGGCCCAATATCCCCCAAAAATGAGCTAAATCTCCCAAATCTGCATAAAAATCCATTAAAAATATTATAATATGGTTTAAAAACCACTTTCTGCACATAATTTGGGCACAAACCCTAACTAGCTGGCCCCTAGTCATATGGAAATCCTGCATGTGGCCACGAGACTATCTCCAAACGCGTTGGCCCCTAGTTCCTCGCCCCATGGTCGCAAAAATGGCCATATGGTCCTAGCCCAAAGCTCCACGCGCAAACTGATGTGTAGAGCTCCCGATTCTTTAGCCGGTGGTTATATGGTGAATCCCGAGAACCACGGGCTATTAGACACGTGCTTTGATTGGTGGTTTAGCCCCTCGAGATAAGTCGATGGTTAATCCCTTGGTCAGCGGGCTTGCCCGACCGACCGAGGATTAACCCTACCTCTACACGTAAAACCATTTATTACTGGGTCACATGGAATAGCAAGTAATACAACTTGAAACCATGGGCTATATGTGTGCGTGCCATATCACAGAGACTGGGGTCATATTCCAAATGGATTGTGACTGAGGGCTGGGGATAGGCCCCAGCCCTACCTTCCTCTGCCCTAACCATATATCAACCTTAAATACATGTTTGAAACTATATAGAACAAGCCACATATGCAGGTGGGTTGGAAAACCCATCCCTGCCAAACCATTTTCCCACGCTGAGGTCACTAGTTCAAAACTCACGGAGTCCAAAATTTTGCAACAAGCATTAACCAACCAATGGGTGTCACATGGCAGCCCATGTTTGGGCCACGTGGCACCTCCCCATTCGTCAAAACCAATGCCACTTGTTAGTCGTTGACTGGTCCAGTTGTATTCCTTTTCCACATGTCGTACGATCGTGCCATGTCATCCGTACGGATGTGTCACGTGTCACCACTGCAAGGGTGACATGTGTCACTCCCTAATTGGTCCCCTATACCTGTCCACATCAACCATATGTACGCCTAGTCACCCTACCACATGTCACCTCTAGAAGCTACACATCATCTTTAATTGTGCCTTGTCACATCATTTGTATGACCGTACAACATGTTCATTCAGCTTCCACGTGGCACTATACAGACTATACAGTCATCATTTTTTGCTTGTTTGACAAATGAACAGATCACTATATCGGGAGCATACGACGTCCATTTGATCTTGTTCAAGTTGCATTGGGTTCATATCGATGAGGCTTATGCAAACGTCCATTTTGAAGCCATTCTGAGAAATTTTATTTTTAAGCCTTTTTGAGCCCCATCAAGCTCCTAGATCCAATTCTGGATCACACCTCCCCACTAAGGACCTTTTGGTCCCCAAAAGTTTACTGACCAGTAATCAAAATCGGGATAGGCCACCTGGCTTGTTCTCTGTCTTTGAACTCTATCTTGTGCACCTGTCTCATCAAGATCAACTGTAACACAATCATGACAACTGACAACATATTGTTAGCCATTTGCACCCTGTCACATCTTACTGAAGCCACTATCATCCATGTAGACAACATTACAAATGATAGCATAAAAAATATGACTGCAAATGAGTTGATATTTTTGTAATATTTGCACAACATTAGCTTATCTTGAAGCAAAGTGTGATTGATTTTCCATTCTACAATCATCTCCTGTTCTTGCTTAAGATCGATTACTTGATTTGAAACAATTATAGATGTGTTTCCTGATTGAGTTGCCTTCCTTAATTATTCTGTTGTTTGAAGATTTTTATTTTCCTTTAGACGATGAGCGTGAACCACATATTCTTGACTTGCTTTGGTTAAATGATATTGATTCTTTGTCTTGTAGAAGATTGCTTTACGATCATACAAGTATGGACTGCCTAAGACCATTACACATTCACTTAGTGGAACCACATCACATGTTACCTCGTCTATAAACTTAGATGAAATTGAAAATTTTAATGTGCACTGCTTGGTTATGTGCATTTGATGATTGTTGCTTATCCATTTAAGTGTGTAGGGCTTATAATGCATCTATGTTTTTAATCCCAATTGCTTAACCAATTCCTCTGAAATTAAGTTAGATTGAGATCCACTATCTATCAATGTGTCAACCTTAGTGTGCCTCATGATGACCCTGATGTGAAACATGTTACTTATACAATCAAATCCTTCACCAATTTTACATGTCATACCAACCAATGAGACTTTAGATTCATCACCTGAATCCGATCCCAAGTCTGTGGTTCGTGTTGTTGCTGCAATTGTTTGCCTCCCTTTCTTTTCCTTGAACCACTTTGGCCTCTTCTCAGGATGAAATTGCCAACAACGGTCCTCATCATGCCCCTCTTTCTTGCAATGCTTGCAAGAGGGCTTCTCTTCCTTTATTTCCACTAAATTTGACTTCTTTCCATGCCACTTCCTTTTGTCCTCTGTCCTTGACGATGATTCCCTTGATACACCAACACCTGTTTTCCCTGTTTCAATGTATGTCGCTTGAACATAAACCTCATCAAGATTAGTTGGTCCAAACATGAATACAATATTTCGAATATTTTCAGGTAAACCTCCTATATACTTCATAAGAGTTTCTTGGGTATGTAAAGGAATATCTAACATCAATGCCATTTTACGAAAGCCATCTGTGTATTCTTGGACTGTTTGTCATTTTATTAGTTTTAAATCTTGCCATTCAATTAACGCTTTCTTTTAATAACTCAAAGGATATAATTTATTTCTAAGTGCATAAATAAAACTTTTCCATGATGGAAATACATTACCCACTTGTTGCGTGCCATTTTGCAACTTGCTTTTCCACCAAATGAGTGTTGTGCCTGCAAGTCTAAGTGATGCCAACTTGATCTGAGTTGCCTCATCCTTGATTTGTTGCACACTGCAATAAACCTCCATCTATCTGACCCAATTTTCAAGTCTCTCTGCATTGACTTCACGATCATACATGGGTAATTCGAATTTAACATCAAATTTTAATAAAGGCATTTCATTCTTATGTTTATGGACATGTTTCTTTGCATTGGATTTAGAACTTGAACTTGAAGAAGAAGGAGGTGAAGATGGAGGTGAAGGAGGAATTTGAGGAGGATCCTCTCCTTCTTCACTTTTTCCCTTTGAAGATTCACCAATAACTTGTTACAGGTATGAACTAACTGAGAGGGGGGGGGTGAATCAGTTAGTGTAGATTTGTTAACAATTTACTCTGATTTTTAACTTTGAATCATTAATCTTAGTGGCAGTGAGTCTTAACTGTGAAATCCAGAGTTATGAACATA
>ML777188.1:744230-794814 GCA_009831015.1 Picea engelmannii
GCCAGTCCATCATGACCTTAATCTTGTTAGGGTCTACCTTGACACCTTCATGAGATACAAGGTATATCTTTTGTTATTTTTACTTTTGTAATTAATTTTATTTTAATTAAAAGAATGTTAAAGTAACAATCCTTTACACTACTTTTTCAATTAATGTTTGATATTTATTTTATTAGTGGTTATTAAATCAGTTTTTGTTTATTAAATTAATCTTTTAATTAATCACTTAGCAATTAACCTTTTCCAACTTTTTTCTTTTTCTAAATAAATACAAAACATTTACCTTTTTTTTATTTTTATTATTTGCATGTTCTCTGTTTAATTTCGTTACTCCAAATGTATAAAACTCCACATAGAAGTAATTGAATTGTAAAATAGCATAAAAATCATAAATTAAATAAAAATCAAATATTACTAAAAGTAAAATTACAAGGCAAATGAATCCATTCTTGGACTCTAGGTTAAGGGAAAATTGGCCTGGAGTTCAATGCGATTTCTTGTGTGGGGCTTTAGGCCTAGGGTGATATTCTCGTCTCTTCTCGCCTAGCCCCACGGGAGGTTGAAAACGTTGGTGTTAGGGACTCTCTAGTCCCTCGATGTCAACACATTTTTGGCGAACATACTGGGGATGACCGTTCAATGGTTCGTTCCTAGTTTTGTTTTAATTCTTTCATTTTTATTTCTATTTGTCCTAGACCTCAATGTATCAATCGATTGGAAGCCTGTTTTGTGGTTGTAACCCTGTGGTTTCAACTACTGACCCTAGGAAGTTCGTTCGCAAGTATGGCATGTTTGAATTTGAAGAAGACCTAAATATTTCCCCTTGTTTTGTGCCCACTCCCTTGAAGTTCACTCACCCGGTTAACCCTTTACCTCGCAAATTCAAGAACCATTTGCCTCTCTTCCATGATGATGGAACTATTACGATGGTTGAACATCTTCGCACATTTTCAAATGCTTGCACCATTCTGGGAGTAAATAATAATGATAGTTGCATGTTTTTTTTCATGAATTCACTTCAGGGCAATGCCACCTCTTTATTTGCCAACCTTCCTCATGGATGCATCTCTACCTGGTTTGAACTTTCTTACTGGTTTAATTCTACCTTTGAGCATTTAGATAGTCCTTACGAGCATCTTAAGAGGTTTAACCAATTACGCATGAAGGATAATGAGATCATTATTACCTTTAATCTCCAGTTTATCAAGTTATACAATTTAATTCTTACTCCCATTCTCCCTATCAACTTGGCTACCCTATTTCATTACTACAAACTTCTACCTCCTCTTTACTGATGGCGGTTGGAAGACAAGAATGCTCAAAACCTAGATCTATCCCTATCCACTTGCCTCGACTTCGAAGAGAAAATTTGTAGAACAGGTTACTCCTTTGGTGTTTATGATTCACACAAGGATTTGTCTTCTTTAATCCCCATCATTAAGATTTTGCAAGATCACATGTTCTTTCTTGAGTCTCAATATTCAAATCATATTGGGAGTATATCTTGGGAACCCTCTACCCCAGGGCCTAATTATAATGAATCTACTACTTGTGGTCAAGAGCTTGGATGTGAAGAGGATTATGATTATGCCATGATGCTTAGTGATCAATCCAACTCTCACATCTCAAACATCACCCTTCTTAAGCCTCAGGAAAAGTCTCAATCCCAAAGTCATCTTTCATCTCGAGCCTTTTATCCGCACGCATGTGATGGAAATTTTGATTATGCAAATAAAGAAGTCAATCTTAACCATGTTAAACCAATTTATGACACATTTTTATTTGTTGAGGATGCTAATGAGTGGTCAATTGATGAAGACCAACATGATTTTAATGATGCATGTGAGGAATCCCCTTTTAGAGATATTAATGAATTCAATCAAGATCTTATTAAATTGTATAAAGTTTTTTCTAATCCTTTGTTTCAATCAAAAGATGTTAAAGAACTTGACACCGTCGAGCATGTCCCTCCTAGGCGCTCTTTTTATTTCGATGATAGTGACTATTATAGGGACATTCCTATTTTTTCGAATCCATGTTATGAATCTTCTTTGCATCATGATGACCCTGTTCCTAATAGAAAGGTCCATAACATTGATAATAATTTGTTTGTTGAATTCATTAATCATCCCTTTAATGTACAAACCCTAAATTTTAAATCTAATTCAGTCAATAACTTCATTATTACTGGTAAAGCATCGGTTGGTTGGCATGTCTTGGAGGTTGTTGGTCATTTCTTTTCGGTATTGATTAATCATATATCTGCATCGTACATATCTGTTGGTTGTCATTTTGGAAGTTCCTTCATGCACAAATTTGTCAAACTCATAAGACCTGCATGGAAAGCAGGTGACACATTCCTTTACGCTAAATTTCATCCGACCTAAGTCCAAGCTAATGGTTTTTTTTCACTTGCACATAAATAAATAAACAAATAATAATAATAATGATAATGATAAAAGTTACGGGAAAGTCTATATTAGTTTTTGGTTGATTTTGCTTTTATTCAGTTGTTTTCTCGCTTTTGTTTATTTTTCTTTTTTGTCCTTTTTGATGATCAGAAGTGATGGAGAAATGATTGGTGATATTAAAAGGAAAACTATATGTATATTTTTAACTAATTGACCAAATTTGTTTTGGTGGACAACATACTTGTAGGTGGACCAAGTTGCCTTCCTTTGTCATAATCCCTCGCTTTTCTACCATGTGCTTTCTATGCGATACATCCTCGCTCGTCACGTTCGTCAGTCCTATCCCCTTCTCCTTCTTTCCCTTTCTTTGTCCCCTTCATTTTGAGATGCCTCCAACATACGTGTTGTGGATGCTCAGTGTTAACCTTGGGTATTTCCCTCAACACACATCCATGACAGTTTTCTAGCCTTGTAATCATTTTGTCAGAATCTAAAGAGTCATTCCTTCGGGTTATACAACAAGACCAAACCCCCTCATACTTACCACTTTCCATGATTTATTCCATGAAGTACTGATCCATGAATCCCTTGACCTCCATCGTGTCTCCCCTTGTTGTATAACCTGGTCCACCCAACCCTATCAGCCTCCTTTTGTTCCACATCGAGTCACCCTCAGTCCTGTTGTTACCCTCCTTTCCCTTTTCTTTCAGAGAATCAAATATCGTAAGTTATTGTTTAAATCTTGCACGACAATGTAAGCGATGCACATTTGCTGGTTGGCAATTGTTGACGACTATTTTTGTCAACAGTACTTAGTCGAAAAAGTATTGCCAGACTTCCCCTCAATTTTCAGTATTGTGCAAATTCTTGCGCACTCTCGCCGAGTTGCTACGACATATTTAAAAGTTTTCCAATATAGTTATACCATAGAAGGCTCGATGATATCGTCAAGTTTCTCACCATTCAAGGAGGTTTTGGAAATTATGATGGACAATTTCTAGTTGCTAACAATGATGGTCATCAGTCAATCTTGATGTTGCACAAGTTACAAACTTTGAGTTAGACACATGTTATTACGAGAATTCAACAAGGATGATATGGCGCTTGGTAATTTTGCTAAGGTTATGGAAATATCACAATTTGGTCCTCATTTCCCATTTCTCATATACCATTTTTTGCTCATAAGTAACTTATTTACCTCATATATTTCCGACCTCTACTATCACTTTTTTTTCCATACATCAACTTAACTACATACCCTTTAAAATAGAGAGAAATTTAATTAAGTCCTTGTCATATTCATATTTTGATTTTAGAATCATTTTATATTATGCCCCAGTATCACTTTTAAAGGATGTATCTCATGACTCACTCTCCATATTCTAACTCAAAGTTATACTTTCATTTAATGTTATGAATTTGGCATTTCCCCCATGCCATATCATAAAACAAAAGTATATGATAATTAAATAATGGATTATTGCATGCAAAAGGCTTAAGCATAAAGAGTCAACGATCATCTTACTTATTAAATTAATGGGTGTGGCAAGACAACATCTGTTTGCGAATTAAAAGGAGAACATTTTATTGTACACCCCAATAATTCGTTTTCATGAGTGTTAAAAGGAAACATTAATGATGAATATATGATAGGTGATGATGTATGGTTATACTTGTAAATTGAGAGAGAAGTCATTGCATAGATACACATAAACTGTAATTGTATTGCTCACAATAAACAAAGATACATTAGGTATATATAGTTGGAGTGAGATCCAACTTATTCCACTTTTAGAGGTAGAGGTTGAGAGAATCTCTCAACATCCTCCAAAAAACCCAATCCAATCCATAGACTCTCTAATGCATCATAAATGAGGCATTATCTAACACCCCCCCCTTAATGCCTACATTACAAAAAACATTACAATAATGAAATCACAATTACAAAATTTGTCATTTGTCTTTGCCTGATTAGTCTTCATCAACGCTTACAACCACTCTGAATCTTCCATCTTCCACTCTTTTCTTCTCCACACATTTGAGCTTTCCATTTGACAGATTTAAAGTACAAAAGCTTCTGACCATTTTTTACGTTCTTGTAGAGCTGACACTTCTCAACCTCCCGAAAGACAATCTTGATACTGAACCATCCTATGGATACACTTCCATCTGCGAATATTTCTCTTTTAGCTATCCACAGTTACCTAGGGGAATGATATAGATACTGAATGTATTCATCATTCAACTTCACAGCTTTACCTTTTTACACACACTTACCAACACAATGATAACTCGTAACTGATTATCTTGGAGCACCGAAGTACAACAAGAACTACAAGCTTGAATTAGGTCACTTTGTTCTATATATGGTTCTTCATCATTCATTTTACACACTACACTTAAACAATAGCACATTAAAAAACAACAAATCCACAATTCTACATACGAACAAGCTACACACTCCATAAAACAATGAACTTCAAACACTGATCTGTAGCTGCCATTCAACTTATTTCAGGCTCAATTCAAATTCCCAAACAATGGTTGTTAATGCGATGTAATCTTGCAACACATGTCTCCCTCTCCAACAATGGTGGCTCCATCAATTAAATATGCATTACATTTTTTAGGACTGGCTTCTCTTACCCTCAACATCTCTTCTCGCTACTCCTTACAATGATGAAAGAGATTGACATATTTCTTTTTGACTTCGATCACTTTTGTGATCTGACGATGAAGGAAGAAGTTGACGAGAAGTATTTCTTTTCAGATCGCTCAGATGGCAGCGATTCTTCCTTTAGCTGACGGCTCTTATTTTGTTGAAGCAGATCATTGATGCCAAACCCAAACATGAAACACTAAAATGGAAACAAAACTGCTATGGTGACTCCTCACACAATAGTAGCACTCCAATAAAACGATGCTCTACCAATGAGTTAATACAAGCTTCAATCTACCAATCAAAGCAATGACCAATGATATATTCATCGTTGATGGATATAACTCTCGTAATCCAGAAGGGGGCCCAATCGAATGGCTCCATTTTCCACAAAATGACGGCTCCTCTCAATGCAACCTTAATACAACGCTCAAACAAATCTCAGTG
The DNA here is from genome assembly GCA_009831015.1 of Picea engelmannii. Lineage (NCBI taxonomy): Eukaryota > Viridiplantae > Streptophyta > Pinopsida > Pinales > Pinaceae > Picea > Picea engelmannii. The sequence goes on from ML777188.1 coordinate 749,748, forward strand.
TAGACAGGAACACATAAAACTTTTAACAATTGAACACTCCTACCCTACATATGTATAATGGAGCAGACTCCCAATTTATCTCATATTCTAGCCCCTCTCATGAGAGAGTCAAGGTTGTCCTTGCTCTGATACCAACTTGGAAATTGAGAGAGAAGTCATTGCAGAGATACACACAAGATGTAATAGTATTGCTCACAATAAATAGAGATACATCAGGTATATATAGTTAGAGTGAGATCCAAATTATTCCACTTTTAGAGGGAGAGGTTGAGAGAATCTCTCAACATCCTCCAACAAACCCAATCCAATCCCTAGACTCTAGAATGCATCATAAATGAGGCATTATCTCTAACAATTATTGTGTAAAGCCCAAAATATTAATATTGGGAAGGAGTTGATACATTGTGTCCCATTATGTTGAAGTTTGGAAGTTAGAAGAAATTTGTTTTGGAACTTTCATAATGAGATTATAATACCGAAAGAAAATATTGGAGACTCGACAATTGCAAGTTTTAATTCGTTCAAACAAATATGAAGTGCAGGTTCCAACAATGTTATGAAGAAAGAGGATAAAAAGTACAATAATCCATCGATGCTTTGAGAGCGATCAGACTATTGTCTTAACTGGAGTAATAGATATTATGATTGGAAAAATCCTTCTCACCTGCGAGCAAAAGATTGTATATTGAGCACTTCCTAAAAGAAAGATGCTTGGCGTATTATTATTTCTAGGTTACAACAAGCATGGAAAGTATAGAAACATTGTAAATTCCACTACAGGTTCTCTAAAGCCATCGATCCAATCCAATTCATTTAATAAGACCGTTTGGAAAATTTTAAAAGTGGCTTTGGTGATTTGAGTTTCAGTTCGACTGTGCCAGAAACCGTGACCACCATGTCTAGCGTTCGCTAAAATATTAGTGGAAACAAATCTCACATATCAGAACTCTTTTGGAAAATAACATCAATCAAACCATTTTGTCTGCCTCTGTATCTCCAAGATGGAACAAGTTATAAGAGTAAACCTATAGCGCATTTCTGGTTGAGGTTATGAGGAAAGACAAACTTTGGAGCCATTGGAATTGATTGGGATGCATATCCAGTAGTTTTTATAATCGAGGGAAGGGAGAACTTATAACGGATACATGTATTTTACTTCAGAGTTACATATTGGTTTGATAGAGAAAACAAATTTGACAGTTGGAGAAACCAGATGATATTGTTCTCTTGAAGTAGATCTTCCATGGCTTATAAGATATTGACTAGTTGTTGGTTTCTATACAACAATTTTGGTATTTGTTTTTCACTCTGAGATTGGTACTGGGTCCCTTTACCTGAAGTTGTTATTGTTTATCGAAGCGCTTAATATTTGGATTGGAATTTTGTATTTCTCCCCTCCATTATGCTACTCGATGGAAAGGATTATTGACTGATCAATAATGGAAAAATGGCATGAAGGAATCATCAATGACATTGATATTGTCCCTCATAACAATGGCGTAAATCATATAATTATTTGCTTTTCGACTAGGCTCTGTGATCCCTCAAAGTCATCAGTAATTTGTACTGTAAGGCGCCTCTCTCATAACACCTTGGAAGGGTCTTGAAGGAGACAACAACTAGAGTCTTGGAACTTGACGAGACAGAGTTGAAACTAAACTATAGAGGGGAAACCACTTTGTAAGAATCACCAGAATCCGTGCTTATAATACAGGAAAAATATCCCGAATATTTTGAGGATTTATTTTATTTAACTATTTTGAAGTATATCAGATGACAATGAGCCTGTTCTATTCACAATTCAGTTGTTCAACCAAAATAGATCTAACTACCCAACTGTTCCCCAAATGCCATAAAGGAAGCAACGCACAACCTGTCAGGGGGGGAATTTTCTGAAGGAGAAAAATTAGAGAAAATAAATTTTGATAGAGAACTTTGGAAAAAATTTCAGAGAGAGGTATGCTTGGATTTTTGTGAGGACTGCTTCATTTCATCCTTCTCTTACATATTCATCAGGGATTGACGAAATCATTGGCAACAGGGGGTTTTGCGAAGCAACGATAAGGATAAAGCGAGGATGATCTTGTTGGCCTTCATAAGGTAAATGCTTACTTGTTAGTTTGTTGTATTAAAGCTTGATGTTATTCGGTGCTAATCGATTTCTATATGCAGGTTTTCTCCTTGTGATTCGCCACCATTGCTCCATTTCTTCTTGGCTCAACATTCTTTTTCTTTTTCACTCTTGGTCTCTCTATTGTAACATTGTTCTAGATTGGCTAAAGACCATATAGTTGGCTCTAGTCTACGCAGAGACTTGTAGATTTCGAAAGTTTATGAATTTGTATAGGAATCCTTTTAAATGGAAATCAATTTCTTTCCCACTCCGAACTATCTCTTTGATTTTTCTTTAAAATCCTCAGTTTTCCTCATCTTATTAATTTAACACTTTGAATTCAGAATATAAATTTTTTTTTATACAAAATCAAAAGAACATAATGCACTATGGTTACTGGATGTATATATATTTCTTTCTTTTAGTTGTTTTCAAGGTATATCTTTTGCTATTTTTACTTTTGTAATTAATTTTGTTTTAATTAAAAGAATGTTAAAGTAACAATCCTTTACACTACTTTTTCAATTAATGTTTGATATTTATTTTATTGGTGGTTATTAAATCAACTTTTGTTTATTAAATTAATATTCTAATTAATCACTTAGGAATTAACATTTTCCAACTTTTTTCTTTTTGCTAAATAAATACAAAACATTTGCCTTTTTTTTATTTTTATTATTTACATGTTCTCTGTTTAATTTTGTTACTCCAAATGTATAAAATTCCACATAGAAATAATTGAATTGTAAAATAACATAACAATCATAAATTAAATAAAAAACAAATATTACTAAAAGTAAAATTACAAGGCAAAGGAATCCATGCTTGGACTATAGGTTAAGGGAAAATTGACCTGGAGTTCAATGCACTTTCTTGTATGGGGATTTAAGCCTAGGGTGATATTCTCGTCTCTTCTCTCCTAGCCCCGCAGGAGGTTGAAAATGTTGGTGTTAGGGACTCTCTAGTCCCTCGACGTCAACCAGAGGTACCAGTGAATTTGTTTTCATTAGCATTCGAGGAAGAACGGGCACAAGCTTCAGGAGTGAATATTTTCAACAATACATCATCAACCTTCCGATCATGATATTCAAACTTTGGTTATTATTTGTTTAAAAAAAATCTCTCTATATATAATATTCAAATTTCAAGAGTCGCTCATAAAACGAGATGTGTATATTAATAATGTGTGTTGATTGTTCTTCAATGGAGTAATAATATCTATATTTGTGATAAATTGGAATTTTAATTTCTCTATTGAATTATAACTATTTGTAACAACAAAAGTTGTGATGTACCAAATTCCATTTCTTACAATTACCAGGTTTTATTAAATCCATCTTCTCACTAAATTCTCATGTTCTCAAAGTAGTTCTTGTCCAAGTTAATCGAATCCTTTAAAGAATAACATTAATCAAAATTCTACACTTTCAAATTTTAATCATTTGTGATATTTTGAGATTTCCCATGAAGGATTAGCATATCCACAATTTTGTAATCGTCTATTCTCCTTGTATTAAGATCGCCCTTACACTATGATAGTGTGGGGTCTATGTGAATGGTAATTTGTTGTTTTCTTTCTTGGAAAGGAAGTATAGGTTTACACACAACTGTTGTGGAGTGCATATATTTGGAATACGAGTTTATGTTAATCGATTCATTGATTTTGGATGTCAAAGTTTTATATATATTAGCAAGGATAGAGATCTGATCCATCGTTAAAATGATGATCAAGTCATGAGATTAAATGTTTTACTCAGAATCAAAACTTAAACCTGCGAATATATATATATATATATATATATATATATATATATATATATATATATATATAAGAATTTTATATATTCTTTTATATACAGCTTAATGGTTAAGAATATGTGTTTCTTCTTAAGAGGTCACAAGTTCAAATCTAGAAGGGGGTAGGGTATGTATACCTCCGCATACTTTACTAGTCAAATCTCTGGGCGGAGGGGGGTCCCTTGTCCCACAAACAAAGGAGTCTCATACGCCAATTTGGTTTGGCTTGACCATGACCTTAAAAATAGATTATTATTATTATTATTTATAAAAAATTGTTCCTCCAATTCCAATTGATCTTAAGCATATTAGATAAATTTTGGTGATTTATTCCTTAGAGAATTGTTGGTCATATTGGTATGTTGTGAAACTTGAATTACTTCATTTTTTACGGATGTTAGTTAGAAAGGAAATTTGACAAGTCACTATATGATTATCAAATAAATTAATATGATCCTTGAAATATTACTTGTTCATAATTGTTCGAATATAAGGGTAGTTGCAAACTAAAAATAGACAAGATTTAGATCAAAGCGGGACAATGATTTATTGGGATAAATTATTAATGAGTTATATATATTAATTTAGACATAAATGAATTTCGTCATTGAATTCCATTGGATGCTCTTTACATTTCCATTGATCTTAATGTTTCTTTTTACAAATGGATAGTTACTTAAAAAAATTATAAACTAGTTATTAGAAAGCGAATGGATCAATAAGTAAGTTAATTGTTTTTTTAATTCTCTATCTACGTTTCAGATTAATATTTTATGGTGCAAGATGTGCAAACTTAAGAAGGGTAGATATGCTAAATTTACATGATCATTGTGAGGAGTCACTAGCTAGAAGTTTAATTCTAGCCTTAGTTATAAATTGTTCCTTGATGAATGTTTATATTTGCTTAAGTGGTGAGTACTTTATGTAACTTATATTGCTATGCGGATTGTGAAAATCAAATTATTAAAAAAATAAAAAATAAAAATTTATGTCACTTATTTGTAGTCTCTTCTAAATGATGTTGAGAATAACTTAGGGTTGTTATAAAGAAGAGGTGGATGAAAATATCAATATGTTGAGGCCACAACAACCCCTATTTACTTTTGCTTTTACAATTGAAAAGAGAGGGGACCCCTACTAAAATTTGGACTATAATGCCTAATCCTCTATTGCTTGAACCTAATGCCAATTCTTTACCTACCTTGAGACAATTGGGGGTTTGATATTGATTGATGATTGTCTTTGATGGAGGTTGATTATTATTTTTGATCTTATGATTTCAAATATCTTCATGATGCTTCTAACCTATGATGTCTTGTTTACATTTGTATGATGGAATTGACACCTTATATTTATACCTTTTGTAGATTCCAAAGTGCTTGATGATCATATGTGGCTTCAGGGTTTAATGTTCTATTGTATGACTTGAATGAGTTTGTTTTGAAGACTTGTTGAATGGATAACTTAATGAAAAACACATAATAATTACGCATCCTCTTGCTTGCATGTTGTGATTAATGTCTTGATCATACTCTTCAGTTTCAAACTCTTGACTAGAATCACAAAACCACTAGTCCTTCTTTTGAGTTTGAGACTTGGAAGATGTGGATTTCATGAAACTTATCTACAACAACCCATGATTATCTTTGAATAATCCAAATACTCATTCATAAGTTTGATTAAAGGTAGGTAATGTAATGTTTATGTTATTATAATGGAAAGTGTCTTCTTGATCGCATAATTGATCTCATATTTTCTATGGTTACGGGAGCAAGTTCACAGGGCCACTTCATTTACATGACCACTCTAGCCTTGAAATGCATGTGGGGAATCCCTTGATCTTCTTCCTCTTGTTGAAACCTCTCTCTATTGTGGATCGTGTATGTCATTTGAAGCTAATAGTTAGCATTATGGAATAATCCTTTTCTTTCCCAAAACTTAGTCGATTCTTGTTCCTACCACCTTTGTATTGATGAGGTTGTGACCTTGATCCTTATTTGGAACCTTGACCTTTGGCAAGCCCCCCTCATTGGATTCGTCTCATCAGGTTGGCTGAATGAAGTCCCTTATGACATTACTAAGGTCTAAAAGGCACAAGCTTTTTCAAATTAATCTCATTGGGTTCTTTTTTGGGCCTCCCCTCTCTTCGAAAACCATGATTAGCACGGAACCCTGACTTGTGTTTAAATTGACCTCATTTTCCTAATTTTTATTTTATTATTTGTTTTGTACATAATTTGTATATTTTTTAATTTTTATTTATTTCTTCTTTTTGTTTTTGTTTTTATTTTTATTTACTATTTTTGTATTTACTTATTTTCATTTGTATTTTTCCCCTGGTTTCGAAAAACCACATGGTTTTGATTACATATGGTTTTTATAAATTTCCCATGGTTTTCCCACAAAATTACCCTTGGTGTTTATTTTTTTACATGGAAAAATTGAGTTTACTTTAGAAATATTTTACACGGGTCAGATTTATTTTACATGGGTAGATGTTGTTTTTACATGGTGCGTTTTTCCTAAAACCTTTTGACTTTTCTTTTTTAATATATATATATATATATATATATATATATATATATATATATATATATATATATATATATATATATATATATATATTCGTTTGTTTCTTACCCTTTATTTTTTTATTTTTTTTTATTTTTTTTTGTTTTTCCCATTCTTCCCCTAAGTCCTAGGTTGTATATATATACATATATATTTTTAATTTCATTCAATTTTGTTTTGTTTTTTAACATTTTTTTTTCATTTTTTCCAAGGTTCCTCCCATTGGTATTCATCTTCAATTCACGGTAAATTCTATTGGGAATTACCATTAATACAAACCTTCCCTCATTCTCGGAATCCCCTCCTCCCCTTCCCGAATACATCACCATCAAAAATATCATACTTAAGATTATTCATTTGTCTTTGAGCATTATTTAACATCATCAACAAGATCCATCAGAGTCTAGCCATCAATATTGAGTCCTTATATTCATTCACCTACCCAACTCATCCGAATATGATGGACATATGATACAGAATATGGTGCTACAGAATGGAGTGTTACAGAATGGTGCTACAGAATGATGTGCTACACAATTGAGTGCTATGAAATGAGGTGCTATGGAATGGTGCTATGGAATGAGGTGATAAATAATGGAGTGTTATAGAATGGTGCTACAGAATGAACTATTACAGAATGTCCAACGAACAACGATCATGGTCGGAAGGGAAGATGCTACAAAATGAATGTTGTGGAATGGAATAGCCTGATGACCATCGAAACTCAACGATCATTGACGGAAAGGAGTGCTACGAAATGGTTATGTTGTGAAATGGCCCGACCCAATGATCATCATAAAAAATGAGTGTTTTGGAATGGTTATGCTGCATAATGGCTTGACCCGACAATCATCATCAGAAAGAACTGCTACAAAATGTGGATGTTGTAGAATGGCCAAGCCCGACGACCATCAAAGCTCAATGATCGTCGTCAGAAGGAATGAATGTTGCGGAATGGTGAATCTCGACGACCATCGGAGCCCGATGATCATCATCCAAAAGGAAGTTGTTGTGGAATAAAATGCCATAAAATGATTAAGGATCAACAGTCCAGATTCACCCACAGGCAAGATCAAGGATTGTTGAGACCCGTTTTTTTAAATGAGCATAACTTGAGTTGTAGGTGTCAGAATTGAAACCATTATACCTCATTGGAAAAGTGACAAGTGGAGGAATGCATTAGTAGAGATATTTAGTCTACAAAAGTGATAGAAAACCCTATAAATCACAAAGAACAACTTGACACGAATTTGGGGGGAAATGGACTATGCAAACTTCAGATGACCATATCCAGAGCTATAGGTGTCGGAATTAGGCCTAGGATAGCTTATTAGAAATATAGAAGAGAGGAAAATAGGATAGCATAGAAAATATTGACATATTATAGGACGATATTATCATAAAATGAAAAACATAGAAGAGGCCCGAATTTAATTGAATAATAGTTTTTGCAATGTTCCAAAAGTCATATATGAAGCTACATGAGTTGAAATTAGGCCCACAATAGCTCGATGGAAGGATAATATAGAGAATAATAATATGTGATGATCTTATTTAGCAGGCTAGCACCAGAAGTGCCCATAATAACTCAAGGAATATAAAAGGATGCCCATGAGAAAAATTAATAATTTTGTTTAATGAATATCATTTGTAAACATCCTTAGGGAGAAAATAACCACCCAAGAGTCTCTTCAACTTCTGTTCATAAATCTCACATGTTCATTTTCAAAAATGTAAATAAAATGAAAAATGAAAAATGGCAAATCAAAGGGAAAATGAAGTGAACATTCACAAGAGTTGAAGAGTCTCTCTTGTCTTATAAAAGAGGACTCATTAGATGTAATACGAGAATTTTCCCCATTGTATAGTATGATAATACTCTTATTTAAGAATATATGAATATCATAAGACATTTTCAAATTCATAACTATTTGAAAATGATTTTGGGACTATTATGTACATGTATTTGTCATTTGATTTTTTCGGGTACTGATCATGCGAACTATTTATGTGCATTGTATCTAGAATTCTTATGTTGTTGTGATTTCTAATGAGTGCAAGGATGATGTTACATGTATCCTCTTCAACTATTTGAGATGATATCAACAATATTATTTTTATAACATACTCTTGGTTTCCATGAACTATTTATGGTGTCAAAGTATCATTTTAAGCTATGCTCATTTATTAGTTTTCTCTCGATATGTTAGAAGTAGTTATATTAGATTTGTTTTGTTTCATTTAGATTCATCTTAGGATTAATTAGAACACGTTGGGTATAAGTTCACTGTATTTTCCATATTTATTTTGTTAATTCTTAATGGAATTGAGGCCCACATACTCGTCGGAAGCGCTACACTAATGAGAGTAGGTCTAATTGGGACCTACCATCGAGTGTTCTTCCTTACCCGCTTGACATATCATTTGGACCCGTCAACATAAATGATGCTAGAAGGAGGGACATATGAAAATTTGAGCCTATGGAGTCATTTTTATTAAATTTCTTTAATTTACTAATGGCTCCATCTCAAATCCATTTATGAAGATGTTTTCCTGGTAATGTACCTCCCAAACCTCCTAGAAAGATTTTACATTTCTTTCTGCAACTTAAATTTGATGGCGAGGGTGAAACCTTTGCATCTGAAAATAGTTTACAATTCTGGAAATTTTGTTCTTTACAAAATGTTACTGATAGAAATGTCATTTGTAGGCCATTCACTCTCACTTTTGCAGGTCAGGTCAAGAGTTGGTGCGAGACTTTGTAGGTTGCCTCTATTCACACATGGAAACAATTTGTGCGTGAATTTATGAATTATTTTGAGAATTATGATTATGATAACTTATATGCAAAGATATCAAACCTTAGCAAGCATGGGAGATGAATCTCTTGAAGATTTTGTTATCATATTTACTCATTTTTTCTATAGGTTTCCTTTGGATGATAGGCCCTCTACCAATGATTTAATTTCCTGTTTAATTTCTCTTACCAATGAAACATATCAACTAGAGGATGAAAAATCTAAATCATGTATTAATGGTCCCTTACACATTGATTTGGATTTAAATGAAAATGTTGAAAATTATAATGGTCTAGTTGGACTCTGTATGTCTAGAACTTTCTTTACTATGGGGGATATATATCAGAGAGATAATTCCTTTTCAGAAGAAACATATGTATCCTCCCACCACTCCATCCCCCCTTTCTTTCCTTGTGATGAAAAATAGACATCTTGTGTTGTAAATTCGAGTTTAGATTTTTCTATATTTGACCAAGAGGAGGGTATTTCTATTGATAATGGGACACTTTGGGTCACATTGATGGTTATGTCAGGTTATCATTATCATATCTCATATTTTCCATCACAAGGAATGGAAGAGGAAGCTATGTGGAAAGACGTGATTTTTGATCATTTTGTTAATAAAGAAAATATGGACACTCATGACATGAATCCTCCCTCACCCCTTGATAATTTGGAATTAGTTTATTTCAGTTTGAATTGTCCTATTGTTATAATTCTCTTAGTTCAACCGACATAGAGAAAGAATGTTTTCCTACTATTGATGGATTAGTTATTTAACCTTCTTGTTCTAATAATTCTTATGATTTTCTCCTCTCTTCTAGCCATGAGCATGTGTTGAAATATATTCTAGATTCTCGTATTGTGTAGGAGAAAGACAATAATGATGATCTTGTCACTTCAGGAGAAGAAATAAACTACAGGACATAGCTCTTTTATAACAACAATCCATTTTTTCTTGAAAGAGGAAAACCATGTTGAGGAAGAATGTGTTGATTGTGAAACCAATCCCAGTGTGGAGCCTACTGATTCACAATCATTCACCAATGTTCTTAAATATAAGGAACTACCATTCAATGACTCACCTTTTGAAAATATTTCATGTTAAAGAGAAGCTTTTAATGTTAAATTTAGAGATACTATTAAGTTCTTTTCAATTTACTAGACAATAATAACATAAACATGATCATTGAAAGAAACACAATCATACGGTACACAACATTTATCCTGGGAAACCCTCATGGGGGAGAAAACCCAACAAAAACTTCCTTAATATAGATTGCCAATACAATGCCAAGACAATAAACTAAACACTAGAGAATATCCAAGATTGAGCAATGCACCTCTCTCTCCATCTTCCAACAACTGCAGCTTTGTTCAAACTTGCGCACTAGATGAGTGACTTGAGTGAATGAACAAATGAGGGACACTCCTCACTTATTTATACTAGCTAGCAGGCGCTAGGGAGGTGTCTCTTCATCAAGCAGGTCCAACCTCTTCACTTAGTGGTTATAACCACTTTAATTGGGCCTCGAGGCTGTCTTCTTAATTAGCATGATATAATTAGGATTTGACCAATCCACAAAAGGGGGTTTGGTCATACATAAGCCCCTACATGATCAATCCAAAAAAGGGGATTTATCTATAAGTAAATGACTCAATAATAAATAGAATACTCTTTTCAGTTACAATATTTCAGCACTCCCCATTAACAAGAAGGGTATTCTACTAACACAACTCAAAACAACATCATCGAGAGAGAGAGAGGGAAACAACATCATCAACATCCAGAACACTAACTGGCACATCTATAAAACATCGGAATTTTTTCTCATCATCAATATTATCATATTTCACATCATGGAGCTGGAGTAGAATCATCATCATCGTTCACATCATGGAGCTGGAGTAGCATCATCTTCATCTTTAGCATGAGGCTAAAGTATCATCATCAACATATTTAGCATGAGGCTAAAGTAATATCATCAACATCTTTAGCATAAGGCTAAAGTATCATCATCAACATCTTTAGCATGAGGCTAAATTATCATCATCAACATCTTTAGCATGAAGCTAAAGTATCATCATCACCATATTTAAAATGAAGCTAAATTATTAATAGCTCGAGGTTGGAGAAACATCATCACAACGAGAGGCTAGAGAAACATCATCACAACATCATCAAAGCACAAGGCTGGAGAATCATCATCACCAGCACGAGGATGGAACAACATCAACATCAACACAAGGCTGGAACAAAATTAACATCAACACGAGGTTGGAAATCATCAACACGAGGATGGAACAACATCAACATCAGCACGAGGTTGTAAATCATTAGCATGAGGATGGAACGACATCAATATCAACACGAGGCAGGAACAACATCAACATCATATGCAATAGAATGAGGTAGGTGCAAAAACATTTTGTGGTACTCTGACATATCCACAGGATCTTCCCAGGTATCAAAATATTCCCTAGGATTTTGAATCCTAACGTACCTACCACGTGGTACTCTGACAGAACCAAAGGATATTCCAAGGAATCATAAGATTCCCTAGGATATAAAATCCTAACAGAGCTACCACTACTGACCAAAGCTAGCTTATACATGCACAACTACTTTGACAGTCCGTCCTTATGGACCTTCGGGATTCGTCCAGGGATGATTAGTCCCCTAAGATATAAAATAATAATTGAGCTACCCTCTATTGGTCATGATACCATAGTATCATCAACATCACTCCCCCTTTCAAGGGAGGTCCTTTCGAACTATACCAAGCTTGCCTTGAAAGTGCTCAAACTTTACACGAGACATAGGTTTGGGAAACACATCTACAACCTGCTCATCTATGCCAACATATTGGATTTTTACAACTCCCCTCTGCATCATATCACAAATGAAGTGATATCAGATCTCTATCTACTTCGAATCATCATGGAACACATGGTTCTCCATCATCTTTATACAAATCTGGTTATCATATAGAATCACGGTGGATTCCATCTCCAGAGCAAATAGATCTGTCAACAACATCAGAAGCCATATGGATTCAAAACTGGCAGAACATGCTGCAACATATTCTGCTTCTATTGTGCTGAGAGAAATACTGGATTGCTTCCTGATTTTCCATGAAGTCATGGTTGACCCCAGACTAAAACAACATCTTGAAGTGTTGTTTATGTCATAAACACTTCCAAACCAATATGAATCGATATAACCAATCAGTCTAAAGTCATGAAATCCATTATAACAAAGACCATATTCCAACATACCCTTAAGGTATCTCATCACATGTTTTGCAGCTACAAGGTGAACACATCTGGGCTCTACCAGATGCTGACTCAAAGGTGTTCACAAAAAAACATATATCTTGCCCGGTATTCATCAAATATGTCAATGAATCATTAATTTGTCTGTACGGAGTAGCATCAACCAATTCTGACGAAGTATATACCAGGAGCTTCAACTTTGTTTCCATGGGTGTGTTCATGGATTTACATTCCAACATGTAAAATATCTTTAGTATTCCAACTGCATACTTCCCTTGGTTAAGGAAGATCTTCTCTGAGCTCTGCCAAACTTCAAGACCTAGGAAATAATTCATCAGGCCTAGGTCTTTTATGTCAAATTATGCAGTGAGCTTCTTCTTACAATCTGTTATGAGTTTTTCTTCTCCAATTAAGAATAATTCATCCACATACAACAATAATATAACGGGCTCATCATTCATAGCCTCGAATTAAATGATAGAATTTATCTTTACTCTTGGTAAAGCCCAAGTTCATTGGGAAACTGTCAATTCTGCCATACCAAGCTCTAGGAGCTTGCTTCATCTTGCAGACATGAGTCTTGTGCTTTGAAACTAAATTTTCACATCACATTGTGCCAACCTGGTACACTTGCTCAGTTTCAACTCAATCTGCACAATCATGTGCTAGCTCTATGTGCTTTCTACAAAGCACTATCTGTCTCACTTCCTGAGAGTATATCCTATCCTCTTTATGCCACTTCTCCTTCTAGAACTGGGACTTTGCACCTACAGTTGCTCTGAAGCTGAGAATGGTTGATCCATTCTCACTGTGACTATTGAAATTTGAGAGTAACTCCTCTACTTCATTATGAAAACAAATTCATCTTAAACTGAGAGTGGATCAATAATTGATACTTAAGATAGCTCTTCTCTTTTCATGGAGGTAACTCTATCTACTATTGTAGTCATGTTTCCATGGCCCGACTAATATACTGCACCATCTACCACTCAATTTTAAATATGGGGATTGTTTCCCCTGCATCTCATACTGTATATGAATCATGGTTGTTCTAGTTGTATTCATGAATACTGGAACTATTTCTTCAATTACTAGAGTAAGTGTCTCATCATAGTCTTCTCCCTCTTGCTGGGAGAATCCTCTGGACACAATTTGGTCTTTGTAAATCTGCAACATGCTTGATCTATTAGATAAATCTTGGAAGTCAACATTGACTTCCCTTCTAGTCTCATGAAAAATTCCATATCCCAGTCTTTCTAACTGGCTTTCTTCTCTGTCACTGAAACAAGGGAATATTTCCAGGAGATTTTATATCTCCTAGAAGTATCTAAAGCTACAATCTAGTCTTCTTATGGCATCTGTCTCCTAGTCCTGGAAGATGTCTCTTCAACTGATCCTTTCTAAGATCAGGCTTACTTTGAATCTTGATTTCATCTAAGTATAAAAGGACTTCATCATAGCCTACATTATCTACTTGATGTTGAATACCAAGTCTTAATATGAAAAGTTGAGTCAGACTTCAAACGAGTTCAACTTCTTGTCAAGGTGTCTTCATTATCCTTTGAACAAGTCTACTATGATTTCTTGTTCTAATGTTCGGTCATCTTTGGAGCCTTCTTCTCCTTACAATCAATATCCATATGAGATACTCTAGATCTCAAAATATAGCTTCTTCTTCATATTCTTTGGTACATGAATATATATGGTCATGTACATAGTCTGCTTCATATCTCATCTAATATGTTTCCTTCTACAACCTTTACTATAGCTTCCTCGGGGTTATCACCTATGACCTGAAACAAGGTTAACAAAACAACAAGCAAGAATAATACTCTTTTGATAATAGTAATAAAACAATAGCACGAATAATCATCACATTAGCTCCTTTAGAGATATCACTTGTGACCTGCCTGGAACAAAGATCAAAGTAAGAAATACAATATGAAATGAGATCAACACTCTTCTAGTGTTGTGATAAAAAATTCCTCCATGGTAACCTAGAACCAACACAAGAAGTTTCTCCTAGAGGAGATGTTAGTTGTATCTAGTAATATGCTCATATGCTACCAAGTATAATACTTTTCAAAGTCTGCTACCTCAACTATAGTGTTTTAATTGTAATGATGTAGTTATCAACTTGTCATGTGCAACTTTGAATCTTATCAACTTAATCAATCAAACCTGGAACCTAGATTCTTGTCCTCAAGAATGAGTGTGTTTATTTTCTTTCAAGTCTCCTTCACTCAACATGACAAGTGATTTCTTCAACCTATCCTCTGTACTAAGACAATATGATATCTTGACAGAATTCTAAGTTAGATAATAAACTCTAATCGCAATCTAATACCTTGTCTTTAATTTGAACAAGAGTTAGTATGATGTTCATAAGTTCAACATACAACCTAGATGTCAAGATAATGTCATAATGAATACATGCATATAAAATGATCAAACATGAGGTGCATTATTCCTCTGAATGTGATGGATCTGAGATCCTTCTGGATCTATGACAAAAGATCGCTTCTTCCTGCAAGTACCCTTTAGAATAATAATGCATTTTAAACACGTATGAGTACACACCTATAACAATATCTTTCTAGGGTAAGTTGCACTAGGGAAATAACACAACAGTCCCAACACTTCACAATTTTTTTTATTCCAACTAGTACTGCAGTTGGTGCTGGCACTGCAACTAGTGTTGCAACTGTAATTGTAACTTGTACTACAACTACAACTGCAATTTAGGGTTTTATGAGGAAACCTAATTTTTCAACTTTCAAATTTTGGAATTATGATCTAGAGACTAGATGCGCTGGGCTGAGGTGAGTAGGTTGGAGCTGTCTGTTTTCAGAAATTTCAAGTTTTACCCCTTGAAACTTGACCTGCACCATTTATGGACTGGTACTTCTAGTACTGGTTATGGTTTATTGGTTTTCTAGTACAAGCCAAAACTAGGGTTTGACTTTTCGGAGGCTCTGGCCACTGAAAAGGTGCACTCAAGGTGCCAATGAGTTCGCTAGTCTAGGGCGCACTTCCCTAGATGGTTTTTAGGATGAAATTATCTTCCAATAAAAAGCCCTAATTTTCTTGTACGAC
Organism: Picea engelmannii; assembly: GCA_009831015.1. Lineage (NCBI taxonomy): Eukaryota > Viridiplantae > Streptophyta > Pinopsida > Pinales > Pinaceae > Picea > Picea engelmannii. The sequence continues at coordinate 765,399 of ML777188.1, forward strand.
AAGAGATATGTTTTTGGTTACCCAATGAAAGGTGCTCTATTCAGTCAAGCTCTTAAACCATGTTAAATTTAGAACTGCTATTAAGTTCTTTTCAATTTAATAGACAACAATAGCATAAAAAGGATCACTGAAAGAAACACAATCACAAGGTACACAACATTTATCTCGAGAAACCCTCATGGGGGATAAAACCCAACAAAAAATTCCTTAATATATATTTCCAATATAATTCCAAGACAATAAACCAAACACTAGAGAACATCCAAGACTGAGCAATGCGCCTCTCTCTCCATCTTCCAACAACTGCAGCTTCGTTCAAACTTGCGCACTAAATGAGTGACTTGAGTGAGTGAAAAAATGAGGAACACTCCTCACTTATTTATACTATTTGGAAGGCGCTAGGGAGGTGTCTCTTCATCAAGCAAGGCTGACCTCTTCACTTAGTGGTTATAACCACTTTAATTAGGCCTGGGGGCCGACTTCTTAATTAACATGATATAGTTAGGATTTGACCAATCCACAAAAGGGGATTTGGTCATACATAAGCCCTGACATGATCAATCCACAAAATGGGAGTGATATATAAGTAAATGACTCAATAATAAATAGAATACTCTTTGTAGTTACAATATTTCAACATTCAATTCTCTTAATTATTACACTTATTATTATTTGTATCATGATCTCTTTAATGGTTTGATCTTGCAGGAAGCCACCCATTTTCTTATTCAAATAAAATCAATGGGGCCCACCCCTTTTGAAGTACTTGATGGTGGTAATGTGTGTACGGAAGATAGAGAGGATAAGGCCTATTCCCATGAACTTATTACAACCATGCCTTATCATCCTTTTTCATGGGATGACGGAAATGTTGTAGCAAATGTATATCATACTTCTTCTTTTTCATCTTCAATTTTGATCAATAGAGAGTATCCTTATTCAAGTGGACCTTTAGTTGAGATTGTTAGTATTATTGGTTTCCACCATTGTCTTGAAGATATATATTTGACCATGGTGGATCCTAGCCCATATATATCATTTGAGTTCACTAATTTATCTCAAGTTCATGGTTGCTTGAAGTATGATCCCCAGGAGGCTTTCCAAGACAATGAAACACTTCGGTCTAATCCGATGGTTATGTCAGGCCCTCGTTCTCTTGGTTTTCCTTATGTAGTTAAGAAGTATATCCACACAAATATTCTCGCACCAAGAGCACCTAACACATATGCTATGCATGGTTCTCATTCGGTGTGACACTTTCCATTGAACTCCCTCCATCATTTCTATGTTAGTAATGGTAGATTTTATGATAAAATTGAAGCATGGTTGGAGGAATATTATTCAGCTAATGTTCCCATGATTTATTATTACCACATATTTAATATGGTGGATAGAGTTTATCATGTTTTATTTTTTCCTACTTTGTCTTTATTCCAAGTTCTACTGCTAAAATTGTTTCACGAACATGTGGTTGCAAGCTTGGGATTATGTGGATTGCTATATTGGAATTATGAATTTACATATCTCACTTTCCATCCATTGTAGCATAGAATAAGAGTAGGATAGAATAGTCTAGTATCTTTCCTTTGCATAGTTTATCTTTGTTTTCTAGTTTTTAATTAGTTTTATGTTTGCATTTTCTTTTTAGTATTGTTGGTTGAACAATGCATGAAATTCACAACATAGGTGGAAAGAAAAAGAAGGATTGCATGCTAATTTTTCTTCCTTGAATGGATTTTATGGGTCAAAACCCATTTCAATATGGGAAAAAATCCTTTCATTTCATTCTCAAATTTTCTATGTTGGGTAATTTTCAAATCATTGATTTTATGCATATCATTTTTCAAGCATCGGGTCATCTCACAAGTGGGATATTTTATAAAGGATACTATTTAGTCCCTCTTGTGGTGAAAATGGGAACTCATATTTGTCCCATATTAATATCTACATGATTCTAATCTGAATATTTGGATTGATTAAATTAGAGTACTGATCTTGTTGTCCGATACATAGTGAATGGAAATATTGACTATTAAAATTGTGTCCATCTGAAATTCAAGCCACTACAATTCCATGGTTTTTTTGGGGTTTGGAGTAGTCAAATGGTTTCTTTCCCATTAACTATTTTTCTTTGGTTACTCTCAACTAACATAATTTTCTGTATATATTTTTCTTATCTTAGTAAGCTTGGATGATTTTTCTTTTCAGTTACCTTCTTTCAACACTTTAAGTTTTAATTTTCAGACTTTGGCAGTGCATATATCATGCTCCATTCAATGGGTCTTTTAAGGATGAGTTTGTTGTATATATTGCAACTTTCTTGATCCAAGTTTCCTCGATTACATATCAGAGAGAGATATTTTTTCAGGCTTCTTGGAAACATGTTTTGACATTGTGGAAAACACTCTTATATTAAATCTTTCTGCTGATATATTTTTCAGAAAATTTCTTGAGAATCAATATTTTTATTCCCCAATCCATTGATTTACCAAAGACTCAATATTAACACTATTAGTCCAATGGAATTTCAGACTTGATATTTTCTTGGAGAATATCTTTCCATCCCTTGGGTTTACTGATATTGAATCACTCATTGAGGCCACAACAACCCCCATTTACTTTTTCTTTTACAATCGAAAAGAGAGGGGACCCCTACTAAAATTTGAACTATAATGCCTAATCCTGTATTGTTTGAACCTAATGCCAATTATTTACCTACCTTGAGACAATTGGGGGTTTGATATTGATTGATGATTGTCTTTGATGGAGGTTGATTATTATTTTTGATCTTATGATTTTAAATATCTTCATGATGCTTATGACCTATGATGTCTTGTTTACATTTGTATGATGGAATTGACACCTTATATTTAGACCTTTTGCAGATTCCAAAGTGCTTGATGATCATATGTGGCTTCAGGTTTAGTTCTCTATTGTATGACTTGAATGAGTTTGTTTTGAAGACTTGTTGAATGGATAACTTAATGAAAAACACATAAGAATTACACATCCTCTTTCTTGCATGTTGTGATTAATGTCTTGATCATACTCTTCAGTTTTGTACTCTTGAATAGAATCACAAAACCACTAGTCCTTATTTTTAGTTTGAGACTTGGAAGATGTGGATTCCATGAAACTTATCTACAACAACCCATGATTATATTTGAATAATCCAAATACTCATTCATAAGTTTGATTAAAGGTAGGTAATGTAATGTTTATGTTATTATAATGGAAAGTGTCTTCTTGATCGCATAACTGATCTCATAGTTTCTATGGTTGTGGGAGCAAGTTCAGAGGGCCACTTCATTTACATGACCACTCTAGCCTTGAAATTCATGTGGGGAATCCATTGATCTTCTTCCTCTTGTTGAAACCTCTTTCTATTGTGGATCGTGTATGTCATTTGAAGCTAATAGTTAACATTATGGAATAATCCTTTTCTTTCCCAAAACTCAGTCGATTTGTGTTCCTACCACCTTTGTATTGATGAGGTTGTGACCTTGATCCTTATCTGGAACCTTGACCTTTGGCAAGCCCCCCTCATTGGATTTGTCTCATCAAGTTGGACGAATGAAGTCCCTTACGACATTACTAAGGTCTAAAAGGCACAAGCTTATTCAAATTAATCTCATTGGGTTCTTTTTTAAGCCTCCCCTCTCTTCGAAAATCATGATTAGCACGGAACCTTGACTTGTGTGTAAATTGACCTCATTTTCCTAATTTTTATTTTATTATTTGTTTTGTAAATAATTTGTATATTTTATAATTTTTATTTATTTCTGCCTTTTTTTTTGTTATTTACTTTTTTTTACATTTACTTATTTTCATTTGTATTTTTCCCCTAGTTTCGAAAAACCACATGGTTTTGATTACATGTGGTTTTTATAAATTTCCCATGGTTTTCCCGCAAAATTACCCTTGGTGTTTATTTTTTTACATGGAAAATCGAGTTTACTTTAGAAATATTTTACACGGGTCAGATTTATTTTACATGGGTAGACAGTTTTTTTACATGGTGTGTTTTTCCTAAAACCTTTTGACTTTTTTTTTATTTTTATATATATGTTTATATATTCGTTTGTTTCTTACCCTTTATTTTTTATTTTTTATTTTTTTTTTGTTTTTCCCATTCTTCCCTTAAGTCCTAGGTTGTATATATATATATACATATATATTTTTAATTTCATTCAATTTCGTTTTATCTTTTAACATTCTTTTTTTCATTTTTTCCAAGGTTCCTCCCATCGGTATTCATCTTCAATTCACATTAAATTCTATTGGGAATTACCATTAATAAAAACCTTCCCTCCTTCTCAGAATCCCCTCCTCCCCTTCCCGAATACATCACCATCAAAATATCATACTTAAGATTATTCATTTATCTTTGAGCATTATTTAACATCATCAAGAAGATCCATCGGAATCTAGCCATCTAAATTGAGTCATTATCTTCATTTACCTACCCAACCCATCTGAGTTTGATGGACATATGATACATAAAGTGGTGCTACAGAATGGTGCTACAGAATGATGTGCTACAGAATGTGGTGTTGCGAAATGAGGTGCTAAGGAATGGAGTTCTACAGAATGAACTATTACAGAATGGCCAACAAACAACAATCATGGTTGGAAGGGAAGATGCTACAAGAATGTTGTGGAATGGAATAGCCTGATGACCATTGAAACTCAACAATCGTTGTCATAAAGGATTGCTACGAAATGGTTATGTTGTGGAATGGCCCAACCCAACAATCATCATCAAAAATGAGTGTTTTGGAATGGTTATGCTGCATAATGGCCCGACCCGATGATCGTTGTCGGAAAGAACTACTATAAAATGTGGATGTTGTAGAATGGCCAATCTCGACAACCATCAAAGCTCAATGATCGTCGGAAGGAAGGAATGAATGTTGCGGAATGGTGAATCTTGATGACCATCGGAGCCCGACGATCATCGTCCAGAAGGAAGTTGTTGTGGAATAAAATTCCATAAAATGATTAAGGATCAACAATCCAGATTCACCCATAGGCAAGATCAAGGATTGTTGAGACCCGTTTTTTAAACGAGCATAACTTGAGTTGTAGGTGTCAGAATTGAGCCCATGATACCTCGTTGGAAAAGTAACGAGTGGAGGAATGCATTAGTAGAGATATTTGGGCTACAAAAGTTATAGAAAACCCTATAAATCACAAAGAACAACATGACACGAATTTGGGGGGAAATGGACTATGCAAACTTCAAATGGCCATATCCAGAGCTACATGTGTTGGAATCAGGCCTAGGATAGCTCATCGAAAATATAGAAGAGAGGAAAATAGGATAACATAGAAAATATTGACATATTGTAGGATGATATTATCATAAAATGAAAAACACAGAAGAGGCCCGAATTTAATTGAATAATGGTTAGTGCAATGTTCCAACAATCATATATGAAGCTACATGAGTTGAAATCAGGCCCACAATAGCTCGATGGAAGGATAATATAGAGAATAATAATATGTGATGATCTTATTTAGCAGGTTAGCACTAGAAGTGCCCATAATAACTCAAGGAATATAAAAGGATGCCAATGAGCATAATTAATAAAAAAAATTAATGATTTGTAAACTTCCTTAGGGAGAAAATAACCACCCGAGAGTCTCTTCAACTTCTGTTCATAACTCTCACATGTTCATTTTCAAAAATGTAAATACAATTCAAAATGTAAAATGGCAAATCAAAGGGAAAATGAAGTGAACATTCACAAGAGTTGAAGAGTCTCTCTTGTCTTATAAAAGAGGACTCATTAGATGTAATAGGGGAATTTTTCCCATTGTATAGTATGATAATAATCTTATTTAATAATATATGAAGATCATAAGACATTTTCAAATTCATAACTATTTGCAAATGATTTTGGGACTATTATGTACATGTATTTGTCATTTGATTTTTCCAGGTACTGATTGTGCAAACTATTTATGTGCCTGGTATCTAGAATTCTTATGTTGTTGTGATTTCTAATGAGTGAAAGGATGATGTTACATGTATCCTCTTCAACTATTTGAGATGATATCTGCAATATTATTTTTATAACATACTCTTGGTTTCCATGAACTATTTCTGGTGTCAAAGTATCATTTTAAGCTATGCTCATTTATTAGTTTTCTCTCGATAGGTTAGAAGTAGTTAGATTAGGTTAGTTTTGTTTCGTTTAGATTTGTCTTAGGATTAATTAAAACACTTTGGGGATAAGTTCACTGTATTTACCATATTTATTATGTTAATTGTTAATGGCAATGAGGCCCACATACTCATCGAAAGCGCTAAACCAATGAGAGTAGGTCTAATTGGGACCTACCATCGGGTGTTCTTCCTTACCCGCTTGACATATCATTTGGACCCGTCAACATAAATTATGCTAGAAGGAGGGACATATGAAAATTTGAGCCTATGGAGTCATTTTTATTAAATTTCTTTAATTTACTAATGGCTCCATCTCAAATCCATTTATGTAGATGTTTTTATGGTAATGTACCTCCCAAACCTCCTAGAAAGATTTTACATTTCTTTTAGCAAATTAAATTTGATGGCGAGGGTGAAACCTTTGCATCTGAACATAGCTTACAATTCTGGAAATTTTGTTCTTTACAAAATGTTACTGATAGAAATGTCATTTGCAGGCTATTCACTCTCACTTTTGCAGGTCAGGTCAAGAGTTGGTGCGAGACTTTGCAGGTTGCCTCTATTCACACATGGGAACAATTTATGCGTGAATTTATGAATTATTTTGATAATTATGATTATGATAACTTATATGAAGAGATATCAGACCTTAGCAAGCACGGAGATGAATCTCTTGAAGATTTTGTTATCATATTTACTCATTTTTTCTATAGGTTTCCTTTGGATGATAGGCCCCCTACCAATGATTTAATTTCCTGTTTAATTTCTCTTACCAATGAAACATATCAACTAGAGGATGAAAAATATAAATCATGTATTAATGGTCCCTTACACATTGATTTGGATTTAAATGAAAATGTTGAAAATTATAATGGTCTAGTTGGACTCTGTATGTCTGGAACTTTCTTTACTATAGGGGATATATATCAGAGAGATAATTCCTTTTCGGAAGAAACATATGTATCCTCCCACCACTCCATCCCCCCTTTCTTTCCTTGTGATGAAAAAGAGACATATTGTGTTGTAAATTCAAGTTTAGATTTTTCTATATTTGACCAAGAGGAGGGTATTTCTATTGATAATGGGACACTTTGGGTCACATTGATGGTTATGTTGGGTTATCATTATCATATCTCATATTTTCCATCACAAGGAATGGAAGAGGAAGTTATGTGGAAACACATAAATTTTGATCATTTTGTTAATAAAGACAATATGGACACTCGTGGCATGAATCCTCCCTTACCCCTTGATAATTTGGAATTAGTTTATTTTGGTTTGAATTGTCCTACTTTTATAATTTGCCTAGTTCAGCTGACATAGAGAAAGAATGTTTTCCTACTATTGATGGATTAGTTATTTAACTTTCTTGTTCTAATAATTCTTATAATTTTCTCCTCTCTTCTAGCCATGGGCATGTGTTGAAAGATATTCTAGATTCTCATATTTTGTAGGATAAAGCCAATAACAATGATCTTGTCACTTCAGGAGAAGAAATAAACATACAAGACATAGCTCCTTTATAACAATAATCCATTTTTTTCTTGAAAGAGGAAAACCATGTTGAGGATGAATGTGTTGATTGTGAAACCAATCCTAGTGTGGAGCCCACTGATTCACAATCATTCACCAATGTTCTTAAAGATAAGGAACTACCATTCAATGAGTCACCTTTTGAAAATATTTCATGTTAAAGAGAAGATTTTAATGTTAAATTTAGAGATTCTATTAAGTTCTTTTCAATTTACTAGACAATAATAGCATAAACATGATCATTGAAAGAAACACAATCATAAGGTACACAACATTTATCCTGGGAAACCCTCATGGGGGAGAAAACCCCAAAAAAAATTCCTTAATATAGATTGCCAATACAATGCCAAGACAATAAACCAAACACTAGAGAATATCCAAGATTAAGCAATGTGCCTCTCTCTCCATCTTCCAACAAATGCAGCTTCATTCAAACTTGCGCACTAGATGAGTGACTTGAGTGAGTGAACAAATGAGGAACACTCCTCACTTATTTATACTAGCTGGCAGGTGCTAGGGAGGTGTCTCTTCATCAAGCAGGTCCAACCTCTTCACTTAGTGGTTATAACCACTTTAATTAGGCCTCGAGGCCAACTTCTTAATTAGCATGATATAATTAGGATTTGACCAATCCACAAAAGGGGATTTGGTCATACATAATCCCCTACATGATCAATCCACAAAAGGGGATTTATATATAAGTAAATGACTCAATAATAAATAGAGTACTCTTTTTAGTTACAATATTTCAACACTCCCCCTTAACAAGAAGGGTATTCTACTGACACAACTCAAAACAACATCATCAAGAGAGAGAGAGGGAAACAACATCATCAACATATGGAACACTGACTGGAACATCTATAAAACATCGAAAGTTTTTCTCATCATCAATATTATCATATTTGACATCATGGAGCTGGAGTAGAATCATCATCATCATTCACAGCATGGAGCTGGAGTAGCATCATCTTCATCTTTAGCATGAGGCTAAAGTATCATCATCAACATCTTTAGCATGAGGCTAAAGTAATATCATCAACATATTTAGCATAAGGCTAAAGTATCATCATCAACATCTTTAGCATGAGGCTAAAGTATCATCATCAACATCTTTAGCATGAAGCTAAAGTATCATCATCACCATATTTAGCATGAAGCTAAAGTATTAATAGCTCGAGGCTAGAGAAACATCATCACAATGTGACGTTGGATAAAAATCATCACAACATTATCAAAGCACAAAGCTGGAGAATCATCATCACCAGCACGAGGCTGGAACAACATCAACATCAACACAAGGATAGAACAAAATTAACATCAACACGAGGTTGGAAATCATCAACACAAGGATGGAACAACATCAACATCAGCACGAGGTTGGAAAAACATCAACATTATATGCAACATAATGAGGCAGGTGCAACAACATTTTGTGGTACTCTGACAGATCCAAATGATCTTCCCAGGAATCAAAATATTCCCTAGGATTCACAATCCTAACATAGCTACCACGTGGTACTTTGACAAAACCAAAGGATCTGCCAAAGAATCATAAGATTCCCTAGGATATAAAATCCTAACAAAGATACCACTACTGACCAAAGAAAGCATATACATGCACAAGTACTCTGACAGCCCATCCTTACGAACCTTCGGGATCTGTCCAGGGATGATTAGTCCCCTAGGATATAAAATACTAATTGAGCTACCCGCTATTGCTCAGGATACCATAGTATCATCAACATCACTCCCCCTTTCGAGGGAGTTCCTTTAGAACTATACCAAGATTGTCTCGAAAGTGCTCAAACTTTACATGAGACATAGGTTTGGGAAACACATCTACAACCTACTCATCTGTGCCAACATATTGGATTTTTACAACTCCCTTCTGCATCATATCATAAATGAAGTGATATCGGATCTCTATGTGCTTCGAATCATCATGGAACACATGGTTCTCCATCATCTTTATTCAAATCTGGTTATCACATAGAATCACGGAGGCTTCCATCTCTAGATCAAATAGATCTGTCAACAACATCAGAATCCATATGGCTTCAAAACTGGCAGAACATGATGCAACATATTCCGCTTCTATTGTGCTAAGAGAAATATTGGATTGCTTCCTGCTTTTCCATGAAATCGTGGCTGACCCCAGATTGAAACAACATCTTGAAGTGCTCTTTCCATCAGAAACACTTCCAACCCAATATGAATCGATATAACCAATCAGTCTGAAGTCATGATATCCATTATAACAAAGACCATATTCCAACATACCCTTAAGGTATCTCATCACATGTTTTGCAGCTACAAGGTGAACACGTCTGGGATCTACTAGATACTGACTAAAAGGTGTTCACAACAAAACATATATTCGGCCTGGTATTCATTAGATATGTCAATGAATCATTAATCTATCTGTATAGAGTAGCATCAACCAATTTTGACGAAGTACATACCAAGAGATTCAACTTTGTTTCCATGGGTGTGTTCATGGATTTACATTCCAACATGTAAAATCTCTTTAGTATTTCAACTGCATACTTCCCTTGGTTAAGGAAGATCTTCTTTGGGCTATGCCAAACTTCAAGACCTAGGAAATAATGCATCAGGCCTAGGTCTTTTATGTCAAATTCTGCAGTGATCTTCTTCTTACAATCTGTGATGAGATTTTCTTCTCTAGTTAAGAATAATTCATCCACATACAAAAATAATATAACTGGCTCATCATTCATAGCCTCAAAGTAAATGGTAGAATTTATCTTTACTCTTGGTAAAGCCCAAGTTCATCAAGAAACTGTCAATTCTGCCATACCAAGCTCTAGGAGTTTGCTTCATCTTGCAGACATGAGTCTTGTACTTTGAAACTAAATTTTCACATCACATTGTGCCAACCTGGTACACTTGATCAACTGCAACTCAATCTGCACAAGAATGTGCTAGCTCTATGTGCTTTATGCAAATAACTATTTGTCTCACTTCCTAAGAGTATATCCTATCCTCTTTCTGCAACTGCTCCTTCTAGAACTGGGACTCTGCACTTGCAGTTGCTCTGAAGCTGAGAATGGTTGATCCATTCTCACTGTGACTATTGAAATCTAAGAGTAACTCCTCTACTTCATTACAAAAACAACTTCATCTTAAACTGAGAGTGGCTCAATAACAGATACTTAAGATATCTCTTCTCTTTTCATGGAGGTAACTCTATCTACTATTGTAGTCATGTTTCCATGGCCCAAATAATGTACCGCACCATCTTCCACTCAATTTTAAATATGGGGATTGTTTCCCTTGCATCTCATACTGTATATGAATCATGGTTGTTCTAGTTGTATTCATGAATACTGGAACTATTTCTTCAATTACTGGAGTAAGTGTCTCATCATAGTCTTCTCCCTCTTGCTGGGAGAATCCTCTGGACACAATTCGGTCTTTGTAAATCTCCAACATGATTGATCTATTAGATAAATCTTGGAAGTCAACACTGACTTCCCTTCTAGTCTCACAAAAAAATCCATTTCCGATCCTTTCTAACTAGTTTCCTTCTCTGTCACTGAAACAAGGGAATATTTCCAGGAGATTTTATATCTCCTAGAAGTCTCTAAAGCTACAGTCTAGTCTTATTATGGCATCTGTCTCCTAGTCCTGGAAGATGTCTCTTCAACTGGTCCGTTCTGAGATCTGGCTTACTTTGAATCTTGATTTTGTCTAAGTATAAAAGGACTTCATCATCTCATACATGATCTACTTGATGTTGAATACCAAGTCTTAATATGAAAAGTTGAGTCAGACTTCAAACGAGTTCAACTTCTTGTCAAGGTGTCTTCATTATCCTTTGAACAAGTCTAATATGAGTTCTTGTTCTAATGTTCGGTCATCTTTGGAGCCTTCCTCTCCTTACAATCAATCTCCATATGAGATACTCTAGATCTCAAAAGATAGCTTCTTCTTCATCTTCTTTGGTACATGAATGTATATGGTCATGTACATAGTCTGCTTCATGTCTCATCTAATATGTTTCCTTCTGCAACCTTCACTATAGCTTCCTTGGGTTATCACCTGTGACCTGAAACAAGGTTAACAAAACAACAAACAAGAATAATACTCATTTTATAATAGTAATAAAACAATAGCATGAATAATCGTCACAGTAGCTCCTTTATAGCTATAACTTATGGCCTTCCTGGAACAAAGATCAAAGTAATATATACAATATGAAATGAGATCAACACTCTTCTAGTGTTGTGATAAAAAATTCCTCCATGGTAACCTAGAACCAACACAAGAAGTTTCTCCTAGAGGAGATGTTAGTTGTATCTAGTAATATGCTCATATGCTACCGAGTATAATACTTTTCAAAGATTGTTACCTCAACTATAGTGTTTTACTTTTAATGAGGTAGTTATCAACTTGTCACGTGCAACTTTGAATCTTATCAACTTAATCAATCAAACCTGGAACCTGGATTCTCGTCCTCAAGAATGAGTGTGTTTCTTTTATTTCAAGTCTCCTTCACTCAAGATGACAAGTTCTTTCTTCAACCTGTCCTCTGTACTAAGACAATATGATATCTTGATAGAATTCTAAGTTAGATAATAAACTCTAATCTCAATCTAATACCTTCTCTTTAATTTGACCAAGAGTTAGTATGATGTTCATAAGTTCAACATACAACCTAGATGTCAAGATAATGTCATAATGAATACATGCATATAAAATGATCAAACATGAGGTGCATTATTCCTCTGAATGTGATGGATATGAGATCCTTCTGGATCTATGACAAAATATCACTTCTTCTGCAAGTACCCTTTAGAATAATAATGCATTTTAAACATGTATAAGTACATACCTCTGACAATATCTTGTTAGGGTAAGGTGCACTAGGACAATAACAAAACAGTCCCAACACTTCACAAAAAAAGTTATTCCAATTGGTACTGTAGTTGGTGTTGGCACTGCAACTGGTGTTGCAACTGTAATTGTAACTTGTACTGCAACTGCAATTTAGGGTTTTATGAGGAAACCCTAATTTTTTAACTTTCAAATTTTGGAATTATGATCCAGGGACAAGATGCACTAGGCTGAGGTGAGTAGGTTGGAGTTGTCTATTTTCAGAAATTTCAAGTTTTACCCCTTGAAACTTGACCTGCTTCATTTATGGACTAGTACTTCTGGTACTGGTTCTGGTTTCTTGGTTTTCTGGTTTTCTGGTACAAGCCAAAAATAGGGTTTGACTTTCCGGAGGCTCTGGCCACTAAAAAGGTGCACTCAAGGTTCCAATAAGTTCGCTAGGCTAGGGAACACTTCCCTAGATGGTTTTTAGGCTGAAATTCTCTTCCAATAAAAAACCCTTATTTTCTTGTACGACAAGAGAGACGTTTTTGGTTACCCAATGAAAGGTGCTCTATTCATTCAAGCTCTGAAACCATGTTAAATTTAGAGTTGTTATTAAGTTCTTTTCAATTTACTAGATGATAATAACATAAACAAGATCACTGAAAGAAACACAATGACAAGGTACACAACATTTATCTTGGGAAACCCTCATGGGGGATAAAACCCAACAAAAAATTCCTTAATATATATTGCCAATACAATTCCAAGACAATAAACCAAACACTAGAGAATATCCAAGACTGATCAATGCGCCTCTCTCTCCATCTTCTGATGACTACAGCTTCCTTCAAACTTGCGCACTAGAAGAGTGACTTGAGTCAGTGAAAACATGAGGAACACTCCTCACTTATTTATACTAGTTGGCAGGTGCTACGGAGGTGTCTCTTCATCAAGCAAGGCCAGCCTCTTCACTTAGTGGTTATAACCACTTTAATTAGGCTTGGGGGCCGACTTCTTAATTAACATGATGTAATTAAGATTTGACCAATCCACAAAAGGGGATTTGGTCATACATAAGCCCCAACATGATCAATCCACAAAAGGGGAGTGATCTATAAGTAAATGACTCAATAATAAATAGAATACTCTTTGTAGTTACAATATTTCAACATTCAATTCTCTTAATTATTACACTTATTATTATTTGTATCATGATCTCTTTAATGGTTTGATCTTCCAGGAAGCCACCCATTTTCTTATTCAAATAAAATCAATGGGGCCCACCCCTTTGGAAGTACTTGATRGTGGTAATGTGCATATGAAAGATAGAGAGGATAAGGCCTATTCCCATGAACTTATTACAACCATGCCTTATCATCCTTTTTCATGGGATGACGGAAATGTTGTAGCAAATGTATATCATACTTCTTCTTTTTCATCTTCAATTTTGATCAATAGAGAGTATCCTTATTCAAGTGGACCTTTAGTTGAGATTGTTAGTATTATTGGTTTCCACCATTTTCTTGAAGATATATATGTTACCATGGTGGATCATATCCCATATATATCATTTGAGTTCACTAATTTATCTCAAGTTCATGGTTGCTTGAAGTATGATCCCTAGGAGGATTTCCAAGACAATGAAACACTTTGGTCTAAGTCGATGGTTATGTCAGGCCCTTGTTCTCTTGGTTTTCCTTATGTAGTTAAGAAGTATATCCACACAAATATTCTCTCACCAAGAACACCTAACACATATGCTATGCATGGTTCTCATTCGGTGTGATACTTTCCATTGAACTCCCTCCATCAGTTCTATGTTAGTAATGGTAGATTTTATGATAAAATTGAAGCATGGCTGGAGGAATATTATTCAGCTAATTTTCCCATGATTTATTATTACCACATATTTAATATGGTGGATAGAATTTATCATGTTTTATTTTTTCCTACTTTGTCTTTATTCCAAGTTCTACTGCTAATCTTTTTTCACGAACATGTGGTTTCAAGCTTGGGATTATGTGGATTGCTACATTGGAATTATGAATTTACATATCTCACTTTTAATCCATTGTAGCATAGAATAAGAGTAGGATATAATAGACTAGTATCTTTCCTTTTCACAATTTAGCTTTGTTTTCTAGTTTTTAATTAGTTTTATGTTTGCATTTTATTTTTATTAGTGTTGGTTGAACAATGCATGAAATTCACAGCATAGGTGGAAAGAAAAATAAGGATTGCATGCTAATTTTTCTTCCTTGAATGGATTTTATGGGTCAAGACCCATTTCAATATGGGAAAAAATCCTTTCATTTCATTCTCAAATTTTCTATGTTGGGTAATTTTCAAATCATTGATTTTATGCATATCATTTTTCAAGCATCGGGTCATCTCACAAGTGGGATATTTTATAAAGTATACTATTTAGTCCCTCTTGTGGTGAAAATGGGAACTCATATATGTCCCATATTAATATCTACATGATTCTAATCTGAATATTTGGATTGATTAAATTAGAGTATCGATCTTGTTGTCCCATACATAATGAATGGAAATATTGACTATTAAAATTTTGTCCATCTGAAATTCAAGCCACTACAATTCCATGGTTTTTTTGGGGTTTGGAGTAGCCAAATGGTTTCTTTCCCATTAACTATTTTTCTTTGGTTACTCTCAACCAACATAATTTTCTATATATATTTTTCTTAGCTTAGTAAGCTTGGATGATTTTTCTTTTCAGTTACCTTCTTTCAACACTTTAAGTTTTAATTTTCAGACTTTGGCAGTGCATATATCATGCTCCATTCAATGGGTCTTTTAAGGATGAGTTTGTCGTATATCTTGCAACTTTCTTGATCCAAGTTTCCTCGATTACATATCAGAGAGAGATATTTTTTCAGGCTTCTTGGAAACATGTTTTGACATTGTGGAAAACACTCTTATATTAAATCTTTCTGCTAATATATTTTTCAGAAAATTTCTTGAGAATCAATATTTTTATTCCCCAATCCACTGATTTACCAAAGACTCAATATTAACACTATTAGTCCAATGGAATTTCAGACTTGATATTTTCTTGGAGAATATCTTTCCATCCCTTGGGTTTACTGATATTGAATCACTCATTATGGTTACATTCATGAGTAATATAATTTTCATCATGGTTGAGCACTACACACTTATCATCATATTGAAATCATTCAAATGTTTGAGGGTTGTAAATACCTTGATGGGAAATGTGAATGCAATTTTAAGATTCTAAATTCAAGTTTTCAACATTTGTTTCCATCTTAGCCACAGGAATAAGTTTCAAGATGTGAAATTCTTGTGGGTTGAAACTCATCAATTTATTGGGCTCACACTTTTCAACATTACCTGAACCAAAACTTAGTTTATTCATAACTTGGATAGGAAAAAATGTTTGGGTTAGGTTAGAACATATTTTATTTGATCTCTCTTACTCATGAGCTTGCTAAAAAAAAAAATTGGATTATATGTCTTATTTTTTAATGGAAAACCTATCTAGTAGAGAGACAAGTTACACACTCTTCTTTTGCATTTCATTTTCCTCTTATTCTATGAAATGTGTAAACTCAAGGAATTGAAATTTATGGTTTCTCTACTTAGAACACTCTTGGGAACTTGAGGATATCAAATTTATGGGTTTTCCATCATGAAAAACATCAATTTATCACTCAATTAGAAATCAAATCTTACTCACTTCATTCATTTATGACTTCTAATTATATAATTCATTTATGATGGGGGAGTCAATCCATATGGGCTATGACCTGAGATTACTTGATCCTTTCCAGAGTGTCTTAATTTCTATCATTTCCTCAATGATCTCCTCTTGCCTCTCACAATGTTGAAGATGGTCATACGAATATTTCACTTTATTATCATTAATAACAAGAGGAAATAATGCCTTGTCTTGCAAGAATTATAATTTTTTAATCATATTTTTATTTATCTTGTAAGCATGACCAATATTGATAATGGACATGTATATTAGAGCATGGATGGAATTGAAGTCTTGTGGCCATGCTTGTTTAATTTGATTGATTCTTATTTCAAGAACGATACATAGTGTCAAGGGTATCCAAATATGACAATAATCAATGACACTAAGTGTCATGTCGAAGGGAATATTGTGGAAAAAGCACATAGTTCTTATATCCTAGAAAGAAGGCTGTGATATTTGATTGAATGGAAAAAAGATGGATACTTGATGATTGCATTGGAATTTACATAAGTTTATGAAAGCCAATATAGTTCAATTTTACAATATCTTAGCATGCTTTGCTTAGGATTAGTTTTCATTTTGGTATTTATTTTTCTTTTTAGTCCCATTCCATTTTAATAAGTTAGTCATTTAGAGGAATATATTCTCCCAAACTATATAATAGTTGATCATACCATTCTATTTTGTTATGCAGATTGGGAAATTGTTTGTGCAACCAACAACTAAGGATTTTTTCTCTTCAATGAAAGAAATTTAGAGAAGTGTTAATCTAAACTTGGCTACTCTTATTCCTTTGCAACATTTTTTATTAATCAATCAAGATTGTCACCAACACAAAGTTGATCAGAAAGATATTATTTTCCATGTATTCACATGGTGGTTTCTGATTTATTTGGTATTTGGAGTCATTTTCATCATTATCATTGATAACCTCCATAGCTATAATATCCCCTCTTTTCCTCATCAGATTGAAATTTTTGAATCTTTGGGTTTAATGATTATCTTTTATGGAAAAGAGAAATCGATGCTTGGTGAAAGATGTCACTTGTGAGTTATGTTGTTGAAAATTCATCATTTTCAAGTGTGCAAAGGACTTGCTCATGTCAATAAATATTGAAAGCTTACAGGTTTGTGGAATATTCATGTGAATGAATCTAAAAAATTGTTTTAACTAAACTTATTTGTTGACCCACTTTTCTAAGTTCCCATAATACTTTTCTTGTTTCACTAAATGAAAGAGAAATTATATGTGACAATTGGATTAGAGGATTGTGTTGTGAATTTTTCACAAGATTACCAATTCTCATAATCTCACTTTCAGATATTTATCTTGGGAATCTTTCTATTAGGATTGATGTTGAATGGTTAAAATTTATTGATTGATCATTTCCCTTGACTTACTTTCCAAGCTTTCATTGAGAATGCATTCACTAATAATGTTCATAATCTATATTATGTTTTTGCCTATCTTTCAAGATTAATTCTTCCCATAATGACTAACAAAGTGTGCTTTTGTTTTTCTTTTAGTTTAGTGTAGTCATTTTTTTTTTAATTTGTACATAATTTTACTTCCTTTTTGCTTAATTTTTCAACCATGGCAATGAGTTCATATTCTTATACCATCATAGGGGAATTCTTAAATTTATCCAATTCCTTCGGGCATTTTAACAATATGAAATTTGTCACTATAAAATCTCAAATCTTTTGGAATCCAAGCCTGGTTAGATATCAATTTTCTTGATCCGTTCTCATCATAGTCTTGCTGATTTTTTGTTCTGAAAACCTATGGGATGGGTCTTAGATTAATGTGGAAATCTTATTTATTAAAAAAATTCCCCTATCCCAACTCTTGGAGCTAGAATAATGATACATTTGTGTATATCATTCATACTCTATTGCTACTACCATATTTATTACTTGTTGTTAGGTTCTATTTCTATTTTTTAGCCACTTTTCATTCTTCTTGATGAATAACATGCTAGCTTTAGGCTTCTTTTAGTTTAGTTTTGTTTTTCATGAATTGGCTTCAGTTTTGGTGTTTTCTTTCTGCTTGTACAGATTGCTTCCCTCCTTTAATTTGAATGTTGGTGTGTTCCCTAATCTGATTTGACTCCTTAGTTTTCTTGGAGGATTACTCTTTAAATTTGAGTGAGGGGTTGGTCTAATCTGGTCACATAATGAAGGTTTTTTTACAAGTCATGGGATGCATGGGATTCTCTATCTAAATGAACATTCATGAAGTTCTTAGTTGTAGGTATTGACTGATAGTTGTGGTGGAACACATATGCCTACTGAGGATACCATGATAATCCATATGTATAGGAAAGTGTCTATATACTCTTTTCTTTGAGCTCCATCCACTTCATATTAATAAAATGGCCAGTACTATGATGGTTTTTGGGGAGACCTGTGGGTTAAAATAGAATGCATAACATCTACCCATCAAAACAAAGAAAATCTCGTATCACCTCACTTCCTTCACACCCTATGTGCATATGCATATCTATATATAAATCTAAAAGGGTAAGCATATTTTGAAATAAAAAGGAATTTGAAAGCACTATTAATAGTGTGGGAAGTACAAGTAAACATTTTGCATCTATGGATGCATGCTAGCAATGGGGCTATGCTTGTATGGTAGCGAGACAACTTCGTCAGGGATATGGACGTTTGCTGGCAATGAAGCAATGTTGGGAAAAGAGAGATGAGGAACACACTTATGTAGATGTTTTGTTGTTATAAAAGTGAAAACCCATGTTTAAGCCAAATCCAATCTGAAGTGTGTAGCAAGTAAATTATTTTACCTCACTAATTGGCTCTTTGAAAAGGGTGTGTTAGATTACAAGTACTAGAAATATTGGTTTATACCATTTATAAATTTGGCGTCATTGTGGTACCCATGATTATTGGAAAATTGTCTACAATTTGTTGAACTGATCTTGAAATTTAGATCTAAAGTGAAGGCCCTAGATTTTTATTGATAGAGATAATTAGTTCTTCTAGTGTGTCACCATTTGTTGAGGCCACAACAACCCCCCTTTACTTTTTCTTTTACAATCGAAAGGAAAGGGGACCCCTACTAAAATTTGAAATCTAATGCCTAATCCTCTACTACTTGAACCTAATGCTAATTCTTTACCTACCTTGAGTGAGTTGGGGGTTTGATCTTGATTGATGATTTTCTTCGATGGAGGTTGAGTATTCCTTTTGATCTTATGATTTCAAATATCTTCATGATGCTTTTGACCTATGATATCGTGTTTACATTTGTATGATGGAATTGACACCTTATCTTTGGACCTTTTGTTGATTTTAAAGTGCTTGATGATCATATGTGGTTGTAGGGTTTAATGTTCTATTGTATGACTTGAATGAGTTTTTTTTGAAGACTTGGTGAATTGATAACTTGATGAAAAACACATAATCATTATGCATCCTCTTGCTTGCATGTTGTGCTTAATGTCTTGATCATACTCTTCAGTTTTGAACTCTTGACTAGAATTTCAAAACCACTAATCCTTCTTTTGAGTTTGAGACTTGGCACGTGTGGTTTTCAGGAAACTTATCTACATCCACCCATAATTATCTTTGAAAAATACCAATACTCGTACATAATTTTGATTCAAGGAAGGGAATGCAATGTTTATGTTATAATGGCAAGTTTCTTCTTGATCGCATAATTGATATCATCTTTTTTGTGGTTACAGGAGCAGGTTCGCAGAGCCACTTCATTTACATGATTGCTCCAGCCTTGAAATTCATGTGGTGAATCCCTTGATATTCTTCATCTTTCCTAAACCTCTCTCTATTGTGGATATTGTCTGTCATTTGAAGCTAATAGTCAACATTATGGACTAAGCCTTGTCTTTCCCAAAACTCAATTGATTCCCATTCCTATCACCTTTGTATTGATGAGTTGATGACCTTGATCCTTATTCGGAACCTTGATCTTTTTCAGGTCCCCCTCATTGGGTTCGTCTCATCAAGCTAGTCGAATTAAGTTCCTTATGACATTCCTGAGATCTAAAAGGAACAAGCTTCTTCACATTAATCTCTCTGGGTTCTTTTTTCGGCCTCCCCTCTCTTCAAAAACCATGACTGGCATGGAACCTTGACTTGAGTGTAAATTGGACTCATTTTCCTAATTTTATTTTATTATTATTATTGTACATACTTGTATATTTTTTAATTTTTATTAATTTATGCTTTTTGTTTTTATTTTTATTTTTATTTATTATTTTTGTATTTACTTATTTTCATGTGTATTTTTCCCCTAGTTTCGCAAAACCACATGGTTTTGATAACACATTGTTTTTATAAATTTCCCATGGTTTTACCCCAAAATTACCGTTGGTCTTTATTTTTTTACATGGAAAAATCGAGTTTACTTTAGAAATTGTTTACGTGGGTCAAATTTGTTTTACATGGGTAGACTTTTTTTGTACATGGTGTGTTTTTCCTAACCTTTTTAATTTCTGATTTTAATATATATGTTTATATATTTGTTTGTTTCTTACCCTTTATTTATTTCACTTTTAAATTTATTTTTGTTTTTTCCATTCTTCCCCTAAGTCCTAGGTTGTATATATATACATATACATTTTTAATTTCATTCAATTTTTTAACATTCTTTTTTCATTTTTTCCAAGGTTCCTCCCATTGGTCTTCACCTTCATTTCATGGAATTACCATTAAGATAAACCTTACCTCATTCTAAGAATCCCCTCCTCCCCTTCCCGAATACATCATCATCACAATCTCATACTTAATATTATTCATTTGTCTTTGAGCATTATTTAACATCATCAGGATGAGCCATTGGAGTCAAGCCATCGAGATTGAGTTCTTATCTTCATTCACCTACCCAACCCATCAAATTCCAATGGAATCATGCTACAGAATGAGGTGCTAAGAAATGGAGTGTTATGGAATGGTGTTACAAAATGAGATGCTACAAAATGGAGTGATATGGAATGAGGTGTTACAGAATGGTGCTACAAAATGAATTGTTTCGGAATGGATGAAGACCATCAAATCTTTATGATCATCGTCTCATTAGCGGGAAGGGAATATGCTACAAAATTAATTTTTTGGAATGGAATAGCCTTAACTTTTGTGGAATGGTCAATGACCGTCAAATCCCAACGATCGTCGTTGGAAGGGATGATGCTACAAAATGAGTGTTGTGGGGTGGAATAGCCCGAAAACCATCAAAACCCAATGATCGCCATCGGAAAGGAGTGTTGTGAAATGGTTATTCAATGGTATAGCCCGACCCAAAGATCGTCATTGGAAATAAATATTACGAAATGTGGATGCTACAGAATGGCCAAGCCTAATGACCATCAGAGATTGACGATCGTCGTCGAAAGGAATGAATTCTACATAATGAATGTTGTATAATGGTGAATCATGAACACCATCGGAGCCCAGTGATCATAATTGGGAAGCAATTTATTGTGGAATAAAATTCCATGGAATGATTAAGGATCAATGGTCCAGATTCACCCATAGGCATGATCAAGGGTTGTTGAGTATTGGTTTTTAAACAAGCGTAACTTGAGCTATAGGTGTCAAAATTGAGCCCATGATACCTCGTTGGAAAGATATCAAGTAGAGGAATGCATTGGAAGAGGTGTTCACACTAGAAAAGTGATAGAAAACTCCAAAAGTTTCATATAATAGTAGGCCATGAAGTTTGGGGGAAAATGGACTGTGCAAACTTTAGATGACCATACCTAGAGCTACAGGGGTTAGAATCAAGCCCAAGATAGCTTATTAGAAATATAGAAGAGAGGAGAATAGGATAGCATAGAAAATATTGACAGATTGAAGGCCAAAATTCTCAAAAAATGCAAAACAAGGAAGAGGCCCAAATTTAATTGAAGAATGGTCTGTGCAATGTTCCAATAGTCATATCTGGAGCTACATGAGTCGAAATTGAGTCTGCAATAGCTTGATGGAAGGATGATACATAGAATAATCATATGGGATGATATTATTTAGTAATATAGCACCATAATTCCTAGCATAACTCGAGGAACATAAGAGGACACAAATGGAAAGAATTAATAATTGTTTTTAATGAATATCATTTATAAACTTACTTAGGGAGAAAATAACCATCCATGAGTTGCTTCAACTTTTATTCATAATGCTCACATGTTCATTTTTGAAATGTAAAATGACAAATCAAAGGGAAAATGAAGTGAATACTCACAATAATTGAAGACTCTCCCTTGTCTTATAAAAGAGGACTTGTTAGATGTAATAGGGAACTTTTTCCCATTTTATAGTCTAATAATACTCTTATTTATGAATATATGAAGAGCATAAGACTTTTTCGATTTCATAACTATTTGCAAATGCTTGTGGGACTATTCTATACATGCATTCTTCATTTGACTTTTCTAGGTATTGATCATGCAAACTATTTATGTGCTTAGTATCTAGAATTCTTATGTTGTTGTGATTTCTAATGAGTGTAGGGATGATGTTACAGGTCTCCTCTTAAACTATTTGAGATGATATCTTCAATATTATTGTTATAACATACTCTTGGCTACCATGAAATATTTATGCTATCAAAGTATCATTTTAAGTTATGCTCATCTATTAGTCTTTCTCCTACGAGAGAGGTTAGAAGTAGTTATATTATATTAGTTTACTTGCATTTAGATTGTTCTTAGGATTAATTATAACTCTTTGGGGAGTAGTTCATTGTGTTCCCCTATTTATTCTTTCAATTTTTAGTGGCAACGAGGCCCACATACTCGTTGGAAATGCTACACCAACGAGAGTAGGTCTAATTGGGACCTGCCATTGGGTGTTCTCCCTTACGTGCTTGACATGACATTTGGACTTGTCAGCACAATATTAGGGATAAAATTAAAGAGTTAGAAGACAATATAATTAACAATTTGGACCTAAATAACATGTAACACAAATTGGATATAAAACCTATCAAAGAGGAAATGAGTAAGCTCGTAGAGTTATACCATGAGATTAACAAAAGAGCCTTCATCCTCATAATTTTTGGTATAAAATAAAATATAGATGAGGAAACATTAGCAATAGTCAAGGAATAATTAAAAAATAAATCAGAAATTGAAACAATTGGCCTTATAGAAGAAAAAAGGTTGGGCAAAACAATTGAACATAAATATAGGTTGATTTGGGATATGGTAAGCTATAATGCCCATAAATATGACATACTTAGTAAAACTCTGAGCTTAAAAGGGTCTGGAATTATTATAAATGTTGACCTCATTCTAGAAGATCAAGTTAAATTAAGGAAGGAGGTTCAAAAGGTAAATGAATATATAAAGGAATGAAAATGGGCAATAATTGGGAGCCGAAAAGCTATTATTAGGTATAGAGACCAAAATTACAATGATAAATAGAAATTCATGACACTCTAGATCCTCTTTTGGAACTGATGTGGTTTTCCATAGAGTAAAGGTCCTATACTAAGTTGGATCTCTAGTGACATTGACATTATTCTCTTGGTTGAAACTTGGGAGCATGAAGAATGTAAGGTCCCTAATATAGAAGGATTTATTTTGTGGTCCACATGGAACAAGAAGTCCTCTCGTAAATGGATTGGAGGCATAGCATGTTACATAAAAAAAGAGCATCTCTCCTCACATCCGGTTTCATAATAAAGATCCTCTCAATAAGTGAATATGGATGGAGATATATGATATTAACACTAAGAATATTTATATATAAATATGTTATTTCACACCTATTAACTCTATTTTTTATACAAAAAACAATCTAGATAAGAATTGTCCCTGCAAAAGTTTAGAGCAAGATATCTACAATATAAAAAATGGAGGTAGGATCCTCCTTTTAGGATACTTTAATGATGAAAATGCAACCAATCAAGCTATTATTTTAAGTATGACTCCAACCCTAATCCTTTTTTTTTATATGAGGACCTTGATTAGCTAACAGTTACAAAAGAAACTTTGAAGACCTGATCAAGAATTTGTTTAGTACTAAGTTAATCAAGCTCTGTAGTTCTCAAGATTTAATAATTTACAGTGGTCTAAAGAAGTGGCCAAATTTTAACGGGATGAATTGTATACATGGGTTGGGTAGCAGTGTTGTTGATTATGCAATATCATATATCCTCATATACAACCAAATAGTAAACTTTGATCTTTTAGATGACCACGAACCTGACTTTGATCATAAACCTTTAACCCTAACTCTCAACTTTTCCATGCACAAAAGCTTTGTAGAGGAGCACTCTGAAATCTAAATGAACTTACCTTTTGACAAAAAAAATCAATCTCTTCTTAAAAGACTTAAGAAATGATTTAAAAATCATATTGCATCAGAACAATATTGAAGATGACTATCAGAATTTTACATCAACCCTCTCTACTTCATTTAAAAATTTCTCTATTTAGGTTCTACATAAAAATAAAAATAGTGCAATTAACCCTTGGTACGATAATAAATGTAAAATTGCTATAAAATCCATTAGGGATGCTTCCAATGCATCTTTAAAATATGATAAGATAAATCGATGCAAAACCTTAATTAAATCAGGGGGGGAGATTGTATACATAGAAATCAAGAGAATATTTTTCACATATTTAAGATAGATCCTAGGAAATTCTGGAGTCAAATTATAAGTCGTAAAACTAAATAAAATAATAAGATTCCCTTGAAGGACTGGAATTTCTACCTTAAAAATTTGTATGAATCCCCTAACGTCATGGACAACATGCCAAACAACTACAAAGGATGAAGTGTTTTTCTATAGAAGAAATTAAGTTTTGGGTTAAGCATCTCTCAAAAGGAAAATCTAAGGACATCAATGGTTACCAAGCTGAAATATTAAAAATTGGAGGACCTATCCTCATCCCTCACATTCATAAGCTTTTATCTATATAGAAAGACTTTCCAAAACCTTGGACTCAAAGCCTCATTGTACCTACTTTTAAAAGTGAGGATAAAATAAATCCCTCTAATTATAGGACCATTATGATTAGCCCCATTTTAGCTAAGATATATGGAAGTATTTTGGAAAACAAGATCAACACATGGCTAGAAATCCATGGAAAATGAGCTAGAGGCCAGGATATGTTTAGAGGCTACCATTCCACTATGGACCACCTTGTTATATTTAGTATCATTACAAAGGAGTTTGGTAATGATAAAATTGATCTCCTTTGGTGTTATATTGATTTTAGAAAATATTTGACATTATGCCTAGGGATAACCTTTGGAATAGGTTAGAAGAGCTTAAAGTCCTTTTCTAGTTAAGAGTAGTTGCAATAAGGCTATATGAGAAAGTTATTACCAAGTTTAGGAACATTGAGGGCTGTTCAGAAGAAATTAATTTTAATATAGGATTCAAGCAAGGTTGTCCCATATCCCCTACCCTTTTCAACATCTATATTGATAAGTTAGAAGATTGCTTGGAGAAGGAAGGTTGTGTTGGCCCAACTCTTGCTAGTATAGCCATCATCCTCCTTCTTTATGCTGATGATATTGTTATTATGGAAAATATTCTCTATGACCTAGGTAAGCAACTAATAAGACTTAAGGACTTCTTCTATAGCATGGGAATGACTGTGAACCTTGACAAACCAAAAGTTATGATAACTAAATCCAAAAGGATTGATCACCTACAATACTTTTGTTTATGAAAACAATAGCTTGGAGGAAGCAACTTCATACAAGTATCTTGGTATTGATATCCACCACAAGCTCAATTGGAACTATATCATTGAAAAAAGGATAAATGGAGGGTGGAAATATTATTATGTGCTCAAAAACAATTGCAAATCACTAGACCTTTGTTTTTGGGATTAAAAAAAAAAAAAAAACTCTTCTTTCCCACTCTCGTCACTCCAGTTATCTTATATGGATGTGAATTTTGGGGTTGTAGTATATCTAGAGAATCCTGGAGAACGATAGAACATATCCAAAATAATTTTATAACTAATAATCTCAAAATTAATGAAAATACACCCTATCCTATCCTCCTCATAGAAGCAGTCATTTCACCCATTGAGAGAATTTCTATGATTAGATACCTAACATACAAGAACAAGATAAAAAAACATGGATGACAAGAGACTCCAAAAAAATTGCTTCAAAATCTAGCCAAAACCACCAAGGGCTCAAGGGAGGATGGCATAAATATGCCAAATATTGTCTAAATCATTGGGTAATACAAGAAGAAGACATCATGCAGAATATAGAAGAAGAAGACATCATTGTCACTTCCAAATTTAAGGAAAATATGTGGTGTGATAAAGAATTAGTGTATAAAAGGAAATCAAGATACTACAAGGAGGTGTTCAACCCCAATTTAGAACATCAAAATTACCTCTTGGTTTTGAAAAGTGCAAAGAAGAAAATAAGCATTTCTAATATAAGAAAAAACTCTCATGAGCTACATAGTGAAACTGGGTATTGGACAACTCCCAAAAAACCTTGAGATGAGATAATTTGTCACCTTTGTGACACTAAATGGGTAGAAGTTGAAAAACACTTCCTCTTGGATTGCCTTGCCTATACCCATATTAGATCCCAATTTAAAAATATATTCCACATTACCGACCTTCCTAACCTCCTAAGTCATCAAAACTATGGTGATCCCAATTTAAAAATATCTTCCACATTACCGACCTTCCTAACCTCCTAAGTCATCAAAACTATGGTGATCTTGGAATGCTTATCTCAATGTTTTTTTAGCATAGAAATACAATTTTAAATAAATTGAAGTAATCTCTTACCTTCTTAAAGTTTGATAGACCAATTGGTCTCAATGGACGCTAATCATCATCATCATCAACAACATCAACATCATATATATATATATATATAATTCAAACTATTTCTAATTTTATGGGATATGAAAAATGAAAAAAGAATGAAAATGTACATATAAAAAGCTAATTCTAAAGCAAAACACACCATGTAAAAAATATTTTACTCATGTAAAACTAATTCTAAAGTAAAATTTATTTTTCTCATGTAAAAAATAAATACCAAGGGTAATTTTGGGGAAAACCGAGGGAAAAATACAAATGAAAATAAATAAAACAATAAAAATAATAAATAAAACAATAAAACAATAAACAAATAAATATAAATTAACAATAAATATAAAAAGAATTATATACAAAAATAAAATAAAAATTAAGAAAATGAGGCCAACTTCCATGTTAGTCAAGGTTTCGAACCTAAGGACCAAAAATAGGAACAAGATATATCTTGTAGATTTCAAGTAACTAAGCATTGAGTCATGTAGGTATGTCGTATGGAGATCAAGATCATTCAAATTTGGATGTGACAGATGGAAATTGATGAGGGGAAGAAAGAGGACGTGTCATGCGACACATTAACGTCACAAATTACGAATCATATGATAAAGGAGATCGATGCTAGTCAGGCGCACGATACATATCAATCCATTCAAACTGAAGATATCAGAGGGTATATCTAATAAGATTACAAAGAGAGGGAATACGATCAGATGAAGTAATATGCTCTTATCTCAGGCCATAATGCATGAAATTGGTTACGACAAGTGGTGAGCAAGCATTGGGTGATGATACGACAAGGTTCCACATCCAAGAAGCTCAAAATGTCTTGGGCCTGGGTTTTTGGAGAGAGGGTAGGTTGAAATAATAACCCAGTAGATATTAATCTGAATAATCTCACACCTTTCAGATCTTTGGAATATCACAAGGGACTTCACTCAACCATCCCAATGAGACAAACCCGATGAGGGGAGCCCCATAGGCTTTCAACTTTCGACTTTGGACTAGTCTTAAAACAATGCACATTCAACACTTCAAATGGGGATGCCCAATAAAGTAAATTCAATGAGCTCGTGAGATAGGATTGTGGGAAAGGTGGATATAATATCTTTGCGAGCTTCAGACCTTGGGGAAATAGTAAGAAAAGGTGAATCTACTTCTCAATGAGGGATATCTTGGTAAGGATCAATTTTATTTCCTCATCAATGCAATGGTGATAAAAAACAAATCTAGCTGAGGTTTGGGAAATACAAGGCCTAGTTCATAATGTTGATTGTTGGCTTCAAATGATAGAAAACATCTACATAGAGATAGATCTAGGCCATAGGAAGAATATCAAGGGATTCCCCACATGCATTTCAAGGTTGGAGTGGTCATATAAATAAAATGACCATATGACCATGCTTCTTCAACCACAGAAAATATGAGATCATTTATGCAAGGAAGAAGACACTTTCCATTATACCATAAACATTACATTTTCTTCCTTCAACAAACTTATGAATGAGTGTTGGGTTTGTTCAAAGATAATCATGGGTGTTGTAGATAAGTGTCTTGAAAGTTGCAAGTACCAAGTCTCAAATTCATATAAAGTATTATTGATCTTTTGATTCACACTTAGAGTTCAAAATTTAAGAGTATGATCAACATATGAGAGCATAAAGATGAAAAAAATAGGCACAACATGCAAGCCAGAGGGAGCAGAATTTAAGTCATCCATTTAGAAAATTTTCAAAAAAAAACTCATTCAAGACAATCATCAATCAATATCAAACCCCAAACTCCCTCAAGGTAGATAAAGAGTTAATATTAGTCTCAAGTAGTAGAGGATTAGGCATTAGATTTCAAATTTTAGTTGGGGGCGGGGTGGTTTCCTTTCACTTGTAAAAGAAAAATTAAAGAGGGTTTGTCATGGAATCAACACAACCTTAAGGATAAATTGAAAGACAAGTTACAAAAGACAAAAACAAACAATATTTTTCTTCATTTCATCCCTTCATCCCCAATACACTAGGAAATCCAAGAGAGAAATCAAATATATGCCAACAAATTTCAACACTTTATGGGCAATATTTTCATGCATAAACCAAATCTGAAATCATCGTAATCAATGCAGATTTACTGCAATAAATATATCATGTAATCTTTAATATAAATGTTAAATTCCTTAACAATTCCAGCCTTAACTTATGTCAAATCAGCAATACATATAAGTGTTGGAAATTACAAAACCATGGAGACAATGATCGTTGAAAATCAAACCTACAATAAGACAATTTAGGCTAAGGGAAAACTTTATATATATATATATATATATATATATATATA
>ML777188.1:795013-808269 GCA_009831015.1 Picea engelmannii
TGTGTGTGTGTGTGTGTGTGTGTGTGTGTGTGTGTGTGTGTGTGTGTGTGAGAGAGAGAGAGAGAGAGAGAGAGATGAATTTTTAGTACATACTCTTAGTTTATCAGAAATTGGTACAACCATCCAAGCTCTCCAAACCCCTAGCTAGGGAAAACCAAGAGAAACCCTAGCCCCACCAAAGATACTCCAACAAGCTAGAATAACCACTAGCAAGTCCTCCTTGGCCTCATGCAATGTGTCTCCTCTTATCTTCCTCGACAAGTACAATGCATGGTTTATCACCAAACCCTAAGTCCAATTCCTCCTAAGGATCAAACCCTAGCCATAGACTACAAGAATTCTCCAAAATAACCTAGTGTCTTAATATAAGGACAAATAACGTACAAAAAATATTTAACGAGAGAGAGAGAGACTAGTTTTCACCCTCTTACATCTCCTACCCAAGTGTAAAGAAAAATAATCACAAGTGCATGATTGATGTTAATAATGACTATGTCCTTCCTCTATTTATATTAGAGGTGAGAGAAGTCCCAATGACAAGTGTATCTAGTCCATTGCAATCAATTTACAAGGCATAACTAGATCTACACATCTCAAGTGTTTTACTCCAAGTGACACATGTCAAGCTCCAAGGTGATGATGATGAACAAGAAAGGTTCCAAGGCATGAGTGCTACTCCCCAAGTTCCAATTATCCTCCAAGTCTCGAAATCTCTAATGCATCTCCAAGGTCATGTGCCTCTTCAAGGGCCACCAAACCTACATGTCCACTCCCTCAACCCAAGTTTCATGAATTTTAGTGTAAGAATCCATGCAAGAAACTAATAAATACCATGTTGTCTAGGGCTCAATTTCGTCCTTCGAAATTCCTAGCAATCCACCTCCAATGCAATGCATCCTCCAAGAAAGAAAAATGCCTCCATGTGTTGTCTACATTAAAAATTCACCAAGCTCCTTAGGTCTTTGACACTCCAAGGAAAAAATTCATACTTCTCATCCATGGAAGGTATATCAAATCAAGCATAAGCCACCTATAATGTTCCAATCCATCACGGAACACAAAGGGTCAACCATAAAACATGCACCCCACATCTCATGATAAGTCATGTTGTTGATGGGGAGGCCATATATCATAGATTCATATTTGGTCAAGTCCCTTTAGGGTATTATCCACTATTGTCATTGGGAATTGAATTTCCCTCCATATGGATATTTTGAAAAGAGGAGAGGATCCACTAAGGTTTTCCTTTGTATATATATATATATATATATATATATATATACACACACACACACACACACAAAGGAAAACCTTAGTGGATTTGTTACTTGACAAAATCAATGCAAGAATATCATTGTGTTTCCATCATTGGTTTTCCTTAGGTCATAGGCTCACACTCATTAAGAGTGTTATTGAATCAATTCTATCATTCTAGAGCATCTAGACCATCAATCCTAAAGGATTTATGAAGCCTAATTTTTCAAACAAAACATCTTGATGTATGGTGACTTAAAGACATCTAAATATTATCGCAATCTCTCACAGCCAAATCGGTTTCTAAACTCATTTCTAGAGGAGGAATTTGGCATGAGGTAGTGTACAATGAGTGTATATGGCTACGATCTTGTATGCACTATATCAAAGGTCCTCCTAGAGTTTATTATAATGCCTCCTTATTTTGGATATTGATTCAAAAATATTTAACTCTGGTAACAAATCACTTAATATGGAAGGTGGGAAAGGGTGAAAGCATTATTCCCAAACAATATCCATGAAACATATCATATCATGAATTCCAAATGATGAGGGATTGTTTTGTTTTCTAATCTCTAAGAACTTCAAAATTGCCACTAATATGAGGAATGAGACTTTATCTTGGGAAGAGAATACAATGTGGAAATATACTCAAGATATAGGGGCTCCCCATCACATGCTCCCAGCCTGAGACTTATTTTCAACTCAACGTACAAGCACCACACATTCTATGGAGAAAGATTCCCTAAAATGGGGAACTAATCCATTAAATATTGAGTCCATTAAAATTACCACGGAGATAAAAAGGACTGGTGGAAGTGGATATGGACAATGAAGGCTCCTCTAAAAGCCAAGTTATCCACATGACTGGACTTGGAAAATAATTTTTTAACTTAGGATGATCTCATGAGTACAACTTTCAAGCACTAGAATATGTTTAATTTGCAAATAATCACTGAAATATCCTAGCATCTCTTCCATGGCTACCATTTTCCTCTAGAGGTATGGGATCTAATTAAAGGAAAGTATCTAGGATTAAAACAATGGGAAGGAAATGGAATGGAAGAAACCCTTTAGGACCGATTCTTTGCATACAAACATAGAGAGGACATTCTATATTTGCTTATTTATTTCATATGGTCCACATATCTATGTCATAATTCCAAAATATTTAAGTTTGATAACCGTAGTCCCTTGGTAGTCCATTACAAACTAAAACATACTTTGGACTTGCTTCCTTCAATGCACCCTACTACCTCCAAAATTGTACTTGATGATAAAATCCATAATACACAAGGCACAACCTAAGAAGGAACTACTATAACAGCCCTTGTTGCAACCTAAGCAACCTATCCTCTTCACTTTAGGTTGACTCTCCTCTAGCTCAAGAGGAGTATCCCTAGTTGGATTAGTAAAACTAAGCAATAAGGCACAAGATGAAGTGAGAGTAGCTTTAATAAATAAATAAAAAATGGATTTTTTTAGGATATAAAAGAGGTGATGGAAGGAAGTAGAGATCAATGTCAAATATAACAAGGGAAATGGAGTCAAGGTGAATCAAAGGGGGCTTATGGTGTCAAGAAGAAAACCCCTCTTCAGAATTGGTCTATTTCATTGTTGGGAACAAGCCCATTTTGGGGAAAAGGCACGATGTGGAGGAAAGACAGTTAGTAGAAAATCATGCAAGGCCTGCATGCAAGAAGAAGGGAAAGAAAGACAACTGGCAAGAAAAGCAACGAATGAAAACGTGCATCTAGAGGAGAAAAGCGCGCAAGGCCAACATGCAAGAAGACCTAACTAGGTTAGGGTTTTGGTAAGAGAATGTAACGACTGATGAGCCAAGAATAGATATAAATAGACACCTAGGAGGTCTAGGGGGGGTTCGGTGTCGTCGTTGGTTTTTCTATGTGTTACTCACATGAGATAGAGTAACAGGGCGGTAACATGACTATAATTTGATACCTTTTTGTAAGTTGTTGAGCTACAAGAGAGAATAGTAACTAGACCTTGCGGGTTAGATCACAGGCTGAAGAGCTTGGTGAGATTTAGTCAGCCTCGTAAAGGTCGAGGAGTCTATTTTATGAAGGTATGAACGAAGTTGTAGTATGCACGACGCCATATATGACGGAACCATAATAAAAGAGTTGAAGAGACAAATATTTTTGGACGTAGCCCAAGAGGGGGTGAACCACGGTAAATCATGTGTTGTGTGGAATGATTATTGTTTATGTCTTTGTTGTCAATGGTTAGATATTAGATGAATGTTTTAATGAAGTAGTTAGATCTATTGATTTGCATGCATGCATAAAGAACGACAGAATAACTAAGATAGATTAATTATATAGTAATGGATTGAATATCACATAGTACTATCCCAGATCCCCACTCATTCCCAGGTTGCAAGCACATGAGCGTTGAAGTCACCCATAGAACCATCTTGGGTGAGACTGTGCAGTGCACTCTGTGTACTGTGTTGCCTTCTGGTTTACCAGGAGGGCCGATAGTTTTAGAGGCTTTGTTGGATCCCTAGCAGACCTGAACCTAGGTCAATCATGTTAAAGGTATAACCCAGATAAGAAACCAACAAATGGTTATGTTGCTAGTTGGAACACCATAGGATTGAGTGGATGAGATATGTTGAAGATTTGTTAAAAGAATGTAAGATCTATGGAAGGCGGGTCAAAAGAATATCGAATTGGATGACAGGAAGGTGAGAAGAATGCGTTGCTAGAAGGGGATGGTGAGATCATGGAATCCCACAAAAGAAGAGATCGAAATCTGGTTGAAGACAAAGGAGCTAGAGTTTGCACAGAAAGATAACAGAAACCCTAGACTAACATCGCGCAAATATCTTGAGAAATATGTGTTTATCGATCTGCATGAAGTCTTTTTCTGTGATTTTCCACACTTATTGCAGGAGTGAATATTGAGGTTGAATGATAGCCATGCAACGAATCGTATCTGACAATTAGAGTGGACCTCAGTTTAGATCGCGCAGTTACAACAGGTGAATAACAAATTCACCCGCGCAGTAGATTTTTGTCTCAACGGTATTGTAGAAGGATTTATAACAGAATTTGCAGTAGATATCGTGATGTCGTACAACATAGCAGAGAAAGAGTTTCTACGCAAGCCTCAAGGAAGGTATATTAGATCATTGTATACTTATATTAAGATATTTCTCTATAGAAAACATGTAATGACAATGGAATCAGATAGCTAAACTTCCCTGCATGCATGGGGGAAGGGAGGAAGCACTGACAGAAAAAGGAGAAATGGAAGGAGAAGGGGATAAAGGAAATAAGGAGGAATCCTTGGACCCAATCATGATGGATGACAACCATATCAAGAGGATCATGGAGACAACTAGAAATACGCACAGTGTAGTACCCTACCATTACAAGATGAACACCAAGAAAAGAGCCATAGTTCCGAGGGAAGGCTTGGCAAGTGATGAATAAGAGGTAGAGGATCTTCGGGTTGTGGAGAAGATTGAGGAAATCCTGCGTGCAAAATATGAGAGGAAGATGAGAGGTCCAAGAGTGAGAATTGAAGGCAACAATCCTATCCATATTAATCTCAGTGTGGAACCCATAAACCCATGTGCGACTAACAAACCAAAAAGAACACCACCGTTTAGACAACCGGATTTCGGAAGAAGGAAGATAGCAGGAAGTACATATACACAAGGAACAACAACTGGGGGAGCTAGTTCAGGAAGAATTAGTCAAGTATCTACACTGCGTAGAGGTAGCAGTTCAACATTCAGGATGGCAAGACATGATCCCACCATTCAGTTATCGGAATTTCAAGGAGAGACAACATAAGACCCTGAGAAACACTTGTTTATTTTTGAAAAGATATGGGAAGAAAAAAAGATCACCGATGAAGACACTAAACTTGCGTGTCTAGCTATCATGCTAAGAGACTGTGCACTAGATTGGTACATGAGTCTAGACGTAAACAGTGAACCTGGGACAATAAGGACAATGAAAAACATTAAGAAATTGTTGATTAATGAGTTCCAAAAGCCGAGATCATAGGATCAATACATGAATGAGATGATAGAAATTAGACAAAAACCAGGAGAATCTATCTAGGAAATTGACCAATGATTTAAACATTTGAAAGGGAAATTGAGGTATGCCATGACTGACATGTAACATAGGAATTTGTTTGTGAATTCTTTGTTACCACATCTAAAATACCCACTCAGACAACAGAAATTCCAATCTCAAGCAGAGGCTCTACAGGAATCCTTGCAAATGGAGGAGAATCAATACCACAAGACAGATCCATCTATAGAGGAGTTGAAGGAGGATCTGAATAATCTTACCTTTCAACTCAATCAGAATAAGGACAAGGACAAGCGCGAAGCTGTGTGGTGTACCACATG
This sequence comes from Picea engelmannii, assembly GCA_009831015.1. Taxonomy (NCBI): domain Eukaryota; kingdom Viridiplantae; phylum Streptophyta; class Pinopsida; order Pinales; family Pinaceae; genus Picea; species Picea engelmannii. Next base: position 800,664 of record ML777188.1, read on the forward strand.
TAGAACATAAGGGCACCATAAGAATGAATTCCAAACATTCACGCAGTATAAGGAAACATGGATGCCAAATCCATTTCCGATAGGAGGACCCTGGTGTGAAATTTGCAAGATGCACGGGCATGATCCATATCATTTTCCTATGATGCAAAAATACCAAAGAATGCATACTGCACTTTTTGCAAGTCAGTAGGCCACGATGAAAAAGACTGCAGAACCATGGATCTGATGATGGAAAGGACGTTAGACACATATAGGGTGAAATATGAAATGATGACATGGAAAGATAGACCTCCATTTAATCAGGCACCACCTCAATATAATACTATGCCACGATAGTATAACAACATGCAATTGGAGTATAACATTGTGCATCCCCAGTATAACCCTGCGCAGTATAATTAGGTACCTCAATACAATACACCATGTGAAGATCGCACTGGGTACAGAGGAGGAGGAAGAGGCAGAGGAGGATTTGGATGAGAAAGAGGTCCAGTAGTGTTCCATAACTTCCAACAACTAGGGCACTATGCAAGAGAATTTACACTACCACTTGCGTGCATGTATTGTCGCGTAACAGACCACGATACAGAATATTGCAAAACACTATTGGGGAAGATACAGGAGAAAAATAATAAGAACAATCAGAAGGTACAATGGATCTCTACATAAGCTAGATAATATGGCAATAACATCAACATAGTGATGTGCGGAGGTGCTAAAACGGGAGATGATGTGACTAAACAAGAACTAGTACAACACCAATGGATTAAGAAAAATACCAAGCCACCCAAGCAATTTGATGCAGAAAAGGAGAAGGATACCTTTAAGGAGGCCAAACAAGAATTTCTCAAGCAGAATGTTGCATCTACATCTACCACGCAACATACCCAAGACGTCCCAATGTATGAAATTCCATCAACATTGGACCATACCAATGAAGTCCACCTAGGAAACCAAGTAAGTTGTATTAAAACTTTCATGCAATCATGTATTCAAGTATTTAAGGATCTATCATATGTTATAGTATTACAGAATCTGTTAGATAGATGTACCACGAACTATGAGGGAAATTTATAACAGAGGATAGTCAATCACCTCCAAGCCAGAAGGGGAACCAACAGTGAGTTTAGATTGAATGCCAACATCAGATATTTTAACATGCGTGATGTGATATTCGATCTGGGATTTGAAGTGAATGTATTGCCCAAAAAGACATGGAAATGCATGGGAGAATCTACCTTAGGCTACTCACTAGTCCAACTAAATTTAGAAAACCAACATAGAGTTCTACCAATAGGGAGGCTGAAAGGAGTGACAGTAGATCTAGACAGAGTGCGCACTAAGGTAGACTTCTAAGTGATCGAAATCGTGGATGGCACAACACCATATCCAACATTACTAGGATTGTATTGGGTGTTTGAAAATCAAGTGATAATCAACCTGAAAACCAGAAAGATGACATTTGAGTCAAGAGAATACAAGGTTATTGCGCCTCTAGATCCATCAGAAGTCAAAATATTTGTGGAACCAACATGTTTAGACCTGGAAGAAATTAACTAGCTGTATCGGACCACCATGCTCACCGAAGATTGCATTAATCCAACTGTCGATGGTGTACTTAGATAGAGAAGTATCACATCATGTGCTTCCGACTTAGACACGGGTCTGTAGAATTGGTAGCAATGCCTACATGAGGTCTCAACCAGAATATGCACCAGAATAGACCGTGCAGTAAGATGGGTTGGGACAGAAGTCAAAGAACCTCTAAGTTTCCACGAAATCAATGACTTGGAATAATTCCTAACGATATATGAAGATGAAGTATCAGAAAGTCATAGATTATTAGCTCTTAACATTGCACTTAAGGCTACACTTGCAAGATGGTGGGTCACACAAAAAGAAAAAATCAAGGACTAGTACCAATGTAAGCGGATACTGCAGATAAGGTTTTTCGTAGTACATAGAAGCAACCAACAACAAAAGTATGATGGACAGGGGGCACCAGCAGAACACTTGGAGAAGTGCAGAGTGCTTTGGAAAATGACACCCCCGGAAGAATGGTCTCATGATTTCGTACACACATTAGAGGGCATCCCAACAAACTAGTATACATACCAGGAACTGCTTAGAGGAACTACGAGCTGGATAGTACTACAACAAAAATTTATAGTCACTTTCTCATTTGAACATGAGAACCCCAACATAGATGCATCACTTAAGAAAATAAGAGGGGTGATATTCATTAAGGAACCATAAGTTGAATTCATAATAGAAGAACAACAACAGAACAGATAGACAGTGAAAGAACTGTTGTCATGCTACCATGTGCAAGAAGAAGCACCAAAGGAAGACGATCCGCGTGATATTCAAATCGAAGAAGTTGAAGCCGAAATATAAGTGGAAGGTCCACCTCTAAAATCATAAGTAATTTATGTGTCAATCAAGGTGAAGAAAGTCAATATTGGGACATTTGAGAATCCCAAGATGGCTAGTATTGGAGACTACTAGGACGAACAAAAAGTGGACGGGATAATAGAATCATTGTGCGAATACAGTGACCTATTCCCAATGACCTTTGCAGAAATAAATGGCATCGTAGGAGAAATTGGAGAGATGAAGATCCATCTCAAACCGGAGGCAAGACCTATTAGACATAGGCCTTACAGATTGAACCTTATCTACAAACAGAAGGTAAGAGCAGAAATCGATAGAATGTTGGAAGCGGGAATCATAGAACCAATAGAAGAATTAGAATGGATAAGCCCCATGGTAGTTCATGAGAAAAATAAAGGAGGCATAAGAATTTCTGTAGATCTAAGAAATATCAATGATGCTTTCCTACATGACCCCTTCCCTACACCCATTACAGATGAAGTCCTATAAAATGTGAGAGGCTAGGAAGCATACTCATTCACTGATGGATTCTCGGGCTACCACCAAATCAAGATAGCACCAGAAGATCAAAACAATACTACCTTTGCAATAGAATGGGGATCCTACCAGTGCATAGTCATGCCTTTTGGACTGAAAAATTCACCAACAATTTTCTCCAAAGTATTCATTGTTGCCTTCAAAGAATTCATCCATCAGTTTCTAGAAGTATATTTGGATGATTGGACAGTGTACAACCTGTTGAAGGATCATGTAGAGGTGTTTAGACTGATGTTATAAATATGCAGGCAATGTCAAATATCTTTGAACATTAAGAAATGTATATTTGGAACACCCTTCAGAATTATATTGTGCCACATAGTATGCATACAATATTTTATCATGGATCCTGCAAATATTGTAGTAATTGTGAACTTACCACAACCAAAATCAGTGTGCCAACTAAGGGCCACATTAGGACATACAATATATTATAGAAAATTTATTAAGGGGTATGCGCAGATCAATGTGCCGATGGAGAAATTACTTAAGAAGGATACTAAATTCTAGTGGAATGAGAGTTGTCAGCAAAGATTGGACACCCTAAAGGAGAAGATGGTCACAGCACCCATCTTAGTCTTTCCAAATTGGGAGAAGACATTCCATGTGCATGTAGATGCATCAGCCATAGCCCTGGGAACTATTTTGGTGCAACCAGGAGCAGGGGATTTGGACCATCCCATAGTATTTGAAAGTAGAAAATTGTTAGACTCCGAGCAGAACTACAACACTACAGAGCAAGAAGGTCTAGCAATGGTATATGCACTTCAAAAGTTCAGGAATTATCTACTTGGAAAACACTTTAAGATGTTCATAGATCATTCATCCCTTAAGTACCTAGTCAACAAGCCAGTGTTGGGGGGGAGAATCTACTGATGGTTACTACTGTTTCAAGAATTTGACTGTGAAATCATTGTGAAACTAGGGAATCTGAACAAAGGACCTGATCACTTGTCAAGGGTCACCAATGGTGAGGAGCCTACAAAAATAGAGGATACCTTCCCTGATGCGCAGTTATTTTCAGTTTAGGTCGCAGATGATTAATTTGTTGACATTATTAAGTATTTAAGTACAGGGACTATGCCACAGGAATTTAACACCATGTAGAGGAAGAATCTAGTTGTCTAAGAAGTCGACTACCCGTTGATCATCGAACACTTATATAAAATGGGGGCAGAAAACATATTGAGAAGATGTGTGCTAGAACAAGAAAGGCCTAGGATACTGGTAGAAGCCCATGAAGGAATAGTGGGAGGACATTGTGTAGGAAAAGATACCGCACAGAAGGTACTTCACACAATATTATGGTGCCAAAATATTCATCGAGATGAAAAGGAATACTATCAACAATGCGATTTTTTTCATATGGTTGGAAAACCAAACAGATGGGATGAGATGCCCTTACATCCACAAGTGACACTACAAGTGTTTGAAAAATGGGCTATCGATTTTTTTGGACCAATCCACCCACCCACAAGAATATTAGGCACGTGATACATCATCACTACGACGGAATACCTCTAAAGATGGGCAGAGGCAACACCAATTAAATATTGCAGCATAGATACAACAACACACTTCCTATTTGAACATGTGCTCACCCGATTTGGATGTCCAAGGATCCTGATGAGTGACCAAGTCACACACTTTATCAAAATCACTATCAAATCTATGAATGAAGAATTCAAGGTCTACCATCATAAAATTATGCCATACCATCCTCAGACAAATGGAACAGTGGAAGCCTTCAACAAGATTCTAGAGAATGCCCTAACAGGGACGACTGGGATTTAAAGATACCAACAATATTATGGGCATATAGAACTACCTATAAGAAGCTAACAGGGAAGACACCATTTAGACTCGTGTATCGACAAGAAGAAGTGGTTCCATTAGAACTCTTGGTACCAAGTCTGCATGTTGCAGCAATTACAAACATGACAGAACAAGGCGTAGTACAAGAAAGGTTAAGTCAGTTGATGAGCATGGAAGAAGATAGGACTCTATAAGGCTTCCACCAAGAAGTGTCGAAAGCAAGGGACAAAACTTGGCATGACCAACATATCAAGAGAAAAAAATTTAAGGAAGGATACCTAGTCCTACTGTATGACAACAAGTTTTTTCAACATCCAGGAAAGTTCAGAATGCATTGGTTGGGACCATATGGGGTCAAGATTGTCATAGACGGAGGAGTTGTATAGCTGAAGGATTTGCAATAGATAGAATTTAAGGGCATTATCAATGGGATTCGACTGAATATGTACAATGAAATTCGACCACCCACAACTTAACAGTTACCGCGCAGTATTAAAAAGAAAAAAAAATGTGCGTGCAGGTCAGAAAATCAGTGCGACGAGAAGGAAAAGAGTCTGCGCGCACAAGTCATTGAGTCGTCAAAACTAAAAAATAATAATGCACTATAATAAAAGGGTATATAATCCAAGGAATCTGTGCACCCAAAAATCCCAGTGCACCAGAAAAAGGACCAACAATCGAACAGCACGACAATTCGGAAAATGACAGCTAGGGAAATCAGGCGCCAACTGGCCGCAACGGTGGAAACTGTGACAATCTGTACACAGAGGTAAATACCATAGCACGACGGAAAAGGAAATGTTCAAAAACAAGACGCAAAGGACAACAGTTAACATGTACAACAGTACCACGCTCAGGACACACTTCCAAAAGTGAAAAAGAGACAATTGTCAGTGCAAAACAATTTGTCACTATGTCGTCCTGCTATAAAGTCAGAAAAAGGGTGGAAAATTAAGTCATTGTGTCCATTTCTAAGTATAAGAATGCATATCTGAGTGGAAGAGAGATAGAGAAAAAATTCGACCGAGTAATCGTCGAGTTCACAGATTTCAAGCCTAGACCCTGTCGTAATGTCACCACCTCGAGTTGGAGAGCCAGGTTGGGCCGATAGGAACACGAGAAGTATTGCTCATGCGATCGACGCAAGGGAGAGAGTGGCACCTATAGTGGTGGATGTGGATGAAATCCATAAACTATAGTATGAAAGAAACCTGATGACAGTAGAGGAGGAGCAGAACCCAACGCAGGAGGTCGGGTAGATGGAGGAGGACCCCAAACGAACTGATTCTGACACTTCAAGGTAACAAGCATCCCGACAGATCAAGCAAGCCACGAGTTCAGTGCCATAGAGCCACGAACTATAGGAAGGACAGGTCATGGTACACGAGGGTGTACCAGATGGGGGGGCCTCATCCCCACAAGCCAAATATTCCCAGCGGAGTGTGCGTAGATGATAACATGGTCGATGGAGTGACTAGCATCAAATAATCTGACCATGATGTGGCAGACGTCACTAAATTTCCTGACCTGGTGTCCCAAAACTATTTTGAAAGCAGGGGAGAAGGTTCATCTGGCATGCCAGTGCTCGAGTCGGCACAGTGGATCCTGGGGATTTACAACACATGCATCATGAACCTATTGGATGTCCCACACTTTGGGAGGGGAAAGCACATCAACACCTGCGTCAAGAAACTGCCTGCACAAGTACATGGTGGAATCTTATGGATGGATAGGTTGGTTACTATCACCGTGGACCTCATTGTAGGAATCACAAGGCTACCGATGTTGGATCATGTTGTCATTGATGTCAATGGTTTTATTGATTGATGTCATTGATTGATTTCAAGTGATTGATTGATCTCAAAGGATTGATTGATTGATGATTGATGTAATATAATATGTATTGTCCTTGATGAGAATGCATAGATGAAGATGGATCAATGAGTTGTCATTGATATGATGAAGATGGATCAATGAGTTTTCATTGAAACATGATGAAGATGGATCGATGTGGTTTCATTGGTATATGATGCATTGTTGGAAAAATGTATAGATGACTCATTATTTTCTTATCATGATTGATAAGGTGCACAAATGGATGAACTCCAAAGTGGTCCCCTTATTGTGAAATCCCTCATGGGAAGACACTTTGCGGATTGAGTTATCCTAGAAGAATGGTTGGAGGACCCATGCTCTCATTATTGTCTTATCATGATTGATAAGGTGCACAAATGGATGAACTCCAAAGTGGATCCCTTATGGTGAAAGCCCTCGGAGGAAGATGCTTTGCGGATTGAGTTATCCTAGAAGAATGGTTGGAGGACCCATGCTTGTATGTGGAATAAGGAGATGAATATCAAGGAAATTGTTGGTGAAACTATCATAGATGTATATTTTTTGTCATGTCATTTCTGGTGGTATGTATAACGTCACATAACTCCTCACGGTTAGAGAGTTATGGCCATGAGAAGTTGGAGACCCCAGGTTTGGGTAATGGACCCAAGTTTGTTTGATGGGTAATGGTATGAGTTATGATATATTTTCATACAATACTATTCTGTATGAATAGTACATGTCATGTCATTTCTGTTGGTATGTGTAACATCACATAACTCCTCATAGTTTGAGAGTTATGGCCTTACGAAGTTGGAGGACCCTCACATGTCATCTAGAAGCCCCAAAAGGTCAAAGTAGTCAAAGTGGTTTAAGGGATTTTGAAAGGTAAATAATAAAGTGAAGTGATGAGTGTACTATAATTCAAAGTGAATAAAAAATAAATTATTTAAATAATAAATTTAATGGAGAAATTAGAAGTGGGTTAACCCTAAAATAAGGAAAGTGGGGCCAAGTGACCTAGAAG
>ML777188.1:828939-850274 GCA_009831015.1 Picea engelmannii
GAGGTTCGGAATGGAAGATTGCAAACCAATTATCACTCCCATGCAAACCAATTGTAAGTTGAGAAAAGATGATGATTCGAAGTCTACAGATCAGAGGCAATACAGGTCAATGATTGGCAACCTACTATATGTGACAACATCCATACTAGATGTAATGCAAGAAGTTGGACAGGTGGCACGATTTCAAGAAGCACCAAAAGAATCACATGTATTAGCAGTAAAGAGGATTTTCAGATATCTCAAAGGAACAAAAGAGTTTGTATTATGGTATCCAAAAGGAAAATGTCTATCACTTATTGCCTACACAGATGCAGATTGGGAAGGTTCTATTGATGACCGACGAAGCACCAGTGGAGAAACATTCTACTTAGATGAGTGTTTGGTATTATGGCTAAGAAAGAAACAATCATCAATATCTCTATCTACAGCCGAGGCATAGTATATTGCAGCAGCAAAATTGTGTACACAGGTTCTTTGGATGAAACAAACTTTGACAGATATACAGGTTGAGTATGATGAGCCCATTCCAATATATTGTGATAATACAAGTGCCATCAGTATCTCAAAAAACTTTGTGATGCACTCCAAGACGAAGCACATTCCAATCAAGTATCACTTTCTACGGAAACAGGTTGCAGAAAATAACACCAGAGTTAAGTATGTGGGCACAAAAGAACAAGTGGCAGATATCTTTACAAAACAACTTCCACAGGAAGCCTTTGAATATCTTCGTCAAAGACTTGGAGTTATTTCTACTCCAAAATGAATTATTTTTTAATGCTTATCTTATATGTCTTAGATGTACACGAGGAAGCACCATAAGAAGACATTTCAGTCAGGGGGAGCATCCCCGGATGGAAAGATGCCTTTGCCATTGATGACAAAGGGGGAGAGATTTATCAGATGAAGAGGACAGAGGCATGGTTCTAGGGGGAGAAAATTTATCAGATGTAGAGGACTGAGGGAAATTTATCAGATATAGAGGAAAAAGGAATGGTTCCAGGGGGAGCATGAGTGATATGATTGTTGTATTGCATCAGAGTGTTGTCATCAATGCCAAAGGGGTAGATTGTTAATTAAGGTTGGTTGTCATTGATGTCAACCCTTGAAGAAAGCCCTGTAGCACAAAGGTTTGGGTAATGGACCCAATATTGTTTGATGTAAAGATGATTCATTATTTTCTTGTCATGGTTGATAAGAATCAAATATGGATGAACTCCAAAGTGGTCCCCTTATGGTGAAATCCCTCACGGGAAGATGCTTTGCGGAGTGAGAGAACCCATCCTTAATTGTGGAATAATGAGATGAAGGAAAATGAATTTGTCAGGTAAACTATCCTAGATGGATAGTTCTTGTCATTATATTTCCAGTGGTATGTGGAACATCACATAACTCCTCACCGTTAGAGAGTTATGGCCATGAGAAGTTGGAGACCCCAGGTTTGGGTAATGGACCCAAGTTTGTTTGATGGATAACGATATGAGTTATGATATATTTTTAGATAATAATATTCTATATGGATAGTACATTTCATTCCATTTCTGGTGGTATGTGGAACTTCACATAACTCCTCATGATTTGAGAGTTATGGCCTTATGAAGTTGGAGGACCCTCATATGTCATCTAGAAGCCCCAAAAGGTCAAAGTAGTCAAAGTGGTTTAAGAGATTTTAAAAGGTAAATAATAAAGTGAAGTAATGAGTGTATTATAATTAAAAGTGAATACAAAATAAATTATTTCAGTAATAGATTTAATGGAGAAATTAGAAGTGGGTTAACCCTAAAATAAGGAAAGTGGGGCCAAGTGACCTAGAAGATGTTTTTAAGGAAGTTACTTGGAGAGTATAAATAAGAGGCAAGGCTCTCTCATTTTAATCGCACTTGAGCATATTGAATATCTATAGGTGTCTGAGGTAACAAAGGATATATAAGCCAAAATTCTGAGGGAAGGTGAAGAAAAGAAGGCCAAAATGCAAGGAAGGATAAATTCTTTTGATGGTGCTTTCTAAGGTATGTTATTTACAAGTCATCTCACCATTTTCGCTATAATTTTTTTTATATAATGATTCAAACTGTGAAATTTTTATTGCATTGAGAAAACATATCCAAGTATCTGTGGTAAAAAATTCAGCTTGTGGGTCATTTTATTTTTGGAGTTACACTCCGTGGAAAATAGGGTTTGTAGCTAGTCCTGAAACTAGTCAAAAGCAGGTGTTTCGGGTAAAAACATCATAACTTCTTCATAACAGATCCAAATTCAGTGAAACCAAATGTGTTGGTTAGGGTATAGTCTATAGTATTCTTTTTAATATTTTCATATCCATTCAACAAATATTCCATGCGGAGAAATCTCTACAAGGTCTCTCTCTAGAATAAGCCACAATTTAGCAAGGTATGCCATTTTTGTTATAAATCCTTTTTTGAGAGGTTCCAAGTAGCGATACCTAGAGGAATTGCATAAAATAAACTGAAGAACATTGTGTATCAGTTTCATATCTTTATACATTATAGGTACAATGTTATGGTTACTTCAAGTTAGGGTTGTTGACTAATCCAAAACTAGGCATGTGAGACTAAAGAAAAGTTTGATGAAAATGCTAGTCTCTTGTTGTTGAAGTTAAGGAAGGTTTGCATGAATTTGATCATATACACCAAGTCCATTACAGAGCTACAAATCATTTTTGGATGATGAAATTGATGAGGGCTTTTGGTTGAGTACATGGTTGAGACAAGTAGTTGATGAGTTGGCACATACATGAGGTGTATAGTTGATGATTTTGGTACATATTGATGAGTCATAGTTGATGAGTAGTTGACACATGATTGGTACATACTTGGTACATGATTGGATGCACTTTTTTATGGTATAGGTTGATTATAGGTTATTTGGTACAGTTTGGTGCATGGTTGATGCACTTGTTTATGGTACAGGTTGATTACAAGTTGAGGTACAGGTTGATGCATGGTTGATGCATGGTTCAGATTTATTTGTACAGGTTTACAGTGGTATATCTCATAGTGACATGTTGAAAGTGGTTCCATCATTCTACTTCTTCTTCAGGGTTGCAGGACGGGGCAAGGACAGGTGGTTGTAGCCACCTTCCAGTTGTAGCCGGAGAACATAGGGGGTTGTAGCCTCCTTCTAGTTGTAGCCGGAGAATTAAGGAGTTGGAGCTTCCCTCAGGTTGTAGCCTAAGAAACTAGGGGGTTGGAGCCTCCTTCCAGTTGCAGCTGGAAAACAAAGGAAGTTGGTTCTTCCAATGAATGTAATTCTTCAAGACATATAAGAAAAATCATTCTGTGGTTTTCTCCCGATTTGGGTTTCCACGTAAAACACTGGTGTACTGTGTATGTGTATGTTTGTTCATTTTTTCACTGCTTATTTACTCTACAGTTATTGGATGATAATGCTTCATTGATATAACACTTGGATTATATGGTTAAAAAGGATTAAATTGCTCTATTGCTGATTCACCCTGCCTCTCAGTAATCCAACATATGTTGTTGTCATAACTCCTTCATAAGTCTTCCTCTTTCTTAAAGATTCCTAATTGGTTAATCAGCACATGCTTAATAACTCAACCATATTTGTGTAAAAGATATTTTCGGATCAAGTGAAATACTCCCACTGCATGTGCAATGTTTGATCTAGTACATACCATTGCATACATCAAACTACCAACTGCACTGGCATATGGAACATGGGACATGTCCTCTTCTTCTTCCTGTGTCTTGGGACATTGATCTGTAGATAACTTTACACCTATAGGAATAGTAACCTTGATCGATTTACTTCCATGCATATTAAACCTCTACAATATCGTCTCAAGATATTTTCTTTGATTTAACAAGACTTTCATGTTTGCACAATCTCTTTTAATCTCCATTCCTAGAATGAAGTTAGCAACACCGATATCCTTCATGTCAAATTTGGAGGATAACTACGATTTTTCCTCCTTGATAACATCCATCTTATTTCCTACCAACAACATGTCATCAACATACAACACTACATAAATGAAGTGATTACCAAACTTCTTGGAATATACATAGTGATCATCCCTGCTTCTCACAAATCCCAATCCAAGGATGTATGTGTCAAAATTTTGGTACCACATCCTAGGTGATTGCTTCAGACCATATAGTGACTTCTTTAGCTTATATACCAACTCTTTTTTTCCCTTCACTACAAAGCATTATGGCTACTTCATGTAGATTTCTTCTTCTAGATCCCCATTTAGGAATGTTTTCTTCACATCCATCTATTCCACTTCAATATCAAAAGAAACAACAATAGATAAAATAAACATAATATAAATTAACTTGGAAACAAGAGAAAATCTCACCAAAGTCAATTCCCTCTACCTGGGAATAACCTTTTGCAACTAACCGAGCTTTGTACTTCTCCACTTTTCCTTTTGCATTAAAATTCTTCTTAAACAACCATTTGATACCAACATATTTTCTTCCAGCTGACAACTCAACTAGATCCCATGCCTGATTCTTATCCAAGGAATCCATTTCTTCAACCATGGCCTTCTTCCAGAGTTTACTATCCTCTGAATTCACTGATTTCCTGACAGTTCTGGGATCATCACCAATAATGTATAAAGCAAAATTAGAACGAAAATCAAGTGGGTTATACCTTTCTGGTTTCATTTTTTCCCTCACTGATCTCCTCAATATTGGGGTATGAGGTTCTTCTTCTTCTTCAATTGATTTATATTTTGCATCATCCAACTCAAACTCTATTTTCTCAGGTTCTTCTTGCCTTGGTAGGAATTCCTGTTTGGGAATATCTTTCACCTCTCTAAAAACAACATCCTGACTATAAACAATCTTCTTAGTTTATGGGTTCCAAAGATTATAACCTTTCACACCATCTTTATAACGAATAAAGATACACTTTTCATCTTTATTATCAAACCTACTCCTATTTTCCTTTGGAACATGTACATAAGCATCACAACCAAACACTCTGAGATGTTCAAGAGAGGGTTTCTTACCAGTCCATGCCTCATGTGGATTTTTATCATCCAGCGCTGATGAGGGTGATCGATTGACCAGGTAACATGTTGTACCCACTGCCTCTACCCAGAATTTTTGTCCTAACTCGACACCACTAAGCATGCTCCTTGCTTTTTTCATCAATGTCTTGTTCATCCTTTCTGCAACTCCATTCTTTTGAGGTGTGTATGGAGTAGTCTTCTGCCTTTATATACCACACTTCTTGCAGAATTCTTCAAATTCATTTCTGTAGAATTCTCCACCATTATCTGTCCTCAATACCTTTATTTTCTTCTCTATCTGATTTTCTACCAGAGCCTTAACTCTTTAAATTTATCAAATACCTCATATTTCTTTCTAAGAAAATAAATCCACATGTTCCTTGACAAATCATCTATGAATGAAACATAATACACATATTTACTTAGTGATGGAATATGAACAGGTCCAAACACATCACTGTGTATCAACTCTAAGATCCCCTTTTCTCTTGTAGCACCAGATGGGAATCTTACTCGATTATGTTTAGCATATATGAAATTTTCACAGAAATCAAAATCCAGAGTGCAATTAGACATACCTTCAACCATACCTTTACTGTGTAGTGTTTGAAGGCCCTTTTCTCCAATATGCCCCAGTATTTGATGCCACAACATGGTCTTCTTTCTAGGGAAAATATTGTTCTCGTATTCTTTATTTCTCTACTCAGGGACAACAAAATTGTTATGCCCATTAGTATATGTGCTTCCCAACAACTTGTGCATAGTTCCACAATGAACCCCCCTCATCAACACCATTTCTCCTCATACAATCTTGAAAGTGCCCTTTCCCAATATAGTATCCACACTTGCATCATCCAACTTGCTTACAGATATTAGGCTCCTGGCTAGTTTTGGAATGTGTAGAACCCCAAGGAGAGTTTTAATCCTTCCATATTTTAGTAAAAACTTAACCTTTCTACGTCCCATGATTTTGGCTGTCGAATTATCTCTTAGGAATACATCACCACCATCGTATTTTTCATATCCATAGAAACACTCCCTGTGAGGATTCATATTATATGACACACTTGAGTCGATCAACCATACACCACGGTCTACATGTGTACCTATAGATGCCAGGTAAACATAACCTCCTTCTTCAATGGAGGTTTTCGCCTCTGTGGAAGAGGTATTATCAGATCCTTTTGGTTTATCAACCTTGTTAGACTTGAAATCTTTCTTATAATGCCCTGTTTTACCACACTTCCATCATTTATTCAAAGATTTTCCTGGAGACTTAGATCTATCTGTAGATTTAGATATCCCCCCGCGAACACTTACTAGGATCCCTATATTGGGTGTGACCTCTAAAAAATAAAGCATCTGTGCTCTGACCATCCATGTTTTTTTTGCCTCATCTCTTCAGATAACAAGGATGCAACTACATCCTCATACTTCAATGTAGATTGAGTGGTACTACCAATTGCTACAACCAAATTATCCCAAGAGTCTGAAAAATAACATAACAAAGTAATACACTTATCTTCTTCTACAATCGTAATATTAATAGAGACAAGTTGACTTACCAGAGTATTAAAGGAATTTAGATGTTATGTCACATAATCTCCATCTTCCATCCTAAGATGATATAAATTCTTTCGAAGAAACAACTTGTTTACTAGGGAATTTGATTGATACAAATCCCCTAACTTATCCCATAGTTCCTTGGTTGTAAATTCTCTCGAGACATTCAACAAAACCGAATCTTCCAAGAAGAGTCGAATAGTACTCCTTTCTCTTCTATCCAACTTCTCCCAATCTTCCTTTGACATACCGATAGGTTGTGTACTAGTAGAATGTGTGCCAGTAGAATGTGTACCAATAGGCTATGTACCAGGATCCACAACAATCTATTGTTCTTTGTCTACAAGAAGGTCATCCATCTTGAGCTTCCATGGCTAAAAAAATTTATCGTTGAACTTCTCTATATTGATTCTATAAGAGCTTGTCATTCCTCTTTATACACTCGAATCACCACTGCAAAATATCCCAATGAACCCAGATTTATCACAGCCCCAAGATAAACTTGATCTATCAAGACTAAGCCAAACCCTCAGCAACAAAGGAGTCCCCTTGAAGCCAAAAATGAGCTCTGATACCACATGTAAGTTTTAAACTTGTGAAGTAAAGAGATGCATAAAAATTCTTAAGCAAAACATAAATTAATTAATGGCTCATACACACAGTACATAGAGATTTACACTGGAAACCCTTAACTGGGAGAAAACCAACCTTCCTTGGTGTTGCACCTTTCAACTCTTCATTGTATTAATTTCACCATTAAAAATACAATATAAACAATATTTTAGGGATTATGTAGCTACCAAAACCCTAATACCTTAATCCAAGATTAATTTAGAAAACCACTAAAAATAGGAAAATTCGCTAAAATAGAAAAAAAATGCCCAAAAAACATTTTTGGGGCGTTGCCCAGAGCCAAACACTATGTGTAACCAGAGGGGGGGGGGACCTTACCCCCCCCCTTGGGACCCCCAGGAAATCATATGTCGCACACGACACAAATAGCAAAGGAAGTTGGGATCGTCAGATGCAGTTGTCAAATCTAGCGTGCCCACACAAACACACATGCAAACAATATAACAGATACCCAACAAATATTGGCTAAGGAGAATAAAAAATGGTTGGGATCGATAGAGTTTGAACCCCCGACCTCCACGAGAATATTTCAGGAATATTCCAACACCTTAATAATATACTCCTACAAGTATGCCAATGGTTATAGTTGGTTAAACCAACCAACATAAATTTATTTTTGTTTACTTTTATGTCTAACAACCTAAGGGTAAGTTAATCCTGTAGGCTTGACCTTGGGTTTTGGATATAAAATCCACACACCCAGAAAGTAAGGGGAGCATGAATTTAAATGCATAGGTCTGTAACGAATCCTGAGGTTGGATTTTTCACCCGAAGTTTTACCTTTGTCTCATTTTGCGTTCCAAGAACTCATAGTGAGTTCTATTGCATCATTTTTTGTGCTTTGAGAGAAGTATAGAGTGTTTATACTCATTTTCTTAGTTTTCTAAGAGGAATATGATGGTGATGTAGGTTATTTGCTAAAGTACTGTGTATGAAAGTATTAGTACGATTTGATGTGTATGAGAGCCATCTTATGTGTAGCATGCCAAAGGGGTTCTTTGGGCACCTGTTAAGAACATAGTCGAGTTTATACTCATTCTTCTCATAATTTTGAGAGGAATTCAATGCTAACCTCTGTTTTTGGGTTTGAGTAGTAGAATTGAAGGGTGTCTTCAAATTTTCCATTATGATTCATCACGGTATCAAACATTTGAGCACTAATAGAGCAGTCTCACTATTTGGAAGCATACACACAAACGCAACCCAAGATGGGTGAACTCTGTTATCAAATTGTGTAATGAGCCTTGTTATTTGCTATGTCTATTTATCTCTGTTTTGGCACTCATTATTTACGCAAGTTCTTGATCAATTAATGAAGTTATGGATAAGTAAGTGTTTTCACATGATAATTTGCAAATAGTCATAACAATCTTAATTTCCCGAATCTGGTCAAATATCAGTGTCCGCTTAAGAAATAATTGAAATCTAAGGATTTTTGGATCATTGTCTCATAAAGTTTATTACAACAATGATGTGTATACCATCCCTACACAAGTTTGGATAGATGATACTTGTAGTGGTGCATGCCATTTTGGGCATGAGTTTGATCATGCACATGGTTTTATATTTTATTCCAACAATAATCTCATAGATATTCCAACATGTATGTACTTCATTTTTTATGTATCCTTGTTTTGGATGATGACCAAACACAAGGGAAGAAGTCATGGTATTGATGAGATGCTAAGGTGGTTGCATTGGATTTATGATTTCACCTAGCATGCTCATTCTCTAATGTTAGAGTAGGGTAGGAGAAATAATAAGTTTCCTTGAGAATTATAGTAGCATGAATAAACTCAACATGTGAGCATTAGATTTTATTTCATGATGTCATTGACATTGTTGGCTTATGCCTTGTATTGTAAATCCAATTTTGAACTATTGATGTAGTGAACTATGTAAATTTGTGATGTGGTGTTTAGAGATGTTGATGTGCATCCATCCCACCACACATTTTCATTTTATGATAATTCTCATTGATAACAGGTACATGCCGATATTATGAGATTTTATGAACTCCCAAGAAAAGCACATGTTCCCGAGTTGAAACTAGTTGTTACCCCTCATTTTGAATGAGACTCATACTAGTGAATTTTTCCACTACCCTTGTGATTTTCATCACAAAGATATTTACATGATTAGGGTGTTCACTTGGTTTGTAGATTATTGATGATATGGATGATATGTACTATAAGTTTTGATGATGCTTTTCTTGGTATAGTTCATTATTATAGAGAGATAGCATTACACTTGATCATGTGATGTTATAGTCTCCATTGCTTGCTAGATGATTGGATAAGAGGATGTACATATCCTTTGGTGGAACGCCCAATAAATTTTGTTCTAAGTGGACATTGCATTGGCTTCATCATGGCATATGATGCTTGACATACACTTACTTACATGGTTTGTTTCTTGGATGGATGAACATGGGCATGGTTAGGGATCCTTTTCTCCAATTCTCTATCTCTTATGGAAGATATTCACATGTGGATGGGTTACTTGTATCATGGAGCATGGTATGACCTTGAGCGCTCCCCTTCTTGGGCCCACATTTGGAGGCATTTGCACATTCATAATCAATTCATGCATATTTGATGAGGTCATATTTATCCTTGATTATTTGGTTGGTTTCTTGGTGACTTGGCACATGGTTCATGGCACATTTGACTTACTCTTTACATCTCCTCATGCTTTATTGTTCCACACATGCCATCTTGGGGATTATTTTGTACACATGTTGAGGCATATTGTTGGATTAAAAAGGGGTTATTCCTTCTTTTTATGGAGATGATTGAGAATTATTCAAATTCCACATGTTGAGGCCTCGAAACATGGATCCACTTGCTTGATTTGAGGATGACGTCCCATATTGGAGAATATTAAAGAGGTTCCAAACCATAGATCTAGGGTTCATTTTATATTTTGAGGGTGGCCTAGCTTCAAGAGTAGTTATATTTTGATAGAATGCCTATATTTCTGCCAAATAAATTCCATTATATGTCGAATGGATTTGAGATTTCCAGAATGTGGTCATAATATGAATTCAGGAAAAAATTGACACAATGATGGTTCTTTTAAAACTTGTTGCGGTAAAGTTTTCACCGCAATTTTGACCACTCGTTGGAGGAATGCACCACATCTTTTTCTTAAGAGTTTTTATTATTTGAGGAGTTAATTGTTTATGTATGCTCGTGGTGGAGAGAACCCCATCTCTTAAGGTCACATGTACCATATTTTCTTGCATCTACTGGAGCCTGTCCACTCTTGGGAGCTTCTATTCATTTCTTGATTGGGAGATTTCACCTTGGAGAGCTACACATCTACCTTGGAGGAGATCTAGGATGTTTTCATTGCCCACTTTGAGGAGTTGGTTGTGGATCTATCCACTTCGAAGCATTTGGCGGTTATACATTGAAACTTTGACTCATCGTCTTCCTTCTTTAATGGGGATGCCCCACTCTCTTGGGAATATATTTGTTGGAGACTTGTACATGTGGCCTTGACAACTTCATTATTTTATGTATTGTTTAATGATTGGTTGGAGGAAATAATTATTTACTCCTCCCTAGGATAGATCTAGTATTTTCACATGAGAAACTATTATTTTATTGTACATGAAGTTGACCCAGACTCTATATAAAGAGTAACCCTTCCTCATTTGTACTCATGGTTGAAGTTTTGGAGCTTCCACTCCTTTGAAATTAATTGACATATATTTATGGTTGTATTTTTGGAGCTTCCACTCCTTGGATATTAATGGACATATCTTTATTGGAGCATATGGATGTATAAGGGTTCTTTCTTTGTGGATGTTGGTGTCAATTTTTGAAGCTTTTCTGTATTTTTTTCTAAATGGATATATCCACTTTGAAGCCTTTGGAGGTTATACATTGCACCTTTGACTCATATTCTTACTTCTTTAATGGGGATGCCTCACTCTCTTTGGAATATATTTATTGGAGACTTGTACATGTGGCCTTGACAACTTCATTATTTTTGTATTGTTGAATGATTAGTTGGAGGAAATAATTATTTACTCCTCCCTATGCTAGATATAGTGTTTTCATTTTTTTTTGTAAGTGAGTGTGAATTCCTATATTACTGAAAGAAGTTATGATACAAAAAAGAAAAGGGGAGTCCCTTGATCTACCAAAAAGGAAACCAGATCAGGGGTCCCGGAGTTGAGTTGTCTAGGATAGAAGGGGGAGGTTGGGCCCCCACTATGGGAAACCGACCCAGTCCTCCGAAACTAGTTTGAAAAACTAAACCGAAACATATACATAAAAGTCATGATCATAAAAAATGGGGTAGCACCTACACTGAACACAAATTGACCAAGGACTGAACCTGTGCTAGTCCAAGATGATGGGATGTATTTCATCTCCATCCTTTCTTGCCTCGTTCTCCTTCTTTTGGGCCATCGTGTGCGTCTTTCTGATACAAGATAGTGTTCCGCTCTGTTCTGCTGGCGTGATGTCCATGTGGTGTACATAGCATAGGTAAAAGTGGAATTGTCCTGCCATTCGTTCCATTTTTTCCTTCTGACTCCTCTGGTCCTCGGCTAGTCTTTTTGCACTGGCCTCTAGGTTGCTAAGGTGACTCAAGATTTCTGTGAGTAGCTTCTTGTTTTCCCTGATAGCCTCCCTACTGGTCACTTTCCGATTAGCGTTCATCTTTCTTATCAACATCTTTGTTTTTCAGGCCTCCTCTATCATTTTGTGGTAGAGGGTTGTTCTGGGCTATGTGGCCCCTGGGTCCCTTATCATGTCCACTTCCTGAATCAGTGCCTTCCAGGCTTTGCCCCTGCGTGTGGTGTTTATTTCTCTCTCCCACATGTTGATGATCACTTTTCCCTTTGGATCGAACTGCATGAGAAAGGTACCCTTGGATTCTCTAGCCGCTTGCTCCATCCTTGTAATCCTTTGGGTTCTTGTCGGAGGTTCTTTCCCCTGGGGGCCTCTCTTACTATGGGTTTCTTCATTTGTACCATCTCAGCTTGTTTGTGGTGGTTTTTTCCTTGGTTTCTTCTCATGTTCCTATTCACCCCTTCTTTGTATGTAAGTTGGCCTCTGTAATTGCTTCTCTCTAGTCTGTGGATATTCCTGGTGTTTCTTCTCTTATGGGATTTCCTCGGCTACAAGCTCGTCCTGACATTCATTCACCACTCATAAAGGTGTACCTTCTCATCCTTTTTCCCTGTTTTAGTATCTGTGCTTTTGGGATCCCTATTGTAATCCCTGCACCAATCCCTTACTCTGCACGCTATACGAAACTCATTACCACTCCACGTATCTGTACTTAGGTGAAGTGTGCCCATACTTGACCATGGAAAACCCTTTTGTTCTTCGTCCTTTGTCACCTGCTGATTATATTTTCTTCTTTCCCATGGACAACACCTATACTTATTCCTATTGATAGGACCGTGGTGTCATACCTCCTCTCATTATGTGACTTGGATCTGCATTGTAACTCATGTTTGAGTGGTGGGCTATCAGATTTTTCCTAGATCCTGCGTGCCCTTCAGTTATTCCTGTGCCTCCATACTCAATGTGGTCATCCATACATCGGCTTTCGTTACGGTCTTTTGTTGCAAGTTGGATGTAGTTTGTTCGGAACTGACCATTCAGGATGTTACTCCAGATAGTGTCCAGTTCTAGTCCTTCCTTGTCGACCCACTCATTAGAGATTCTTCCCACCAATCCATTTGCTGACCTACATACCCAACACAAATCCACTGTGAGCCCCGTCTGCAAGTGCTCCTGAATTTTTTGCAGGGAATGTGCCAAGCGCCATTGCCTCTAAATTTTTCCCACTCTGGTACCATTTTGGATTCTCTTTACATTGTTGATAACCATCGTGGAATATCCTTCCACTATGGTGTTTTTCATCCTTTCCCATCTTAGAATCTTGAGGCTGGTCTCCATGGCTCTGAATTCTGTGGCGTTATTGGTTGAGTTTCCCAGACTCCCAGCATACAACCGGATTATATTTCCTTCATTATCCCTGATTACTCCTCCCATTCATGTCTGTCCTGGGTTACCTTTTGACGCCCCATCAAAATTAATCTTGAGGGATCCTACTAGTGGTAGTTTCCAGTTGCACTCACCTACTTGGATTTATGGTGGTTGTCTTACCTGATTGGGGTTGTGTCTATATTTCATATGGAAGGCTTCTAGGATTCAGGAGTCCTGGTCTGTGAGTTGCGCTCTTCCTATCTGGCAGTTGCGGCTCTGCACCGTTTCTCTTGTCATGGAGATTATTGTTTCCTTGATCTTCCCTTCCGACTAGCTTTCGTTCCTAAAGATGTGTCGGTTCCTTTCCTTCCATATTGCCCATATGATCATTCTTGGGATGAGGGTCCAATAGAGATTCACCTCTTCATTTTCGTTGTAGTTATCTTTCCAAACATTGATAGTTGCAGAGATGTTACCTCAGATGCCTGATGCCCAGTCCCAAATTTTTTCTATGTAGGTGCATTCGTCGAGGAGATGGTTCGTTGTTTCTTCCTTGGATTGACAGAGGTGACATCTGGATGGACCTACGAATCTCATTTTCCTTAGGTTTTCCTAAGTTAGAATTTGGTTGTGGAGTATTAACCATTAGAAAAAAAAAATGGCCAATGGGGGTTGTTCCAAATCTTATCCCATTATTGCGTTGGATCTTCTTGGTCCTAGTTCATGATACAGTGTCGGATTTATTTTAGGTTGAATTACCCACCATCTTTTTGTCCCCATCTCAGCTGGTCATTTCCGTCTGTGACCGCAATTTTTCATTTCCCCAATTTGTCCTCCACATCCTTTATTATTGTTGCGGTTTGGTCTCTATTATGTGGAGTGAGAGTGTCCCAGATTCTCCATTTATTGAGATATGTTTCTTGTTTCTAGTAATGGTAGACTCTGAATTTACCTTGCGCGATCATCTCCTATTGGAGTTCCTCCCTGTCTGATTTCTCCATTCTAGGTTCCTGTTGCCAGATGTCCTCCCAGAATCTGGTTGTTATGTCATTCCTTACTTCCCAAAAGCTATGTGTCTGAATCCAGGCTTTGTTGCGTCAAGCTAGGTTCTAGATGGTTGAACCTTCCCTGGTGCCTATGAAGTGGATTTTTTCCTGGTCGTGTATGTCCGAGGCATACTTTTCCTTCCACAGGTTTACCCAAGGTGTAGTAGATTATTTGACCCAACACCACCAGTGTTTCACCTCGTAGGCGTCATTGGTCACTTGCGGGTCTTGTAGCCCCAGGCCTCCTTTTATTTTTGGTTTGCAAACTTCTCCCAAGCCACCAGGGCCCATTTTTTCTTTGTTTCCACTCCTCGCCACAGGAAGTCCCTTTGGATGGTTCTTATTTTTTGTAGTATCCCCTTGGGGGATGGGAAAATAGACATCATAAATGTTGCAATTGCTTGCAAAATAGACTTGGTCAGAATAAGTATTCTGGCTAGGTTGAGGGATCTGTACGTCCAATTTTTCACCCGCTCTTGTAACTTGTTGGTTATTCCTTCCCAAGTTGATGTTTTGTAAGATTTGTCTGTCAGGGGAATGCCCAAGTACTTAGTTGGGAGTGATTTTCGTTCATAGCCCAAAATGTTGGCCAAATTTCTTTGGATTGCAGGGTTGGTATTGAAGAAGAACATCATAGATTTAGAATGGTTGATCTCTGCACTTGAGGCTTCCACAAACTCTTCTAGGATTCGTTTGTAGTCTTTTTGTTCCTTGACCATGGGAAATCCATGAAGTAAAGTGTCATCCATGAACTGTTGGTGTGTGGAAGTAGGGCAGTTTTTGAAAGGTTTGATACCGGTTATTTCACCTGTTGCAGTTTCTCTTTTTATGCTTCGACTGAGACCTTCCATCATCAGAATGAACATGAAGGGGGACAATGGGTCTCCTTTTCTGATGCCTCTTGTAGGCCATAAAGGTTTGGTAGGGGCTCCATTTATTAATAGCGAGTAGCTTGTTGTGGATACTAGGCTGACTATCCAGTTGATCCAGTGTTGGGTGAAACCAAAGGATTCCAAAGTCTTGACCATATAGTGCCAGCTAATTTTGTCATAATATTTTGCTAGGTCCAATTGTATTATCATTCCCCCTCTCTTCTGAAGCTTCAGGGTGTGTATAAGCTCGTGGGCATGGATGATATTGTCCATTATTTGTCTTCCTTCCAAGAAGCCTGCATGTTCTTGTGAGACCAGTGTGGGTAGGAGGGGTTTCAATTTGTTTTCTATGTCTTTGGAGATTATCTTATATACCACATTGAACAACACTATCAGTCTGTAACAATCAGGGGTTTTGGCTTCATTTTATTTGGGGATTAGTGTAATAATTGTAGCATTTAGCGCTTTTAGAATGGAGGTTGACCTCCAGCAGGATTTGAAGAACTCCATTGTGAAGCCATCTGGACCTATGGCTTTCCCATTGGGCATTTCCTGGAGTACTTGGTCAATTTCCTCCTCAACAATGGGTTTGTTTAGGTTGTTATTTTGTTCCTCGGTGACTAGGTGGGGGATATGTTGGGTTATCCTTTGTATGGCCTCCATTCTGTCTTGGTTTGGTTCCTGGGCTATCTCGTGGAAGTGGTTTACCAGAGTATTTTTGATCTCCTTATGTGACTCTCGCTCTATTTCATCCTGGACCTTAATCTTCAGGATTTTTTTATGGGATCTTCTAGCCATGGTTGTTCTATGAAAAAAATTGGTGTTCCACTCTCCTTCCCTTAGCCATCTGATATGGGACTTTTGTCGCCAAAGTGTTTCTTCCTGTTGGCATCAAGCTTCCCATTCCTAGGTCATTTGGATCTCTTCCTTTTTCTGATCCTCCGTATAGCCCTCTGATATGTAGGTTTCCTGGAGTTTTTTCATTTTGTTTTCTATGTTGTTTTTCTCTTGGTTTATATTCCCAAAAGTGTTCTTGTTCCACTCCTTGAGATTATATTTGATGTAATTTAGTTTCTTAGAGAGTTTGAACATCCTTATCCCTTACTCCGGTTGCTCCTCCTGCCACCATTGTTTGATTCTTTCCTTGAAAGTCGGGTGTTCGATCTAGAATTTCTCAAATCTGAAGGTTCTATTCTTTGGTGTGGTTTGGAATCCTACTTCCAGTTTCACTGGCCATTGATCATATCCCCCCCAGGGAAGGATGTTGCAATATAAGGTTATCCCCTTCATAATGATTGACTCTGATACTAAGAATATGTCGAGTCATTTTGCTACCTGATACTGGTTCATTCGTTTATTGTTCCAAGTGAATTGGCCATTATTAATTTTGAGGTCTACCATCTCTGCTATGTCTATGAACTTTGAGAATTCTTCTGCATCCC
The DNA here is from genome assembly GCA_009831015.1 of Picea engelmannii. Lineage (NCBI taxonomy): Eukaryota > Viridiplantae > Streptophyta > Pinopsida > Pinales > Pinaceae > Picea > Picea engelmannii. Next base: position 845,461 of record ML777188.1, read on the forward strand.
TATCCAATCTTCTTGTACCTCCTTTTTTCTCTGCAAGTGACGTGATGATATTGAAGTCCCCTGCCAGGATCCATTGCAGGTTGTTGGATCGGGTTTTAAGGTCTTCTAGGTCTCGTATCATTCCTCTCTTTTCCTCTGACACCTTGGGCCCATAAACATTAGTGCATAGAATCACCTTTGTGTTTCCAATGATTTGCATGTGAATCACAAGGGTGTGCCTAGTTGCTTCGGCTGCTATTAGGCTAAGTACTTCTGGGTTCCACAAGGTGAGAATACCTCCTACCATTTTGTGGCCTCCGATAGCCACCATCTTGTACTTGCACCATTGTTGTTTATCGATTGCCTCCATTATGTCTGTAGTGCATTCTGTCTCTTGAATGAAATAGAGATCAAGTTGTTCCTTCTCTAGTTTGTTTCTAAGGATTCTCTTCCTTCTCGGTGTTGGAGTCGCCTTTGTTTTTTTTTTAGCCTGTTTAAAATTTCATATCTTAATGCTTGAAGTCGAAAGTCGGTTTTCATATTTTCCTTTATTTTTTCAAAAATATCAAAAGTCTCATCACGCAAACAGGAACAGATATCATAATCTTAAGGTAAGATTTTTTTTTTTTATCATTTAAACGAGTCTCGCCTTTTTACCTCGGGATGTCGCATGTCGGGAATTATAGATCACATAGTTTACAAGTCTCGAGGGGCGAAATGGTGAACTAGTTTTAAAAAAGTTTACCCAAATCATTACTGAGAGTAAAAATACTTTAAACCATAGTTAAGCATCATCGGGATTTCGTGTCTCGACGTTTGCTAGCTCCAAAAGTCTTACCGTCGTAACCCCAATAGTCGAAACCATGAGATTATTTTTTTAGTAACCCAGGTTAATGTTGAAGGTAAAAAGTTTAGCCGCAGTTAAGCTCTGTTGGGAATTCGCAACTCGGCGTATTTTCCCTCAAAATTTATACCTTCGAAGCCCCGAGTCGTGAAGTCGCGATATAAATAAAAACGTAATTAATTAAACACTTAATCTTGGTTACGTTTTGTATTAACCAAAGCTAATTGTCGCAATCTCGGGTTTTAGAGGTGTAAAGGGTTAAAGTGAAAACTCTCGATGAGGTGAATGCCGAAAGATTAATTAACATTTAAAAAAAAAACTGATTAATTAAGCTAAGCCAACATTTTTATTGTTTTAACACGAAAATTAATATGCACAGTCTCCGAGGCGATTTTAAACTTTCTTTGCGCCAACTTGCATTACGAACTGTCAAAATTTATGACATTAATTAGAAATGAGGCAAATTGACAAGTAAGGGTTTGGTTTTTATTGCTAAATTTATATTTAAGAACGATTTGACCGTTCTGTCCCTAAGGACGACCTAGTTTTAAATAGTCAAAGACATGGATTTTTTATTTGTTGTCTCAAATTTCATTTATATTCTACGCAGAGCCAACTTTTCGCGAGCGAACTAATTTATGTATGTATAAATATTTTTATCGTAGGAGAGCTAAAGTAGAATCCCCCGCCATGGCCCCGTGAAAAGCGTCTAAAGACAATGTTGAGGTTTCAGGACAAGGTTCAGACAACCTTTCTGATACTTCACCTCGAAGTGTCGACTCTGTCAGGACCTGGTCATATATTTCTAAGGTTCTACAGTCTGAATTGGTAGATGTTTCGGATGATTCCAGTGAAAATGAAAAAGATGACCTGATCACTAAGTACATGATAATTGTCCAGGCTCAAATGCATAAAGTAGTGCCTAGGCCACGTCTACTCCCTTACTATGATATGATCCAATGCGCATTAGACCATGTAAATATACCAACCAAAACCATCGTCAATGAGCAGAGGGTCACCATTGGGACTTTCAGACCGGAACAATTACAGGCTATGTACAAGTTGCCAGTCGTGTCAGACTTTGTTTACAATGCCGAATTCCTGGAGAATTTTAAACAAAAGGAATGTGTGCAATACGACAAGGCTATGTTTGGTTTAATCAAAGATTGGGTTTCACAGCCTGCGAAGTTCAGGGCAGACAGTAATGGTATATATTCAATAGCTTCTCTGGAACCACAGTTCAAATATATCGCTATGATGACCTACATATTATATGGGAGAGAGGACACCACACATTTTTTCCTTTAGTGGGTGCCTCTAATTCACACGGTCGCTGAAGGTTGTTCCTTCAACTGGGCTAAACTATTGTCTGATAGTTTGACCAATCGAGTTACAAAGTATCGAGTGCAAAGGGAGAGCAGAAATATTTCTTCATTCTTTATGTCCGTGTATATCATGGACGCCATGTGTTTTCTAACACCTTTTCCCTTGATGAGTTGGAGTTGGACTCCATCAAAGGCTAAGCCCATCCACGTCTACCATTCAAAGCTGTGAGAAGACAAAGCCTTAGATTTTGTGTATGAAATCTTTAACTGGGTGATGGTACCGCTGCATGTCACTATCTTCGGCCACCTGCCACCCAGGATCTCAGACAGTATCATGGTAAATCTGAGCAGTATAGCCGACTGGCACGTGGAAGCAGAATTTTCATATCTTAGGGTTTTTGGCGCTATTGTTCCTCTGAATGCCTTGCATTTATTCATACCCGATAGGCTGGCTTTCCATGAGATTTCTAGACAAACCGTAATCAGTGGCGTAAGCAAGGATCTTAAGGGATACTCTAAGAAGGTATGGCCACCTTTTCCTATTCATTTAAGTTCCTATTCTTTGTTATATTTTGGGCATGCTAAAGTTGAGGCAGTAGCCCTGGAGGACCTGAAATTGGTTCATTTCGAATTCAAAAAGCACGATCCACGGAGGGTCATAAGTAATCACTTAGCTAGTTGCAGGCTTAAAAGGTTCGAACATGAAAATTTTCCCTCGGATGACATTTTTCGAGGTACAAGATCTTATGTCGAGGTTTTGGCTCGGATACAATCCCTGGAACCCAAAGAGAGGGCTGATGTTTTAAAATTCCAAGAACATCGACGGAGTTGTCTTCCCCCAGTATTGCGAGGTGAGAATCAAATAAAAGCAGAGGTGCAACAAAAAGAAGCCGAAGACTCCAAAGATACAACACCCACACAAGAAAAACACCAGGATAGGGGAGAGAAAACTAGGAGTCTGAAACCAGAAATAAAAACTCCCGATCCGTCGAAAAAGCAGACTCTAGTTACCACTCCAGGCCAGACAGCTAAGCAAATCGAATATCCCATCGCCTCCATTACTCCCTTACAGTCAACTCAAGGGAACATAGATGCAGGGTGGATTTTCAATGAAGAATTGAGACCTATAAGGATGGAAGATCTCCCTCCAAATGAGTTCTTTTTCGATAAGAAGAGAAAAGTTGTGGTAAAAAGAGAATTCTATCAAGAAGCAGGATCAACGGCCAAGAAATTTAAGGTGTTGACCGATGGGAAAGATATGAAGCAGGAAGAATTCACGACAGAAATAGTCGGGACATTAGGGGCGTATGCTACGGCAAACCAATTTTCAGTCGAGGTTTTGAAAAATCAGCTAAACCAAAAATTCACCTCATCAAAACCTTAGAAGCTAAACTAGCCACAACAGAAGAAGCTGCTAAAGACCAGGCAAACACAGGAATAGAACAAGCAAGGATGGCTGATAAAAATGAAATTGAGCTGCTCAAAGCTAAGCTCGAACAAGCAGAGTTGGTAGCTCAGACCAGTCAAATACAGGTAGGCCAACAAAGAGACTTGATAGGGCAGCTACAGGTTAGATTAGAGTTTGTCGAAAGCCAAGTTATAAATATCAAGATATTCCAGTCCCAAGCTATGGAGATTCGGAGCAGGGTTTCTGTAGCCTAGTGAAGTTTACTTGCCAAGGTAGAGACGATTCGGAACAATTGTCTGCTTATTGATCAAGTATTAGAAAACTTATCTATCGGAGAGAGAGAAGATAGAGCAGCTCGGGTCGCATTTCAAGAGGCTGTAATAGCTACAGTAAATAGGGAATCGGGAAAAAGTTCTAAGTTTTCCATTTCGGAACAGACACGAGGTAATATTTTGTTGAAATAATGGGAACGCAACATATCAGAAGGAAAATTGCAAGCCAAGAAGGTAAGGAAATCCTGTGAAGAGGCTTTCGGTTCTATAGATGGAAATATGTTAGACATTGATAGCGAGAGTAATGCTGAGACACTGAGCCAAATGAATATGGTGAAACTTTTGCTTGATATAAATGAGAAATAAGAAAGAGATTTGGCCGAAGTCTCACAAGTAACTCTTGCAGACATAGTTCAAATAGATAAATGGATTATTAAACCAAGTGTGCAATTGTGTGCTATTGACACCCTAGACCGACAGATGGAAGAAAGGTTGCCACAATTAGTCATAGATTGTTACATTTTTTAGGCCAATTGTCAAGCGGAACCTTCAAGGTTGATATCTTGGCTGGTGGAAAAATATGTCACTTGTACCGAGCATGCGAGAGGGCAGGCTTTTGGTACCAAATGAAGACATAGGATAAAGAAATCAAATGATTGATCTCCTTCTCGTTGTAACTAAAAATCTTGGAACGATTGGGATTCCATCATATGTAAATTTGTATAAATATACAATAGAAGGAAGAAAAAGGGGATGGACCTTTTTGGGTCGATTGTAATAGAGATTTTTTCCTCAAGAGTTAATACAAAGCAAATTCGAAGATTCTCAATTCTATCATGACTATGTTATGAGTTTGTTTCCTTGTATTTCATATCTAATTTCATTTCATATATGTATCTGATGAATGTTTCGCTATAATTTAGTACAACCTCTACTATAGTGAATTAATTTTAGTTTTCTATATCGTTTACTGTTTTTCCTCTGTA
>ML777188.1:881580-910840 GCA_009831015.1 Picea engelmannii
TTACCCATCAAACAAACTTGGGTCCATTACCCAAACCTGGGGTCTCCAACTTCTCATGGCCATAACTCTCTAACCATGAGGATTTATGTGACATTCTACATACCACCAGAAATGACATGACAAGAACTATACATCTAGGATAGTTTCACCAACAATTTCCTTGATATTCGTCTCTTTATTCCACATACAAGCATGGGTCCTCCTACCATTCTTCTAGGATAACTCAATCCACAAAGCGTCTTCCCGTGAGGACTTTCACCATAAGGGGACCACTTTGGAGTTCATCCATTTGTGCACCTTATCAATAATTATAAGACAATAATGAGATCATGGGTCCTCCAACCATTCTTCTAGGATAACTCAATCCGCAAAGCGTCTTCCCGTGAGTTCTTTCACCATAAGGGGACCACTTTGGAGTTCATCCATTTGTGCACCTTATCAATCATGATAAGACAATAATGAGTCATCTATACATTTTTTCAAAAATGCATCATATACCAATGAAACCACATCGATCCATCTTCATCATGTATCAATGACAACTCATTGATCCATCTTCATCATATCAATGACAACTCATTGATCCATCTTCATTTATGCATTCTCATCAAGGAAAATACATATTATATTACATCAATCATCAATCAATCAATCCTTTGACATCAATAAATCACTTTACATCAATCAATCAAACCATTGGCATCAATGACAACATGATCCAACAATCTCCCCCTTTGGCATTGATGGAAATACCAACATTGATGTCAACACCAATTACCAATTATTGATGTCAACATGTAGATAAGGCATGCTCTACATCAATAGTCAATGTGACTATCTCCCCATAAATAAACATCAATCACATCAATGTGATTAACTCTCCCCCTTTGACATCAATGGCAAAGGGCCATTCTCATCTTGGGGTTGCTCCCCTTGCTTGAACTCTCCTTGGGACTACTCCCCCTGTCTGAATGCCTTTGATCTTCCTCTGAATAATATATCCCCTTTTGAACAAGGGATATCACTCTGATGTAATGTTGAAGATACATCGAACAAACCATTGTATTAATTTAGAGTAACAATGGGCATTGTTGGCAGGGTGGTTTTTGCTATTTTTAGCGCTTTTCTAAATTTATCCTGGATTAAGGGATTAGGGTTTTTGTAGCTACAGAATACCTAAAATATTGTATATATTGTATTTTAAATGGTGAAATTAATACAATGAAGAGTTGAAAGGTGCGGCACCAAGGAAGGTTGGTTTTCTTTCGGTTAAGGGTTTCTAGCGTAAATAATTGTGTACAGTGTGTTTGATCCATTTATTAATTTATGTTTTTCTTAAGAATATGTATGCATTGCTTTACTTCACAGGTTTTAAACTTACAATATTGTCCAATCAAAGAGTGCCACATGACACTCACTGGTTGGTCCACCTATTGCACAGTCATCCTGCCACATGTCTCCCATGTCAACGTACGGATGCCACATCATCACCTGACTGTACTTTCCACATCACTATATGATCTACCACATGTCACCCTTTAAATGGTGCCACATGGACCGTATATATGCCATGTCATTGTACAGACAATGCGTGGCAACTCTTTATTGGTCCAACTAGGTGTTGAAAATGAAAAAATTGAGTGACATGTGTCAACCCCTTGTGTTGCCATGTCAACATGTTGAAATCATCATGACATCCCCTATGCTCTATCATCTATATAGATGGCTATGTGGCAGCATGTGGGCTTTCCACGTGTCATTCTTTATTTGACGTTTTTCTTGTTGGTCAAAATATTTAGAACATCATAAATTCTTCATACGATGTATGTTTGAGATGATTCACACGTCATTGGAAAGCTATCATCGAGCTCTACACAATGGATTCATTTTCATTAGAATTTGAGAATGTTAATTTTTTAGCATTATGGATCCTCCTGGATCACACCTCCCCACTGAATAATTTTTGGACCTCCAAAAGTATGGATTATTCAGCAACTTAGTGATGATAAATCTTTCTCACTCTTCCACCTTACTGAAATGAACTTCATTTGATCTTCATCTTGGAATTGATCTATGTCTTGAATCTCCATCTTAGACTTCCATCTTGGAATATTCATCTTGTATATTCATCTTGAATCTCCATATTGGACTTCCATCTTGGATCACCATCTTGTATCACCATTTTGGAATATCCATCTTGGATCACCATCTTGGACCTCCATTTTGAATATCCATCTTGGACTTCTATCCTAGATCACCATATTTGATCTCCATCTTGGAATATCCATATTGGATATTCATCTTGGACCTCCATCTTGAATCTGATCCATGCCTTATAACTCCACCTTGAACTTCCAAAATCTCAAGGAAAGCAATCTGTATCAATGTACTTATGTCTGCTCCTCCAGAACGTGGCTCTGACTCTGGGTCCTAGAAACAACTCTGACTTTGGATATGACTCGTGGATACTGGCTTGGGTCCCTATCTATGGCTCTATCTCTAGTTATGTCTCATTGGTTCCTTCATTAAAAAATTCTACTCACTGACTCCCAGCTCTGTAATATCTAGATTTGAACTATGAACTCAACATTCATCCCCATCTCCTTCTCTCATGGATACATCCCATATTAGAAATCATAAAGCCAATTTGAATGTTGGTCTATGCCTCACCCATCTTGGATTAACCATTATTGTATTGCATGATGTATCTATTAGAGTCTCTGAATGAACTTCTTGTTCATTTCCTTCACTCATTTCCCTGAAAGAAAAATTTAAACATGTTTTCCACAAACATTTGTATTGTTTGACTTCCTTCTTTACAAGGTATACATCTTACATGAACATGGAATTGACATAACATATTTGATATGTACATAGCATAAATCATACATTATACTTATTTCACTCTTTTAATAAGTATTCTACCTCCTTACTTGATACAAAGAAGACTCTTTCCATCCTACTTTACAATAATGGAAACAAAATTTAGAAGGACTATCTGCATGCTAACTTTGTGATTTACAAATGAACATTAACATTTTATTTTAGACTGATTCCCCAAAATGAAATCCATAATTGTTCCACTACAGGATGCTTCCCCGTAATGGAATAGATTCTCCTTCTTCTTGCAGTATTGGAAGAAGTATTTTAGTTTTTTTCCTCTGATGTCCACACTGACTCTGAATCCCACAAAAAGTTGGATCCAATTATAGGTCGTCCAAGCAACCTATACAATCTCCAAAAGTTTGGTTCATTCAAAAATGAAGTGAGGATATTTTCGCCTCACTTGTCTAGTATCATCCATCCATTCTTCTTAGATAATGAGCACTTGACTCATCACAACAATATGAAGATTGAAACAACATTGTTGACCAAGTTAACCATTCCCTTAAATTCACACACTCTGCCATTCATTATTGCAACTACTAAACATATTCCATTGATTAGTAATAAACTGAACAATAAAATTGAATATACAGATACGAAAGAGAATGAACCATCAACATATTTTCCCTTCTTAACGAGACCAACATCAACCAAAGGATCTTCTTTACTTCCAACTGTAGGTTGTAAACCTGAACCCTGCATACTAGAATTAACTAGAATTTTCACATGCCCTGTTGTGACGATAGTCAAATTAGTCTTGATCTGTTGATCCCTCACAACGAACTCAATCCCATCCTTGAAAATATGATACTTGTTTTGTTCCCTGTAGAAAATGGCCTTCTTGTCATACAAGTAGTATGGAATTCTCAAAACCATCCCGCAAATTTCAAATGGAACAATGTCTAACTATACCTCATCAACGAAAATAGATGTGATCTCAAACCGTAACTTACATTGCTTAGTTACCTGTAATTGAGCATTATCACAAATCCAACCCAAAGGATATGGTCTCGGATGAGGCATAGTTTCCAATCCCAAATTATGAACAACTTGCTCTAAAATAGGATTTACTTTTCCTCCACTCTCAACAAGTGTATCAATCTTATTATACTTTGAGATAACCTATAAATGAAATAGTTATTTTATTTTCCTTCCATCAAGAATTACATTAGCCTTTAAAGAAGAAGTGTATGAACTAGAACTAGCAACAAAAAATATACCTTTAACGCCCATAGTTGTAACTTTAGAATCTGATCCAAGATCTTGAACTACGGTTGTGGCAACAGAAAATATACCCTTGTCCTTGAACTTTTTGGTAGCCTCTCTGGATAAAACTTCCAACACATTGCCTCCCCATTTCCTTTCTTTTTACAATGAGAACATGTAGGCTTCTCTTCTTCTTCTCAAAGTTATGTGGCTTCTTTGAATTCTTCTCAAAGTTATGCGGCTTTCCTTTTCCTTTACCACCAGTTCCCTTGGCCTTCTTTCGATCTTCATACATTTCTTCTACCATGGTCTTCATTTCCATGAACGCAGAAAATAATGCCTCTTCAATACCGAAAGGATTTGGATTAGAATAATCCACGTATTTTGTTGAATCCATTTCTTGCTTTCGAAATGCACACATAAAACCAATCTTAGGAATGTACTCTTCATGTGATATTTCACCAAGCTTAAGTTTGGACCTCGTAAGTATTCACTTTTAAACACACATCAAACCGGATTTGATACCAAATTGATACGAAAATCCTTAGATGTCAATTAGTTCTTAAGCATCCACTAACATCTGACCAGATTCGAGAAATTAAGATCGTTATGACTTTGCAAAATATCATGTGAAAATGCTTAAGTATCCATAACTTCATTAACTAATCAAGAACTTGCAGAAATAATGAGTGTCAAAATAGAAAGAAATGGAGACAACAAATAACAAGGCTCATTACACATTTTGATGAGGGAGTTCACCCATCTTAGGATACATCTCCAGGTCCGCTTCCAAACAAAGAGACTACTCTATTAGTGCTCAAATTCTTGATACAATGATGACTTACAATGGAAAATTTGAAGACCCTTCAACTATGATATTCAAACCCAGAAATAGAGGTTATCATTGAATTCTTCTCGAAATTCTAAGAAGAACGAGTATAAACTCGACTATGTTCTGAACAGGTGCCTAAAGACCCCCTTTGGCATGCTAAATGAGAGAAGGCTCTCATACACAAAAAATCGTAATAATATTTTCATACACATTAATTTAGCATAGAAACAACATCACCATCGTATTCCTCTCAAAAAACTAAGAAAAATGAGTATAAACACTCTATACTTCACTCTAATTTCTTGGCATGCAAAACGAGACAAAGGTACAACTTCTGGTAAAAAATACCACCTCGGGATTTTTTCCATACCTATGCACGTAAATTCATGCTCCCCTTACTTGTTGGGCATGTGTATTTTATAGCCCAAACCCGAGGTCGAGCGCACGGGCTTGTCTTACCCTTAGGTCATTAGACATAAATGTAAACATAAATAAATTTATGTTTGTTGGTTTAACCAACCATAACCATTGGCGTATTGGTAGGAATATATTTTTAAGGTGTTAGAATATTCCTAGAATATTCTCATGGAGGTTGGGGGTTCAAACCTTGCCGAGCCCAACCATTTTTTATTCTCCTTAGCCAATATTGGCCAATCGGAGAGTGCCACATGGCACTCTTTAGTTGCTTCACATGTTGCACAGTGAACCTGCCACCTGCCTACCACATCAATGTATGGATGTCGCATCATCACCTGGTTGTATCTTCCACATCATAGTATGGTCTTCCACATGTCACCCTTTCAGTGGTGCCACGTGGACCATATAAATTCCACGTCATCGTATGAATGACGCGTGGCAACTTTTTATTGGTCCAATTGGGTGTCGAAAATGCCAAAAATGAGTGACACACATCATCCTCTCATGCCTACCACGTCATCATGTTGACATCATCGTGACATCACCATGTTCTCTTTCAGTTGTACAGATGTTCATGTGGCAGCCTGTGGGCTTGCCACATCTCCTACCATGTTTGAATTTTTGCATGTTGTTCAAAATCTTCAGAACATCATAACTTCTTCATACAACGTCTATTTGAGGCAAATCACATGTCATTGGAAATATCTCTTCGATCTCTACACAATGGAGTCATTTTCATTAGCATCTGAGAATATATTTTTTAGCGTTCTAGAGACTCGAGGATAAGACAATCTCATATTATCTTCTACAACACCAACGTTACCTCCCTCAAGAAAAAAATCTTAGGGGGGTCTACAAAATCATTCAAAATGTTATGGACGTCATCCAAGTAACATCTATGTGAGAGATAAGACAAAATTGCGGCTTTGGGAAAAAAAATAGGCCCTAGTCTAGGACTTAAAATCCTCCTTTTGATGGCTAGAATTTTATGCAAAACAACTCATCATGAAAGGTTTGTTGGTCCATAAAATATTTTGCATCAAAAATACCATTTATAATCTAAAGTGTGTGCAAAAGAGTAGAGGAAGATGAATAAATAGGGGGCTAGGAATTTCTAGAATTAAAACCATACTATAATGTACAATTTCCAGCCACTAAATCACATTTTTCTGTTGAAAAAACATGCATAACCTCTCCAACACATGAGGAAGAATGTAGCGTCCCTACTATAATCCTCAGTTTAATTAATTCTTAATATAGATATAAAGTATGGCTATGGCCAAGTGATGTAATTCTAGTTGCTCGGGGGCATGGATAGAGATGGGGGTTGAGTAATCCACAAGAGAGGAGGGGTCTAAAAAGGGGGTTTTTATTCATGAGTTTAATTCTAAATTTTTTCCTGATTTGAATGATTTGAGTGAACCTTCTGATTTTTCCCTTGAGTGTAGAAAATCCCAATCATTGAATACATGTAAGACGGTGGGCGTAAGGAGTCGCATCCCTTAGTTATTGGGAGCATAGACCTGAGTACAATCTGTTTGGGGATGAGTGCGAGTCAAGAAAAACAACAAAAGGAGAGGAAATTTGTATGGTCAAGGGGGTGGTTTTAAACAAACACATTTTTTGCATTTGAAGGGGGGAGATAATGACAGAGGAGGGTGCACTGGAGCTAGATAAACAATGGAGGGTGAATTATGGATCATTTTTGGAGTTGAAGACTGGATAAGCAATTTTTCATGCTTGCAAAAGAACCAAGTTGTCAAACCTGAAGAGTGAACTCCCTTGTGTGAGTTTCACTGGAGTATAAAGGTTGTTGTTGTTTTATTTCCTAGTAGTTTTCCTAGTAGTGAGTTCCCTTTAGTTTCCCAATAGTGATATTCCTAATTACCTATGTCAAAGAGACCCTAATAAATGAATGGGATGCCTGGTGGACTAAGAGCAGTAAATGGGTACATTCCTTGAGTTGGGAAATCCAAGAGGAAGATAATTGGAGGAGATTCAGGATAATTGTAGGAGAATAACAATGGGTTGTTGGATTATCTGAGCTATGAGTGGACAAGGAGAGACACTCTCTTTTGTAAATTCCTAGCCCCAAATCGGGGGTGACTTTCTATTGAGATATGGAACATCAAGTCTATGGTTGGTGGAACGTCTATCCCAAGAAGTTGGTTGCACAATTGTTTAGAAAGATAAGTGTTTTATATGTTTTATGTGTTGCATTATGAGTTTTAATTATTGTGCATTAAATTTGTGTATGAGAATGTTTTATTTTTTGTTGTGATGAATTTATTAGTCGCATTCATGTCTATTTAGAATGATGTAAATGCATCAATTCTTGCTATCTCAATCAGTTAAGGTGTGGGTTTCGTTTGCTAGGTGACCCGAGTTCAATACCCTTACAGTGATTTTAGTCGAGAGGAGACACACAAAGATCCAACCATGTTAAGGGCTGGTGCGGTCCAAGCCGAGTGCGATCCTTGGGTGATTTTGAGGGCTTAAATACCCCTGGGTTGTGGTTTCTTAGATAATGGTTTAAAATGTTGGCCACGCAGGTTACGAGCACATTTTTAACAAAAAAATGATGTAAATGCATTTAATTAATGGTATCAAAAAATGGTTAAATCTGTGTTTTCAAGTAGTTGGTAAGCTATAGGATATGTTGGCAAAAAAATTTTATTTTATTTTATGTGTATTCTGCATGTAATGAACCTCATTCAAGATGGGAAATGTCACAAATTGGTATCAGAGCCTAAATTTCAACATTGAACTTGTATGGGCCAAGACCAATGCAAAACTGGTAGAATTTTGTTGTTGCATAGTTTCACCTGTGATGAATTTGGGGGGAAATGATGAAAACAAAGTGAAGTCCCCAATTTTATGAGACAATTTGAGGTAAAATGCCTTAGAATAGTCGAAGAGAGGATTAATGGCATAATTTTACAGGTTATAGAGTTAAATTCAGTTGGGAAGGTTGGATTTTGCATTGTCATGGTGATTGAAGAATTGGAAGATCGACGGTTCAAATATTTTCAACATAAGTAATCAAAGGAAAAGATTCATTCTGGAATGACTAAGAACTTCCAAGTACACTAACAGAGAAATTTTGAAGGAATTATAGAAATTCTCAAAAAAAAGTTATACTTTTCAAAAAAATTGGAAAAATTCTATACAGTGATGACGTGGATCGTACTGTGATGTGGGATGAAAGTGTCCATGGTGCAAGAAGGTAGGTTGGGTTGCAATACAAATTTTGTGAACCGATGGTTGAGATGAATTAAATCTTGAAGATCAACGGTCCAGATCAAATACAGGCTTGGGTAGAGAAAAGGCCACAAGGGAAGTACTCTACGGGAAAAATTTTGCAAAGGTAAATCCCAATAAGACGTTGAGTCGTGGGCTATGAGAAGTTATAAAAATGTGTTAACGTGACACTCCATGGGGAAATTTCACAAATGTTTTTCCCGGTATGCTTGCATGTTTTGGGTTGTGTGAAAGTTATGAAAACATGCAAACTCAACCACTCTATAGGGGAAATCCTGTGAAGAAGAGTTTGCTAGGCTTGCAGGATGTGGGTCATGGGAAAACTTAATAATGTTCCATCTGAAAACCCGATGGGAAAATCCCACGAGAAGGAATATGATAGTCTCACAAGTAGTAGGTTGCAAGGAAAATATTAAGAACATGGCATTTGACATTCCAAGGGGAAAGGTTGGCAAGAAAGAGCCTGACAAACTTGCGGAAGGCTTGGTCGATGGTCATTGGAGGAGATTGATGGATGATGACATGGCCAAATCAAAGGAGGAAATGTGGACTCCATATATACATGGAATGCCATGTCAACTGGATTTTCAAGATCAGGCACAAGTCATATTTTCATATTATTATAGCAGTAAAACAATCAAATTCTACGAAATTTTTTAGATTTTTGAAGTACATCAACTTGCAGAGGGATTTTGAGGGCCTAAACAACTTTTTCGAGTAGTCAAAATCAAGAGATATGTGTGTAACTTATACACAAATACATTTTGTTGCTTAAAATGAAATAAATCGGTAAGATATTTCCAATGAGTTGTTCTGAGCACAAAACAGAACTAGTATGAGGGAGTTATATCTAAAAAAGTGCAAGGTATATTTTCAGCACTTGTGTACTTCTAGAGGGCATAACTCCCTGCTTAGAAGTCAGTTTGAGGCATAGGAGTAGTCTGTAGAAATATCATAGACCATAGAAGACACCCATGAAACCATATTTGGAATTTGGGTACATGAAATTGTACAGGATGGAAGAGAAGACACATGTAGCATAGAGGGATAAAAATAAGAAAACAGTTTAAACTTTTGTAGACCGTAAATTTCTACTATGAGCTCAAATTTGGGAAAATGGGTAGTCAATGGAAAGGTAATGAAGAATAGAATCATCTTGTGCACTCAGAAAATTGATTTGAGTAGTATAAGTTATAGCCAATTTAGAAGAAGATGATTGATGGCCTTAAAGACCAGAAAATTATGCATTATTTTTCTAGAACTATGAATGTTCATTTTTTCTCTAAGAAACTTTATTTCATGCACTTTCTATTGCATAATTAAGAGGTGCAGGAGGGTAGTTTGGTTTCTTTATGAGAACTAAATATATGGAGGATTCCCAAGGATCCTACATCCATGAAGAAGGAATCAGAGGGTTATGTGGAAGCATGGGAAATGTTGAGACAGAGTCCAATGGAAGAAGAGGAAGGGAGGAACCTGTGTAGTGGGATGTAACTATGAGAATCCTGCAAAGAGAAGTGTAGAGCTATATGGAAGATAATGAAAATATTATTAAATCCTAGGAGGATATGCTACAGAGTTTGAACATGTTGCATAAACAAGTCAACAAGGATTCTGGCTCAAAGCAAGAAGCTAGTGCTAGGCAAGTGGCAGCATCCAGATCCCATAGGAGATGGGATGATCACGGGAATGACATATAATCAAAAAGTATGAGTAGGCACCATTATTACCCAAAGAAATCAACTAGGAGAGCTCACAAAAACTCAGGGCCAGGGAGAAACCCAAGTGTGTCTTTTGTCAGGAGGCAAAGAATACATCCTAAGTCATACATCTTGTAGGGTGAACTCTGGAAAGTCAAGCTAACAACTTTCAAGCATCGAAAGAGATAATAGGATGAGGCCTAGTTATTGGAAATCAAGAAATATTTTCAGTTGCACGACTACCCCTCAATGGTAGAAACCATAATTGCTACCTACCACTTGAAAGGAAAGGCGGTCATGTGGTGGGATCATCTTAAGAAATCCAGGAACCTTCAAGAGAAGAAAGTCTCATGCAAGAAATTCAAAGGATATTTCCAAGAGAAATATTTGTCCAAACATTAATATTAAAGGAAGATGAAAGATTTTTTTGAACTCAAGCTGGGAAGCATGAAAATGGATGAATGTGAGAAGAGGTTCTTTCAGCTACTAATGTATGTTGGCTTCATAAAGGATGAAAAATTCAAAATCCAAATATTTTTGAGTGGGTTGCTTTCCTTCTATACTGACAAGATACACTATGATAATCTTAGGACTTTGGAGGAGGCCATAAGGATATCAAAACACCTTTATAAGAAAACTAGAGGGAGGTCAGTCTTCCAAAAAGCATGGAATGGAAAGAGGAAAGGTAAGAAGGAGAAAATGCAGAAAGGTTTTAAGCCACCCTTTTTCAAGAACATATCCTAAGAAAATCATCAAGGTCATTCAACCTAGAATGAGCCTAGGATGGCAGATTATTTTGGGAAAAGGCCAAGGTAACATCCCATGAAGTGTTGGGGATGTGATGGATATCACTTATATAGGAAATACTTTCACAAAGGTGAAAGAATAAGTATTGTCTACAATATTCAAGAGGATGAAACGGTTGAGGACATGGGAGGAAACATTCCAATTATTTATGTAGTCTTGGAAAACAAGAAAGAAAAATACCAATCCCCCATGATTGAAGTGGAAGGTAAGATTGATAACCAACCCATAGCAATTTTAATTCATTTTGGAGCTAGCCATAGTTACATAAATCCTTGTTGGAAATATTGTTGTCATTGATGTCAAAGACAAGAGGAGACTACAAATGTCCAAGATAAAATTGCAAGATGGAGATTGTTGGAAATATTGTTTTTATATTTTTTATGCTCAGTTTGGATACCCTATATTTGAAGGCATTTTTACTCTAAATACCTAGTTCAAATGGGAGCAAAGGATATTTGGTTGAAAATATTATTATGATAAATTTCCAATGGTATATGGAACTCCCTCTAACTCCTTAGGAATGAGGAGATATCAAATATTTTTTCAGGTCATCCCAGTGAGAAAGTACAAGTTAGCCTAGCTATTTTTACAAGTTGGACCCATAAGTGAACACAGAAACACTATAAATATAGGGTATATGTGTGCATTTAAAGTGTATCTAAGAAATAAGAGAAATTACAAGTGCACATAAGACATATGAGGTGTGCAAGAGGAGTTGGGGAGTATTCTTAGGGTCTGAATGTGCGTAGGAGGAATTTTCTTGGAGTTTTAAGGGTGAACTATGAAGGAATAAGGTATATGATGCTCCAAATTGCATTTTGTTTTTGGTTTTGATGCTACATCTTTGAATTATATTATGGGAATGATGCTATGATGTTAGCTAGGGAATGAAGGTTAAATCTAACTAGGGTGTGAATCTATGTATGGGGTGTCAAGCGAGGAGAGGAATTGAAGCATGAAAGCTAAGGGTATGATGATATTGTGAAATGCATGAAGTATGAAGCATGCAGGTGAAGTCAGAAGTCCTATATGTATAAATATATTATATTTCTACATATACATGTCTTACTGAGTTGGTGCTTAACTGAAGAGATTGGTGTCTCTAGTAGGTTGGTGCCTACACAATATCTTGTTGATTTGGTGCTTCGCTGGAGAGATTGGTGTCTCTATTAGGTTGGTTCCTACAAAATATCTTGTTGGGTTGGTGCTTAGTTGAAGATATTGGTGTCTCTAGTACTGTGATTTGAGTTTACATGCATTTTATTTCTTAAATTCAATGGATGATTGATAAATGTTCATTTAAATTAAAAATTATCTTATATTGATTCACCACCCCCCCGCCCCCCGCCTCAGTATAAGCACAATTTCAATAATTGGTTTAGAGAAAGTTCCTTTGGAAACAGTCTAACCGGTGGAAGGAAAATCTCAGGAGGACACATGGCTAGTCTAGGAGAATTCTTCTTCATGGCCACGGATAAAAATTCTATTGATACAAAAAATGAAGATTATCAGAAAGAAAAATAATATTTAGAAGAAGAAGTGAATCTTGAAGAAAAACTCGTTAGTGCCTTAGAATAAATAGGTAGACTCGGGAGAAAGAATAAAAAGAAAAAAGAGAAATTTCAAAAATATGAAAAGAATGATCATGATCTTGATGAAACATAAAAAGAAGTTATAATCCTGAAGACTCAACTAGAAGAGGAAAAAATGATAGAAGAAGTGGTGAGAATCCAGCTAAAAGAAAAGTACAAAAATTGTGAGAAGTTAGAGGCTAAAATCGTTTCCTTAAGAAATGAACTAGAGAAAACATTTAGTCGCTTGAGTAGAAGCTTGAAGTTTGGAAAGAGTACTGAAAAATTAGATAATATTCTTAGTTACCAAAGGTCAATATTCATCAATACAGGTCTTGGATACAATGAAAAACAACAAACCCTCAAGGGTGAATAAAACACTAAAGTCACAAAGCCATCAGAAAAGGAAAATGAAGAAAAGCCTAAAATATATGCTAATATTCTCAAAGGCTCCATCAACAATGAAAGTAGCAATAGGAAAGGAAATGATGACCAGCAGAAACCTAATTCTTCTCACAAGAACAACAAGAATGAGTTCATGAGAGTTGTTCCACCAAGAAGGCCTTTCACAACTCGGTACCAAAATCTCTTTCTTGGTTATTGTTTTTCTTGCAACAATTATGGTCATAAAGCATTAGATTGTAGAGCTTATGCAAGAAGTGATCATGGGAGAGCTAAAAATAGAGTTTCTTATAAGACCTCAAAGAATGATTATGTGAGCAACAAAACCAAAATTTCGGATGGGTTTGTCGATAGAAACTACAATTCATTTTCTCCCCTACTTTATTACAATATTGAATGTTATAAGTGCAATAACTATGGGCACATAGCATCTTACTATAGAAGCAGCATAATAAAGTCTCCTAAACAAAACAAGGAAGAAGATGTTCTTACTAAGCATAGAGAAGAATACACAAAGGTGTGGAAAAGGAAGCAAGAAGAACCAAACAAGGAAGAATGTGGACTTGCAATGTATGCTCAAGACAAAGGAATCCAATGGTACATTGATAGTGGATGTTCAAAACACATGACAAGGAATTAGAACATTTTTCTCACCCTAAAGGAAGAAAAAGGAGGTAGTGTTACCTTTGGGGATAATGTTTCTACAAGGATAGTTGGAAAAGGTATCATTAGTCTTGATAATGGAAAGACTAAAATATAGAATATCTTGTATGTTGAAGGGTTAAAACACAATCTTTTAAGTTTCAATCAAACGTGTGGTCAAGTTTACAACCTCACATTTCATTCTAAAGGTTGTGGGATAAGGAAAGTAGGTTTATAAATATTAGTGACAAATGCAAACAAAACCCCGAGCAATGTATACATTCTTGATGAATTCAAAGGAGAAAAATTTTGTATGGGATAAGTAAATTAAAGCTAGTTATGGCATAGAAGGATGAGTCATATAAAATTTGAAAATCTAGTAAAAATCAGCAAGACACAAGTAGTAAGAGATATGCCAAAGATATCAAAACCTACCAACACTATTTTCAATCCATGTCAGCATAGGAATCAAACAAGAGTTAGTTTCAAAACAAAGGAGTACTCAACATCAAATCCATTGGAACTTGTACACACAGACCTCTGTGGGACAACAAGAACACAAACCTTAAAAGGTGAGAGTTATTTTATGTTGTTTATTGATGATTACACAAGATTTACATGGTTTACATTTATTAAATAAAAATTTGAATCATTTGAGAAGTTTAAAGATTTCAAAGCCTTAGTTGAAAATGAGACTGATTTAAAAACCAAGTGCTTAAGATCAGACAGAGGAGGTGAGTTTACCTCTTGTGAATTTGATGAATTATGTGAGAATCATGGAATCAAGAGACATTTTTCGATAGCAAGGACTCCACAAAAAAATAGAGTTGTAGAAAGGAAGAATATAACTATACAAGAAATGGATAAAACAATGTTGAATGAAGTTAAACTACCAAACTCCTTTTGGAGAGAAGCAGTCAACACAATAGCCTACATTTTGAATAAAGCACAAATTAGAGTGAACAACAGCAATACACCTTATGAATTATGGAAAGGTAGGCTAGATATAGTCAAATACTTCAAATTATTTGGGAGAAAGTGTTATATAAATATAAGTGAAGATAATTTAGGCAAGTTTGATTCCAGAACAAATGACAGTATCTTTCTTGGCTATGCATCTGGAAGCAATGCCTACAAATGCTACAACAAAATGTTGTGCAAGGTTGTAGATAGTATTGAAGTAAGAGTGGCTGAAGAATTACCTCAAAAGGAAAAGTCACAAACAAATGAAGATCCAAAGGAGACAATATACAGAGAACAAGAAAAGGAAGAAGAAGAGGAAGAATAAAAGAAAGAACAATAAGAAATATAACACCAATATCCAAAGACACCATCTAGATTTGTTCAAAAGCATCATCCAAAAAATCAGATTCTTGGTGATATAGATATAGGAGTTTAGACTAGAAGAATATTGGACTTTTCTTTTCTATCTAAAATAGAGCCCAAGAACTTTTCACATGCTAGTGAAGCTAAGCATTGGGTTAATTCTATGAAAGAAGAATGAAAACAAATTGAGAAAAATGAGACATGGGAACTTGTTCCCAGACCAAAAGACAAGAATGTGATTGGCACCAAATGGATATTCAGAAACAAATTAGATGAATATGGAAAAATAGTATGAAATAAATTAAGATTGGTCTGTAAAGGGTATGCTTAAGTTGAGGGTATTTACTTTGAAGAAATATTTGCTCCGGTTACAAGATTAGAATAAATCAGAATGTTTTTTGCATTTGTGTTTTTCAAGAACTTCAAAGTCTATCAAATGGATGTCAAGTTGGCCTTTCTAAATGGAATTTTAGAAGAAGAAGTATATATTGAACATCCATAAGGATTTCAATTGTAAAAAAACAAATATCGTGTATGCATAATGAAGAAACCACTCCATGGACTAAAGCAAGCTCCCAACGCTTCGTATTAAAGACTTGACAAATACATAAAACAACAAGGTTTCAAAAGAGGACCTACAAACAACAATATTTACATCATAACAGACAATGAAAATATGTTAATCATTGTGGTTTATGTGGATGATATCATATTTGGAAGTAATAATGATAGAATGAGCCAAAAGTTTGCAGAAGAAATAAAAAAAGAATTTGAGATGTCCATGCTTGGAGAATTATCGTTATTTATAGGGTTGCATATTTCTCAATCCATCAAAGGCATACTCATTTCTTAGACCAAATATATCAAGAAAATGTTGAAGAAATTCAGAATGGAAGACTATGCACCCGTTAGTACACCCATAATCATAGGATGTAAGTTGAGAAAAGATGATGAATCTCCAGAAGCAAATCAAACATTATACAGGTCAATGATTGGCAACCTACTATATGTGATAGTATCAAGGCCATAGATCATGCAAGCAGTATGATTGGTTGCAAGATTTCAATATGAACCAAAGGAGACACGTGTGCAAGCAATAAAAATACTATGTATATATATTAAGGTAACATTAGACTTTGGCTTGTGGTATTCAATAAGTAAATGCTTCACTCTAACAGCATATACATATGCAGATTGGGAAGGAAGTATTTATGACAAGAAAAGTACCAGTGGAGGAGCATTATTTATAGGAAATTGTCTAGTGTCATGGTTGAGCAAGAAACTTCAATCTTTCTATCCACAGTAAAAGACGAATATATTGCAGCAGCAACATGTTGCACACAAGTTCTCTAGATGAAGCAAACACTGAAGGATATCAAGATAGAATGTAATCAACCAATCTCAATTATTTGTGAAAACACAAGTGCAATCAATATTTCAAATAATCATGTTATGCACTCAAAGTCGAATCATATTCCCATCAAGTACCACTTTCTAAGAGAACAAGTAGTTGAGAAAAGTGTCAAGCTAGAATACATTGCCACCAAAGAAAAAGTTGCAGATATTTTTACCAACCCCCTTCCCATAGACACATTTGAATATCTCAGACAGAATTTGGGAGTAATATCCTTCTCACCTCATTAGTAAAGGGAGGCACAAGATCAAGCGGAGTATCCCTTTTCCATTGATGTCAAAGGGGAAGAAGTTGCATACAGAGGAAGAATTGCAGACACAAGAAAAGTTGCATACATGTGGAGTATTAAAGAATTTAATAAGGGTTTTCATCAATGACAAAGAGGGATATTGTTGGAAATATTATTTTCATTGATGTAAAAGAGAGGGGGAGACTACAAATTTCCAAGATGGAGATTGTTGGAAATATTGTTTTTGGAATTTTTATGCTCAGTTTGGATACCCTATATTTGAATGACTTTTTACTGTGAAGACCTAACACAAATGGGAGCATGGGATATATGGTTGAAAATATTATTATGATATCTTTCCAACGGTATATGGCACTCCCTATAACTCCTTAGGAATGAGGATATATGAAATATTATGTCAAGTTGGCCCAGCCAGAAAGTACAGGTCAACCCAGCCAGTTTTACCAGTCGGCCCCATAAGTGAACGCAGAAACACTGTAAATATAGGATATATGTGTGCATTTAAAGTGTATCCAAGCAAGAAGAGAAATTGCAATCCCGTAGAAGAGATTTTAGGTGTGAAAGAGGAGATGGGGATTATTCTTGGGGTCTGAAGGTGCACAAGAGGATTTTTCATGGAGTTTTAAGGGTGCACTATGAAGGAATAAGGTCTATGATGATGAAAAGTGAATTGTTTTAAGGTTGTGATTATGCATCCTGGAATTATATTATGGGAATGATGTTATAAGGTTCACTAGAGATTGAAGGATAAATCTGACTAGGTTCTGAAGCTATGTATGGGGTATGAAGCAAGGAGAGGCATTAGAGAATGAAATTTAAGGGTATGATGATACTATGAAATGAATGAAGCATGAAAAATACATGTAAATTAAAAAGTACTCTATGTATGAATATCTTACATTTCTACCTATATAGGTCTTATTGAGTTGGTGCTTAGTTGAAGAGATTGGTGTCTCTAGTAGGTTAGTGCCTACACAATATTTTTTCGAGTTGGTGCGCAGTTGAACATATTAGTGCCTCTAGTAGGTTGGTTCCTACACAATATCTTGTTAATTTCATGCTCAGTTGAAGAGATTGGTGTCTCTAGTAAGTTGGTTCCTACAATCTTTTATAAATAGAAGTTTTTGTGGTTTTCTTCCACAAGAGTTTCCAAATTAAACTATGTGTACTGTGATTTGAGTTCACATGCATTTACTATCTTAAATTTAATGAATGATTGATGAATGTTCATTTAAAGTAAAAAATATCTTATATTGATTCACCCCCCCTCTCAGTATAATCATAATCTCAACAATCCTAACAGTGTTGAAATATTCATTTAAAAATAAGTAAGAATAAGAAATATTGGTTGGTTCAAATAGCCATGGGGGCTAAGAGGAAAATCAATGAACTGGTTAAATATTGTCCAATAGACATGATGTCAGCATCATACCATTAGGTTCATATTATTGTCTAATTGGTATGGATTGGTTGGAAAAACACCATGTTGTCCTAGACTGTTACAACATGACAATTACTTGTCTTGATGAAGAGGGGCAACAAGGAAAACTTCAAGGCATTCCAAGGGCTATATTGTTTAGATAAGTTTCAGCTATGTAGCTAAAGAAGAGTTTCATGAAGGGATGCCATATTTTTGCAGCCCATATGGAAGGGTAATATAGAAATAAAATTCCAAGTATTGAAGACCGTCCATTCTTGAAGGATTTTTGAGATGTTTTTTGGGATATCCTGGGACTGCCACCAAACAAGGACATTGATTTCTCCATTGATTTGGTGCCAGAAACTTCCCCAGTGTCCAAAACTCCTTATAAAATGGACACATTAGAGTTGAAGCAGTTGCAAATGCATCTTGAGGAACTATTAAAGAAGGGGTATATACACCCAAGTGTGTCATCTTGGGGTGCCCCAATTATTTTTTTGAAGAAGAAAGATGTAACCTGAAGGCTGTGTATTAATTTTGGACAGCTAAATAAGGTCACAAGAAAGAATAAATATCCCTTACCAAGGATTAATGATCTATTTGATCAGCTGAAAGGTGCAAGAATATTTTCCAAGATTTAATTGAGATAAGGTTATCACCAAATGAGGATAAAGGAAGAATATATCAACAAGACAACATTTGGGACAAGACATGGACATTAGGAATTTGTGGTGGTGTCATTTGGGCTATCAAATGCACCAGCTATTTTCATGTGCCTGATTAATGGAGTGTTCAAGGAATACTTGGACAAGTTTGTAATTTTTTTCCTCGATGATATAATCATCTACTCAAATATAAAGGAGGAACATGAGAAACATTTAAGAATGGTGCTAAAAAAATTTAGAGAGCATAAGTCGTATGCCAAGCTAAGTAAGTGCATCTTTTGTCAAAAAATAATTCATTTCTTGGGTCATATTATTTTAGCATATGGGATAGCAGTGGATCCCAAGAAGATAGAAGCTATTAGAGGATAGCCACTGCCAAGAAATGTGACATAGGTCAGATCATTCATGGGTCTTGTAGGTTATTACCGAATATTCATAAAAGGATTTTCAAATATTGCAAGCCCCATCACTTCTTTGTAGAAGAAGGAAGTGAAATTTGAATGAACTCTCGAATGTGATGAAAGATTTCAACAACTGAAGGACATTTGACCAATGCAGCAATATTGAAGATTGTATATATTAATGAATATTTTGTTATGTGCATCGATGTGTGCAAGGATGGAGTCCTTACTCAAAAATATCATGTGGTGTGCTATGAGTCTCGAAAATTAAAAGAGAATGAGAGAAATTATGCTACACATAATCTAGAATTAACATCCATTATTCATGTGCTAAAAATGTGGATAAATTACCCCATGGCTCAAAAATTTGAGCTAGGGACAAACCATTATGGTCTGAAACATTTGTTTGGACAACCAACAGTAAATGTCAGGCAGACTAGATGGCTTGAATTCCTTAGTGAGTATAAATTTAAAATTTAGCACATCAAAGGAAAAGAAAATCAAGTGGTTGATACACTCAGTAGAAGAGCACATGAGATGCATATTGCATCCATTAGCATTTACGGGACTTGTAATGTACCCAGACTCCAACTGAGCATAATTACGCATGGAAAACACATTAAAAATAATATATTTCAACGAAATATTTTCCTGTAGCTTATTAGCCGCAGATCACACATAGATTTGACCATTGGATTGATACTATAGTTATAAATGCATCTAACAACATATATTAAACATGAATACGATTGTTCAAGCAAACAGAAAACACACAACATTCATATAAACCATTTACATGGTGGAATTAACATAAGAACATAACATAAACACTTATCTGTTAATGATTAACCAATTGAATACAAACGAAGGATGAACCTCCCATCCATATGCACTATTGATCATTTTCTCTCATCAGCAAGCCACCCTCGAGCTAAGGCTACAAGTCCACAAGGAAATTTGTCCCAGTGGCTATCCACTCTACACATAGAGCAACCCCAAACCCAGGTTCTATTCTCACAGCAGATCCAAACCTCCATCTCTCTATTTTCCCCACAACCTGCACTACCCAAGGAATGTACCCTCTTCACTGCTCACAGTCCCTTGGGCTTGTTGGCCCTTGACCAATTTTTGAGGAACACTTGGTCATATTTGATCATTTTTGGGACTTCGACAGCTTGTCAAAGATGGAGCGCAAAGCGAAGCGAAAATCGTGGAAGCTAGACCCCTTTTTGGGTATTTTTGGGTTTTTAGGGATAATGTGACGGGATTGGGATGTCATCCCATGGGTTTACCCATGTTTAGGCCTATTTTGTATATATATAGATGTCTAGGCCATATAGAGAGGGTGTGAATGATATACCTATGTGATGTAGGCTAAGTTCCAAGGGTTGAATCTGTGTGATCAAGACTTTGTGCATTTTATGTAAGGCTTGCAGAGTCGAGTACAAGTCCTTATGAGAGACTGTAGAAGGCTTTGTGTTGTAGTACAAGGAAGAAGGATCTAGAGAGCTGCACAGATCTTTTGTCCTATGCAAAGAGGGATTAGGATGGTTGTGATGTAACCTGATTAATTGAATCTAATAAAGAAGAAGACTTGGTGGACGTAGCCCCAGGGTGGGGGTGAACCACGATAAATGTGTGTGTTGTGCTCTGTGCCTCAACCTAATGTTTTCATCTCTTTCTTTGCTAAGTGATTTGATGTGTTTAGATAGATATATTTATTCTTTGTGATTCTGAGATATGAATGAATGTTAGATTTGGTATGTAAGATGCTTAATGCTTGATCTACCAAATCTAACCTATCTTGTTGTGGCTAAGTGCTGAATTATCTTAGATCTAAGTACATACTGCAATGATCTGTGTTATCTGTGAAGTATCATGAGGGTTGAATATTGATGAGTAATCTATGCTAGGTGATTTCTAAGTGTTATAATCACAGATCTGTGTCCTAGCTAAGGTTGCAAACACCTGATTCTTACAACCACCCCTGCCTCTACCTCGAGTGAGACTTCATCTGCTTCGCAGGTGTTGTCGAAAGGGTCGGTAGCTAGGGTTTTGTTGGTGCGTTGTTGTAGCATTTAACCCTGGGTCTTCCCCTGTGCCAACAAATGGTTCTGTTGCCGGGACCTGAAACTGTGATTGCTGGGAACTGAGCAGAAGAAGCTTTGTGCAAAGATTTGTCCTGAAATTGTGGAAGCTCTGTGCATGGATCTATGCCCTAGTGCGCAGTGATCCACTTGATCTGAAAATATCTGTGATGAAGAAGGAAGGACAGATCTGAAGGAAAGAAGTCAGATCTGTAAGAAAAGAGGTTGACACTGAAGAAAATAAGTAAGATCTGTAAGCTCTGTGCTCCGATAAAGGTAAGAATAGTTAAAAGTTCTTAGATCTGGAAGCTTTGTGCCCTGTAGAAGTAAAAGAAGTGAAAATTTTTGTTTCTAAAGTATGGATTTAGGTATGCTTGATAGATTTTGTCCTAGCTTGAAAACTAGGGCATTATTAGATGAAAGAATGTTTGATATGAATAGATCTTATAAGAATAATGAAAGATATGTTATACCTATGCATAGAAAGAATTTTTGGACTAACCAATGCATGCAGGATCCTAGAAAGAAATTTTTGTAGGCTAGCCATTATGACCCTAGAAAGCAGTACAATAAAACTTGGGGATCATTGAAAAGAAAGAGAGGATTAACTCTTTGTTACAGTTGCAGAAGACCAAGACATCTTGCTAAGGAATGCCCTGGGAGAGACCCTAGTTGCCTATGTTGTAAGACTATAGACCATAAAGTACTGGATTTCCCTAGAATGATTGCTAGACTTGAAAACCTGAATATGGAGCAAGCAAACCCTGAAGGAGATCAAGAGACTAAGATTATAGAAGAACCCTAGAAAGAATCAGAGATTATGTTGCTAAAAATGAAAGAAAACCTAGATGAACATAAAGATGTCAGTTTGTCAAAGATCTTCAAAGAAAAGGAGAAAATCGAAGTAAGAATAGGAGTGCTCTGGATGAGGGAACACAGATGAACATTATGACAGAAAGTACTTGGGGAACCCTAGGAAGGCCTACTATGGTTCCTTCACTAGGAAAAATAGGGTTGTTTAAAGGAAAAATGGTAACCCTGTGTGGCAAGATTACCCAAGTAGCTATGAGTACCCATGGAGCTTCGACAAAGAAATAATTCGAAGTTATTAAATTTATTGAGCACTATGCCCCATTTCCAGTTTTTTTAGGCAAGATCTGGATTGAAAAAGACCAGATCCGAGGAAAAGAAGAAAAGGAAGCCCTAGAACAGAAGAAGCAAGAACTCATGGAATTTATGACTAAAAGGATCGCCTACTTGATGGAAGAACAAGAGAATATATCTAAGCTATTAAACACCAGGGACTTGGATGTCGAAGCTATAAGAGCATTAGAGGAAGCACAGAAGACCGAAATACCTAATCCATATGATGAAGGTGTATTACCCTTGGATCTGAAGAAAGAATCTCAGCATCGCGAAGTGACTATGTCGAGAGAAGATAAGAATCAGAATGGAAAAAGGATAACCGAGATGAAGCTCATTGGGAAGAAGTCTAGGAAGCTAAGTAAGAAGAGAGACCAGATTGAAAAGTTACAAAAGATTCCAGAGGAAACTTCGCAGAAAGAAAAATCACAGGAATTGAGCTTCGTCGAGATCTCAGAACAACGACATACGACACTTCGTAGTGGCGAAGCAATATATCCCTTGGACCGATATACCCGTTCGATTTCCACCCCAAATGGACATAAAATCATTAAAGGATCACCATCAGAGAATTGGACCACGCCATAACGGATGGATCAATGTTCATGAAAGCTTCATACCCGTTGCAAGCAGACCGTTGGACCACGCCATAACGGATGGATCAATGTTCATGAAAGATTCATACTCATTGCAAGTAGACCATTGACGAATTTCCTATTTATCTCATCGTGTCGTGCCCAAAGAACACTTTTTCCAACTGAAAAATCGAAGCCCGTAGAACTAGTGATTGTCTACAGTGACCATTGCAAGCAGATTGTACCCCAATTATCTTTCTCGAGTGCGTATGTCCAGCGAGCTCACCGAACTTGAGGAATCGGTCACAGAGGTCCTTCGTGATTTAATGACTGAGAAAGTCACATCGGAAAGAAGAATGTCCACTAGAGTCCAAGCATCATCGATGGGAGGAGTGCAAGCCTCCTCATCGACTGCTCGAGCAGGAACATCTCGAGTCGGCGCAGAAGGAAGAACTAAGCATAAGGATGAAATAGCCAACATGAATTTAGTGTCATCCATCCTACTAGCTTACATACCCCCTCTGAGCGGTGAGATTAACAGATACAATGTCCCTAGAGACTTTGAATACACCCTAGTCACTGCATATCTACCGAAAGGAGTGCACACCTACCGCGTGGATTAAGACAAGGTTACAGCGTTGAAGCTTTGCGACTTCAACCTGGGGGACCGTAAATATTACAGCATGCTCACCCCGTATAAGTATTTGAAGAGAACTAAGGGCAATAATTCGAAGCTCATCCCTCAGCAATGGATGATGAACCTCGCGCGGTCTACTTTGCTCAACGTTATGAAAATACCACACTTCAGCAGACACTAGGAGGTGAATGCTTGTGTAAAATTGTTGCTAGAAAGTTACCACGGAGGATACCTGTGGTTAGATCATCACATAATTTTTGATCTGGCATTGATCAATAGGATCGTTGGGCTTAGCATGCAGGGCCCCGATCCCCATGAGTACTATCCTGGAAAAACTGCAAACCGCACTCTTGCGCAAAAGATCAAAGAAGCCTATGGTAATGTTGAGAAAGGCATGAGAGGCTACAAGGTAGCTTCTATTGAAAGTGGTGTAGTGTGCCTCGCATGCCAACTGATCATAGGGAAGTTGGTACGCAAGAATCAACCAACACAAGTATATGGCTTTGTAGTTGACCTCACAGGAAAGTGTGCATAGGGACTACAGATGAACTGGACGAAGTACCTGGTGAATCAACTAGAGATTGATTGTAGAGAAGCCCAGGATCAGGGGCATGAATTCCATTTTAGCTGGCTCCTAATACTGATTGTTTTTTTTGCATGGGAGCTACCGGAAGGTGCAACCTTCCCGGACCTTGACCCCTTTGAGCCACTAGCTGTGAAGTTCAGTACATTATGGTACTCAAACGACATGAGCAAGCAATGGCAATCGAATGTCATTTTCCACACGTATTATAACCAATTGAAATCAGCCATAAGGAGTGAACCACGCATAACTCCGAACACTTTACAAATATTCCAACCTATGGTAAAGTTCAGCACGGACCGCCACTTTATATACCTAACCCCATGCATTGATGAGCACCAAGAAGAGCTTCAGTCCTATTATAAGCTAACAGAAGAAGACCTAGAAGAGATAACCAAGGAATGGTTGGCGAACATCCTTGTTTCAGCAGACCCCGCAAAAATTTCTGACGTCGATAGCCCCGAAACTGCGCAGGATACACCTGGGCTCAGTAAGACAAAGAAAGCAAACACGATGAAGAAGAATGAAGAAATCCAGGATGTTGGCAGCCTATCTATAAGGATGGCTTCCATTACACCAGATGAAGAAGGTGATACAGAAACTCAGAAAGTCGAAGTACCACCGCCTAGGGACGAAGAAGACTCATCGAAGAAAAGGAAGGTCTCACCTCTGAAACCTTCCTCCAGAAAGAAACTAAGAACCCATGTAACCAAGATGCGAACTTCCCTCACATTCAATGACTTTGATTTCATTGTTGCAGCGGTCAATGATGCTTCAAAGTAAATCATAGAGAAGCGGGAGGCGAAGCAGGAATAAATGTATAGCCAAATTGAGATCGTGCTCCAAGGAGTACAGCAGGCACTCCAGTATAGATGAGAAATCTCTACTACACCTATGCCAGAAGGAACAATAGAAGTGGGAGACGAATCAGTTCAACTCCACAAGATTGTTGATTCAGTCGAAGTATGCCTTCGACATGCTTAGGAAGAAAAAGCGCAGGCCACCCAGGCCCTAAAGAAAGCACGGGAGGAAATTATTGAACAATGTCAAGCCGCGCAACAAGAGAAGAATGCTCTCCAAGCAAAATTTGAAGAAGACAGAGAAAAGATCCAAAAAGAGAAAGAGAAGCTGCTCATAAAGAAGATAGGAATTGAAGAAGCAATCAACAGAGCATTTCACTATGTGATCGGCTTAGAGAAGAAGGCCGAAGAGCCCATAGAGCACCAAGTGACGAAGTTGGTTGAATTCATTCAGAAACTTCAATAAAGGGTCGTGGAATTAGAGCTTCATACCATACCATAGACTCTGCAAGAAGTGCACGACCATCGAGAATTGAATGCTCAGAGCGCAGTTGAGAGGATTAAAACACTTGTTGCGGAATGTAAACAGCTAAGTAGTAGAAGTGCACAGATATATGAACAACTATCTGAAGACCCAAAGTTAAAGAAACTGGAGTCCCAACTCCAGGAAGAAAAGCAGCACGTCGATACAGTACAGACGCAGCTCAAGCTCTTGTCACCCATCGAGAGGATGAAGAGATCCCAGGAATAGCGCACTTCCCAACAACTCATTCTTAACATGCAGAACAGAGTGATGGAAGTCACCCAGAAACTCTAGTTGATCCAGGAGGCAGCCTACCTACTATTTGAAGAAATTGAAGGCCAAGGAACACTACTAGAACAAGTAGTTGCTACAGTCGAGCAGCAACTGGAAGGACCTATCAGTGAAGTGATTGTTCAAGAATTCACTGAGCAAGAAGCAGTAGCACAGAGACAAGTCGAAGAAGTTCGAGCTCGATACCTTTGAGGCAAAGTTACCAAGACCTAAGTGACTCGGGATGAGTCACAGGTGAGTGTTGGGAGCATGTTGGCCCTTGGCCAAGTTTTGAGGAACACTTGGTCATATTTGACTGTTTTGGGGACTTCGACATCTTGTCAAAGATGGAGCGCAATGCGAAGCAGAAATCATGGAAGCTAGACCCCTTTTTGGGTTTTGGGGGATAATGTAACAGGATTGGGATGTTGTCCCATGGGTTTACCCATGTTTATGCCTATTATATATATATATATATATGTCTAGGCCATATAGAGAGGGTGTGGATGATATATCTATGTGATGTAGGCTAAGTGCCAAGGGTTGAATTTGTGTGATCAAGGCTTTGTGCATTTTATGTAAGGCTTGCAGAGTTGAATGCAAGTCCCTATGAGAGACTGTAGAAGGCTTTGTGTTGTAGTGCAAGGAAGAAGGATCTAGTGAGCTACGCAAATATTTTGTCCTATGCAAAGAGGGATTAGGATGGCTATGTGTTGTAACCTGATTAACTGGAGCTAATAAAGAAGAATACTTTGTGGACGTAACCCCAGGGTGGGGGTGAACCACTGTAAATGTGTGTGTTGTTCTCTGTGCCTCGACCTGATGTGTTCGTCTCTTTCTTTGTTAAGTGCTTTGATGTGTTTAGATAGATCTATTTGTGCTTTGTGCTTCTGCGATATGAATGAATGTTAGATTTGGTATGTAAGATGCTTAATGCTTGATATGTCGAATATAACCTATCTTGTTGTGGCTAAGTGCTTAATTATCTTTGATCTAAGTACATACTACGATGCTCTATGCTATCTGCGAAGTATCATGAGGGTTGAATATTGATGAGTAATCTATGTTAGGTGATTGCTAAGTGTTATAATCACAGATCTGTGTCCCAGCTAAGGTTGCAGACACCTGAGTCTTGCAACCACCCCTGCCTCTACCTCGGTTGAGACTTCATCTACTTCGCAGGTGTTGCTGAAAGGGTTGGTAGCTAGGGTTTTGTTGGTGTGATGTTGTAGCATTGAACCCTGGGTTTGCCCCTATGACAACAAGGTGATATCATTTGTTTATCAAGGTTTCTAGTGCACTCAGCTGGCCAAGAATTCCTCTGTTGGGATCCAGGAACTTTCAGTTTCTTCAGGAGTTCTCACAACAACCTTCACAAGGATCTTAAGATATTTCCTCAACAGGAAATCACACCACGGGATTACAGCCTGATCTTACAAGCACATGGGCCTCTTTCTTCACAACCAAACATATCCAAACAATGGCTTCCTTCAAGTATACCATGGCTAGTATTATTCCCATGTCTCTGCTCTCTCTTTGCTTCCCAAAATCTGACTGTAAAAATTGTCCCTAATCTGCATACAAATTTCCTCTTCCTCATTGCTTGCTTGAATCGCACTCTTCTCAAGGATGATTGTACTTAATCCCATGCTCTCCAATAACTATGGGATGGTTCCACTCACACCCACCCTCTTACATGAGTTTAAATTATTGGCTTCTCATACCCTCAATCAGGAATAGAAGGTTATACACAAAGATAATAAATGTGGGTTGGATTAACACCCATGAATACTTCCCCCTTGGACCCCTCTCTCTTGTGGAACCATGGCCCCCCATCGTTCTTCATTAATTTGTATTTCAGCCAATTATTATTACTTTTATTAATTATTTCAATGTTCATAATATGCAACTCGTCCCCCAACCACATTAAATCAATATGGGCCCTTCTTCCAAACACATCGGCTCGCTAGCCTAATTCACATTTATACAATTACATTATAATTCATGGGGATTAGAACTAGGGATGTTACAAGACTCATCTAAAATATAAAATTTTAGAGGCAGCAAACGCAGATCAACATTACTTGAAAATAAGAGGTGCATTACAACAAGGCAATTTACAACAAAAATTCATATATTATGAACTACAAGATGATGGAATCCTCGTGTAAAAAGGAAAAGTATATGTGTCAAACTCCAAAAAGATGAAAATATATAGTGCTAAGATAAATGCAAAATGTGCCATATGTTGGACACCCAAGATATTAGAATCAATTGCAGTTGTGAGGAGCTAATACTTTTGGCCCAGAATGAAGAAAGAAGTGGTTGATTACATAGACAGGTGTCTAAAGTGATAAAAGGTAAAGACAGAACATAGACATCCAACTAGTTTGTTGCAACCATTTCCCATTCCCAAGTGGAAATGGGAAGTTGTTGCACTTGATTTTATTAACTAAGGGTGCACATTTTATTCCAGTAAAGACTACTCACAAGACAGCCAATATTAAAAATATCTACATGAAAGAAGTTGTCGGGATACTTGGAGTTCCCAAGGAAATAGTTTTAGACATGTTGAAATAATGTAACTGCGAGGAGCATTCTTATTATTTTGTTATTGAATTAAATCCCCATTGTGGATTAATCATGTCATTATTATTATTTTTATTATTAGATTAATCCCCATTGAGGATTAATCAAGTCGGTAATTGTATAAGGACCAAATCCCCTTTTGCGGATTGGTCATCGGACAATTATAATGTGCAGAATAAGAAGTCGACCCCATCAGTTATAATGAAAGAGACAGATTTAATTATTGGTGGATTTACCCACTCAGTGTGAGAGGTCGGCCTTGCCAGATGGTGACTCTTCACACGTGCCAGATTGATATAAATAAGAGGCTAGCGCCTCACTTATAACACACACTTCACTTGTTCATTCTCTTATGAGGCAAGTTGCATTTTCAAGTTGGAGAGAGGAGAAGAAGGGTGGCGCATCTCTTGGAGGATGATTTTCGGTATTGGTTGAGTTATCTCTTGAACATTGTATAAGCTATTTATGATAAGGAAGTTTTTGTTGGGTTTTCTGTCCCTAGAGGGTTTCCTGGGATAAATGCTATGTCTCTTGTGGATGTGTATTTCTCAGTGATCTTGTTCTTATTATGCCTTATCTTATGAAATGCAAAGAACTATAATAATGGCATAAACATTAACATGGTATCAGAGCCAACCTGAAGAAAGCACAATCTGCAAGAGGGAAAACGTCATTGTTACCGGACCCCAAAATTAGGGTTTTGAAAAAGCAAGTGTTTTCAGCTATCTATCACCCTAGAAAGTTGTGCCCTCCCCCAAGGATCATTTTGGCACTTAGAGCGCACATTTTCAGTGGCTAGATCTCCTGGAAAGTGAAACCCTAGTTTCACAAAGTACCAGAAAACCAGAGTACC
>ML777188.1:915509-960743 GCA_009831015.1 Picea engelmannii
GAGAGAGGAGAAGAAGGGTGGCGCATCTCTTGGAGGAGGATTTTCTGTATTGGTTGAGTTATCTCTTGAACATTGTATAAGCTATTTATGATAAGGAAGTTTTTGTTGGGTTTTCTTCCCCTAGAGGGTTTCCCAGGATAAATTCTATGTCTCTTGTGGATGTGTATTTCTCAGTGATCTTGTTCTTATTGTGCTCTTAGCTTATGAAATGCAAAGAACTATAATAATGCCATAAAAATTAACAAGACAGAGATCTCAAGTTTACATCAAATTTTTAGAAAGGTTTGTTCAAAGGATTTGGCTTGAAATTTGCCTATAATATGATGGGAAAATAGAGTGGACCAATGGGATAATTGAGGACATGCTCAGAACGTATGTGATGGACTAGCCATCCAGGTGGGAGGACTACATCAATTTAGTTGAATTCACTTACAATAATGGGTACCAGTCATCATTAAAAATGAGCATGTTTGAAGCATTGTATGGCAGAAGGTGTAACACACTAGTAAGTTGGGATAACCTAGCAGACAGAGTTGTTATTGGGTCATATTTATTGAAGGAAATTGAAGAGTGGATTATAAATATCAGGTAGAATTTAAAAATTTCCCAGGACAGGTAGAAGAGTTATGCAAATAAGAACAGGACTTTCAGATTTTTTAAAGTGGGCAAAGATGTGTTCTTGAAAGTGAAGGTGAAAAGAAGCTCGCTAAGATTAGTAAGTTGTCCAAAGTTGGCAGCAAGATATTGTAGGACTTTTGAAGTCTTAGAAAATATAGGCCCCTTTGCATACATGCTATCATTTCCTTCATCCATGAGAGTGCATAATGTATTTCATGTGTCATTATTAAAGAAATATGTACCTTACCCTAACCACAAGATTGATTGGTATGTGATCTAGGTGGAACACGAAGGAGACTTTTGGGTGGATCCAGTGCTCATCCTGGATCGGAAAGTCAAAGTGCTCAGGAACAAAACCATAGGCCTGGTAAAGAGCTACTGTACTTTTTATGGTCTTAAAAACACTACATTGGAGCACAAAGAAATCATGTGGGAGGAGTACCACAAATATTTTTCAATTTTGAAGAAAACAGAATATAAGAATGCAAGACTACATTTTGGGCAGCTAGAGTTCTAAAACCACATCTCAGAATTTTCCTAGCCAACCTTTGTTGGGATCCCTGATAAAGTAATGGTACAACTCGATGGAATAAGAACAATGAATGGGGTACATTCCTTGGGTCAGCAAGTTGAGAGGAACGGGATATTATGCTTGGAACTGTTGTTGGAGTTGTGAAATTGCATAATTTTATTTTTCTAAGTATTATGATGTAAATTTGTGCATGTGTATCGGCATAGTGCAGTGTACCAAGGACGGTGCACAATTGTATGGGAGGGGGAATGTAACGTCACCATTAAAATCCTCGGTTATTAATGCTTAATATTGATATAATGTATGGTTGTGGTCAAGTGATGTATATGCAAATTGTATTGATGAATTTTAATAAATCAAATGTGATCCCAGTTGTTGGGGAACATGGATAGAGATGGGGGTTGAGTAATACATAAGAGAGGAGGGGTATAAAAAGGGGGTTTTATTCATGAGTTTAATTCCTAAATGATGTTTATTGATTTTAATGTTTTGGGTTAACCTTTTGATTTTTCCCTTGAGTGTAGAAGAGCCCAATCATTGAATACATGTAAGAGGGTGGGTGTGAGGAGTCAAATCTCATAGTTATTGGGAGCATGGAAATGAATACAATAAGTTTGGGGATGAGTGTGATTCAAGAAAAATAGCAAAAGGAGAGGAAATTTGTATGTCCAAGGAGGAAGTTTTAGAAAGTCATTTTTTTGGCATGGGAAGGAGGGAGACAACAGGAGAGGAGGGTGCACTAGAGTTGGAACAACAGTGGAGGGAGAATTCTGGAGCATTTTTGGAGTTGAATACTGAAGAAGAAAGTTGTTAGGCTTCCAGAAGAACTAGGTTGTTAGGCTTGAAGAGTGAACTCATGTGTGGGAGTTGCACTAGAGAAGCAAGATTGTTGTTATTTTCTTTCCTAGTAGTTTTCCTAGCAGTGAGTTCCCTTGAGTTTCCCAGTAGTGAGATTCATGGTTACATGTTCCAGAGAGATATTGATAAATAAATGGGGTGCCCGATGGACTGAGAGAAGTGAAGGGGTATATTCATTGGGTTGGACAAGTTGAGAGGAAGAGAGTTGGAGGAAATTCAATATATTTGTGGGAGAATACCAGTGGGTTGTGGAATTATCTGAGTTGTAAGTGAACAGTGACAAACACCCTCTTTTGTGGATTCCTAGCCCCATCTCGGGGGTGACTCATTGTTGAGATCAAGAACAACAAGTCTATGGTTGGGTCGAACGTCTATCCCAAGCAACTAGTTGCACAACTAATTAGAAATATAAGTGGTTTATCTGTTTTATCTGTTGCATTATGAGTTTTAATTGATTTTCATTAACTATGTGTATGAGAATTCGTTATATGTTGTTGTGATGAATTTAATACATGCACTCATGTCTATTTAGAATTTTGTAGATGCATTTAATTAATGGCATCATAAAATGGTTAAATATGTGTGTTTTCTTGTAGATAGTAAGCTACAAGATATGTTAGAAAAAAAATTATTTTATTTTATGTGTATTCTGTATGTAATGAACCTCGGTCAAGATGGGGAATGTTACAATAAATATGGCTGAAAAATTATACGTT
The DNA here is from genome assembly GCA_009831015.1 of Picea engelmannii. Classification (NCBI taxonomy): domain Eukaryota; kingdom Viridiplantae; phylum Streptophyta; class Pinopsida; order Pinales; family Pinaceae; genus Picea; species Picea engelmannii. The sequence continues at coordinate 918,234 of ML777188.1, forward strand.
ATTTGCATTACAAATCTGTTTATTATGCTAGAAAAAATATTCACAAAAACTTATATGACATGGCTAAAAATGATGCAACAAATTCTCCTTATGAATGAGAGTACATGGTTGGAAAAAATCTACACCAATATATTCACAAGGCTGCCCAAAATATTCATTATAAATAAGAACATGTGGCTAGAAAATATTGTGCAAATTTTATGAATTTACCTTCTCTATGTTAGACTGTCCATAGACTCCAAAATTTACAATTTTTTCCATGGATGCATCACTATATGCATCATAAATTGGAACTCCATAATGTTTCTAGTAATCCCAATTCCTATCATGATCAAAAATATGAAAAGTGATGTCCATAACCTCATTCCATAGGGTGCCATTATCTTCATCAAATTGAAAAAAATGCTTTTGCAAATTTATCATTATTTAAGGGTTTGTCTTCAATATTATCCCTCTCAATCTCATAACAAGGAAGATCACCAAATTCAGAAATTTGAGAAGTTGAAAATCTTACCAAACCCTTATCCTCATGGGGAAGAGAAATAAATGCATGGGTACTCTCGTCTTCTTTTGTGGGAGGATAAAGTTATTCTTCATGGACTTGAGGATCTTCTTCTTATGTTTGGTCGTCAATGGAGATGTGAGAAGAGTCTTCTTCATGAGGGAATTCTTCATCAATTTTCTCTTCGAGTGGAGGTACAACAAGATAATCAATGGCCTCATCATTTTCAAGGAGAGAATGAAGTTCTTCTTGAGGACTTTCTTCAACAAGATCTTCTTTGTTTATCACACCATATGTTTCCTTGACTTTTTAAACATAGGGAATCCATTTCTAATGGTCATTAGGACTCCATTTCTTGCAAAATGCCTCAACAAAACCTGCAAAAGATGATATTTCTCCTCTACCAAGATATTTAAACCATTCCCTTGCACTATTTTCAAAGCTATGTAAAAACAACCTTATCATAACATCTTCATGAATAATGTCAACATTTGAAATGAATTGCATGAATGATAATATGTGTAGTGTGGTCCAATCATCATGTGCATAAAAATTTGGAAATAAACTTGATTCTACATTTGGTCGCTCATGAGGGAACCTAGAGATATTTGAGAAATCAATAGAATCATACTAATCAACCAACCATGGAGGCCATTCCATTTTTTTTTGCTTCTAAGTCTTCAATACAAGGTTGAAAACAAAAAACTGAAATGAATAATAATCATACCTCATTCCAATACCAAGAGTAGAGTCACCAATATGAGCTTATTCGGAAAGCCTTCACGATTGATGGATGTGCTCACCTCCACACCCAACAATGTCTTCGAAATATGTAAGTAACAAGGGATTTGTCCCTTCATGGAGCCACCATGTGAGGAATAGATTTTCAATACAACACTCTCACAAATGTCATGAAGTAGTCTTCAAATTTTACAGGAAATAGACTTTATCCCTAGCAATGGCGCCAGATTGTTACCTCCCAAATTGTACTTGATGATAAAATCCCTAATCCATGACACACAAATAAAGAGGGAACTACTAGGTAAATCACCATTATGACCTAATAAACCTATCCTCGTCACTTTAAGCCACCTCAAGGGGGGTATCCCTAGTAGAATTACTAAAGCTAAGAAATGAGGCACAAGGTAAAGTGAGAATAGCTTTAGTAAAACAATGTTTTTTGTTATTTTTTAGGATATAAAAGAGGCGATGAAAGGACATAGAGATAAATGCCAAATCCAACAAGGGAAATGGAATCAAGGTGAATCAAAGGGTGTTTATGAGGTCAAGAAGGAAATCCTCTTCAAAATTGATCTATTTCATATAAGGATTAGGAATAAGAGACTAGAACCCAAGGGAAAGAATAATATTGTATCTAATCAAGATTAACAATGAAGACCAAGGCCCTATAAGAAGGGGTCCTCAAGGCAACAACCTTCACCAACAAGATCAATTGTAGCTTGGTAAACATACTCAATACATAAAACAATTATCAAACTAACAAATGAAGGAGAGGAGTTACCCCAAAATATCTTCCCTCCAATGGTATAAATTCCCTTCAATGAATCGATCTAGTTGGCTTGTAGAAGACTTGTGAATTTACAATCAATCTTTGTGCACCAAATAGAAACCAAGATAGAAAACATTCAAAATTGACACCAACATCCACAAATAAAGAACCCTTATACATCCATATTCTCCAAGAAATATATGTCAATTAAGCTCCAACAAGTGGAAGCTCCAAAACTCCAACCATGAGTACAAATGAGGAAGGGATACTCTTTATATAGAGTCTAAATCAACTTCCTTTATAATAAAATAATAGTTTCTCGTGTGGAAACCCTAGATCTAGCCTAGGGAGGAGTAAATAATCATTTCCTCCAACCAATTATTCAACAATACATCAAATAATAAAGTGGTCAAGGCCACATGTATAAGTATCGAACAAACATATTCCCAAGATAGTGTGATGTCCCCATCAAAGAAGAAAGAAGATGAGTCAAAGAGGCAATGTCTAGCCTCCAAAGGCTTCCAAGTAGATAGATCAACAACCAAATCCTCAAATTGGACAATGAAAACCTCATATATCTCACCCAAGGTGGATGTGTAGATCTCCAAGGTGAAATGTCTCAATCAAGCAATAAATAGAAACTCCCAAGAGTGGACGACCTCCAATAGATGCATGAAAATATGGATCATGTGGCCTCAAGAGCTAGGGCATCGTTCCCCATGGCCATATATAAATAATGAACTCCCCAAATAAACAAAACACTCAAGAAAATGATCCGGGGAATTCCTCAAACGAATGGTCAAAATAGCAATGAAATTTTTCTCGTGGAAGGTTTTAAAAGCACCATAACTTAGTCAATTTTTTCTCAAAATTATATTATGACCAAATTTTGGAAATCTTGTTGTCATCTGCATCTAATGTCATTGATCTAGTGGAAATCTAGGCATTCTATCAAAATATAATTGCTATTGAAGTTAGTCCACCCTCAAATAATGAAATGAACCCTATATCTACGATTTGGAACCTCCTAGATCTTATCCAATGTGGGACACCATCCTCAAATCAAGCAAGTGGATCCATGGTTCAAGGCCTCAACATACGAAATGTCAATAATGCTCAATCACCTCCATAAAAAGAAGGGACGGTCCCCATATAATCCAAAAATATGCCTCAACTTGTGTGTAAAATAATATTCAAGATGCCACGTGTGGACCAATAAAGCATGAGGAGATGTAAAGAGTAAGTCAAATGTGCCATGAACCATGTGCCACATCACCAAGAAACCAGCCAACTCATCAAGGAAAAGGATGACCTCATCAAAATATGCATGAAGTGATTATGAATGTGCAAATGCACCCAAGGCTCAAGAAGGGGAGTGATCAATGTAATACTATGCTGGATGATATAAGTAATACATCCACATGTGAACTTATTAGGGGAATTTTGAGGCCTAAATTGGACCTCCTAAAAAATATAATAAAATTATATAAGTTAGTCGTTTTGTGGGAAATGTATATTTATAACTCACCTCTTGCACTACAATCTATGTAACTATGATTAAGTTAAATTAAAGAGATGTCTAGAAATAAAATTAATAAAAAAAATATCATGTGACTAAAAATAAAAGTACCTTTGGAAATATGAATTATTTTTAATAAGAAATGTAGTATTCAAAGTGTTTTTTGGATATATGAATTACTTTTAATAAGAACGGTAGTACTTATAAAGCAATTATCATATAATAAATAATAATGTAATATTTTTTTAATATAACCCATCTAATAGATCACACATTCATTTTTTAAATTGTGGAAATATAAAGTGTGACTAATTTAAAAATAATACATAATTCATAACATAGATTATGTTCACAAAGTCTAATTAATATATGGATTCACAAGAACCACATATAAACTATTTATCCATATATTAATTTAACTAATGTATGTAGTACATCTTCCATGAATTTTGTATATTAGTTAAATTAATATATGAATATAATTTAATTAATATATGGAATACGTGGAACTAATATATGGATACCCATATATCAACTTAACTAATATATGGAGTGGTTCCACATATTCCATATACTACTTAAATTAATATATAGTTATTCATATATTAATTTAATTAATATATATCATTTATATTAGTTTAACTAATGTATGGAGTATGTAGTTCCACATACTCTATACATTAGTTAAACTAATATATGAGATAAATTAATCTATGAATATCCATCTATTAATTTAACTAATATTTGGAATATGTGGAACCATGTATTTCATATATTAGTTAAATTAATATATGGTGTACTCATATATTAGCATTAGAGCAAATTTGTTCCAAAAATAGGTCTTATAAGAAAATTTGTGCTTGTTGAGTTGGAAATTCAATAGTCAGTAGAATTTCAAAGAATTGAGTCAATGATAATGGTTGAGTTGGACATATAAAAGTTGAGGATGATTATATGTCAATTTTTATTTAACCATGTGTTCACCTCAACTTAGTTAAGATCTCAGTGAACTCTCTTGGGATATGTTCAATATCTTTGCAATATTCAATATGAAATATTGAATATCATTAGTACTTTCATTATTTATTGTATGATATCTATTATCATTTACTTATTATGTTTTCATTATTATTTTATATCAATAATAATGCATACTTCCATTCATAGTTGCACGGGAACCGCTCCTGGCATTTTCAACATCTATGAAATTTGTTCCCGAAGTTTTGGGAGCTTGGGAACTAGTTGGGCACGTCCTCAATTGGTTGGGAATTCTTTTGGGAACTTGGGAGCTTTTTTGGAGCTTCACACATCAAAGAAATGGGAGCTTGGGAACTAGTTTCCTAAAAGAAGAGATTTAAATTAGAATTATATTAAATTAAAATGTAAATATATTTATTCCATTATTACAATTACATAATTTCTTACAAATATTTTCATTATATTTATTCAAAATATCACTATAAAACTAAGACTAAAGTACAGGTAAATATTATTTCAAAAATTAGTTAAGTAAAAAAACTTAATAATACTCACTTTATAGTTGTGGATATGAAAAAATTTTAATGCATGTATGTTTTTCTTCAAGCCCAAACTAAACTTGAAAGTCTAATAAATCAATACGATCCACTACAAGCATTTTCTCTACTCTGTAGTTGATATCAACCAACCATATCATTGACTTTTATTGTATTTTCATATTAGAAGAGTAGTATTATTTTGTTTTTCCCAATCAAAAAATAATAATGCTTCAAATTTACAAAGACGTTTAAAGTTTATATGTGTAAAGTTTAATTTTAAAAAGATGTTAAAATTGTATATATGTATTTTCAATTTTGTTTCTCATTTTCTAATGGAATATTTATGGATATTAAAGTTTGAGTATTGTGTTAAATATATTCATATAATTATTAGCACAAATTAAATTAGTAATTTCAACATTGTAGTTGTTGCAAGAAAAGAAACATTGTCCTCCATTGACCTTAAATTTTATTGAAATAAGATTTAAAATGTATCAATATCTCTATACATTGTAATCTAAAGTATCATTGCAATCTATTTTTTTAATAATATTTAAGGTCACAGCCAAGCCAGATACCAAATTGGTGTATGAGACTCCCTTGTTTGCGTAGTGGTTTGACTACTAAAGTCTACGGAGGTATACATACCCTACCCCCCTATGGATTTGAACATATGACCTCTTAGGAGGAAACACATGTTCTTAACCATTAGGCCCACTTAAGCTCTATATTATAATAATATATAATATAGTCATAACATAATATGAATTAATAACTATAATAAAATAATACAATGAATGCATAAATAAGAAAAGGTCAATACTCATTTGACCCGTGCCCTCTGTTATATTACTCCAACAGAATATTTACAAGATTTCTTATAACTCTCAGCTTCTTCTCTAAAACTCCCTTCAATAGAAATCAAAATAAACTTTAGCAACCTCTTTTGGGCATAGATACATACATTTAAACATGAGGGGGCTTCTTGAGCCTTCCCTCTAGACTATTCTAGTGCTATCATTTCACAATTAAAGCAACCTACCACTAAGTTGATTACATTAAATGGATAATTACATCCCAGATATGAGTCGATGCTCGAGATCTGTACAATCTTACATGTAATTTAAGACGATTTCAACAATCTGGAGTTTATACAATGGCTCTTGCCTCAATATATTAAAGGACCTTTAATTACAATTTGTTTTTTAAATCTAAGGTGGCGCGCCCTCCTTGGACTCCAAACCAGCTCTAAATGCACTGTGTTGGATGCTAAGTTGTCCTCCACTGCGCCTTATTGGATGTTGAGGGTGATGCTCCTGCATCAATTGTGCTCAACCTTGTTTTGTTGACACATGGTGCACTCTCTAACATAGCGCATGACATTTTCTTTGAGGCCCTTCCATGCAAATCTTTATCTAATTTCCCTGTAATTTTTTAGGAACCCTTGGTTCCCTGCAAGTGGTGAATCATGAAATGCTCTATCACCCTTTCCTTAAATTTGGATTATGGAACTACATAAATCCTTCCCTTATAGTAGATGAGGTCTTCTAGAATCCAAAACCTCTCATCCTGAATTTTCCCATCCATAAGATCACAAGCAAACTTGTTTTTGGAGTATTCTACTAATAGGTGTGATTTCCATTCAACCGACATTTCTAATAAAGCATAAGTTGTAGGCCTCCTAGATAATGCATCTGCTACCACATTATTCTTCCCTTTGACAAATTATATGTCAAAATCATAGGCTTGGATTTTTTTTACCCACTCGTGTTTCCTTTCATTGAGGTCATTTTTCTCCAAAAAGTATTTAAGGTTGGTGTGATATGTTTTGACTATAAACTTGGCTCCCACCAAGTATTGTCTGAATTTAGCTAGTGCATGCATGATAGCTAACATATCCTTATCATTTATAGTGTATAGTAACTCGGGTCCCCTTTTTTTTCTACTCTCAAAGGCGATAAGATGCATGTTCTGCATGAAAACCACCCCAATTCCTTCCCCTGATGTGTCACACTCTAGTATGAAGGGATGAGAAAAATATGGTAATGCTAGGACTAGGCAAGTGCTCATGACCTTTTTCATTTTTTCAAAAGTTTTTTGAGCTACTTCAGTCCACTTGAATGCTCCTTTCATGGTTAAATCAATCAAGGGCTTATAGTTTGTGAAAACCCTTTAACAAACCTCCTATAATAGGTGAAAATATTAAGAAATCCTCATAGCTCTGTGATGTTCCTGGGTGTTGGACAATCTAAGATGGTTTGTATCTTTTCTTGATGAACCTATACCCCGTTTTCTCCAATGATATGCCCCAAATATAATACCTCTATCATCCCAAAATCACATTTAGACTCCTTGGCATACAAGGATTTATTCTCCATGATGCTCAAAATATGATCTAGATGCTTGAGGTGATCTTCCCAAGTTTTTCTATAGATTAGAAAATCATCAAAGAAAACCAAGAGATGCTTCCTTAACTTCTTATCGAATATATAGTTCACATATTATTGAAATGTAAATAATGTGTTAGTTATCCCAAATGGAATAACTAAAAAATCATAATGGCCATAATGACACCTGAAGGTCGTTTTGTGAATATCTTGTTCCCTTACCCGAATTTGATGGTATCCTGAACGAAGATCAATCTTTGAAAAGTATAATGTGCCATGGAGCTCATCAAGCAACTCATCAATCCTAGGAATGGGATACTTGTTTTTTATTGCCTTCTTGTTTAGGGCTCTGTTGTCAATGCACATTCTCATGGTGCAATCTTTCTTCTTAACCAACACAACTAAAGATGCAAATGGGCTTGAGCTAGGTCTAATGTGACCCATATCCAACAACTCTTTGATGGAATTTTCAATTTCATCCTTGAACCTTTTTGGATGTTGGTAAGGTGTGGTGATAGTTGGTTTAGCTCCTTCTTCTAGCTCAATGGTGTGCTCAAAACCCCTATCTGGTTGTTGCCCGGGAGGAATTTTCCCAAATACCCTTTCATTCTTGTCAAGTATCTTTTTTATTTTCTGGGAATAGCGTTGGTGCCCCTCCTGAGTGGTTTGCACCGAAACTAAATACTTTGTTGCATAAGCCACATCCTCACACCTGAATATAGCCTCCATGCGCTTTGTTGAGACCACCCTAGGTGCATTCTCTGTCATTCCCTTCAAGGTCACCCTCTTTCCTTCTTCAAAATTGAAGGACATCTCCATAGTTTTGTAATTGGTGGTAATAGGACCCAAGGTACTAAGCCAATGAACTCTAAGTATGATATTGGTGTCTGGTAGGTCCATCACATAGAGATCATGTGTCAAATTGTACATTCCCGAGGTAAGACTCATCTGTGGAATGTACCTATCACATGGCATGGTGGGTCCCCCTCCTAGATCCACTAAGAATCCATCAAACTCAACAGTGGGGAGATGTCTCATGTTTACCAATGCAGCATTAATGAAATTATGGGAGGCCGCACCATCAATAAGTATTGTGATTCTTTGTCCTTGGAGGACTCCTTTCATCCTAAAAGTGTTGAATTGTAGTACCCTATCGATGGATGCAATAAAAACTTTCTTAATCGATACATTCTTACGCATTGGTTCTTCTTCTTCTTCCCTGTTCATGGGTTCCTCTTTAGTTTGGGTCACCTCCATGTTTTGAATATGCCCAACATCATCTTCATCCTCGCTATCGGAAAGGACCTCTATATAGTGAGGTTTTTCCTTTCACCATGCATCTATGTCCTAGCTCCCATGGTTCCTTATAGGTATAGCAGAGTTGTTTCCTTCTAAAATCCCTTTTGGTAGCCTCATCAAGTCTTCCACTACCTTTTTCCACAACCCTTTGATCTTTTCCTCTTGGAAAAATTGGTGGCCTTAGAATGAATTTGTTTTTTGAAGTTTCCCCTTCCAAGTCCCTAATATTCCAAATCGCATCCTAGAGGGAATTTGGTTTAAAATCCTTGACACATCCACGCAATGGCTTTGTCATCCCCTCATAAAAGAGCATCATCAACCTAGATTATGACACATCTTGAACCATGACCGCTAGCCTCTGAAACTCTTCAACAAATTCCTTCGTTGATTCTCTCTATCTAAGTTGTGTGAGCTCACAGAAATGAAGCTCTGGATCTCCTTGATCAAACATGTCTATGAGCCTCTATGTGAAATTTTCATATGAGGTAATGTGTGCATGTCCCAAGGTAGTCATCCCATGGTACCACCACTCATGGGACTTGCCTTCTAGATATAACGTAGCAAATTTGATGGCATCCATATCCATCATAGGATTTAGCTGCAAATAACCATCCAATTTCTACACCTAAGACTTAGCATAAGATTTATTTGTTCCATCAAAGGGGGGAATCCCCATTTTACCTGCTTTGTGCCCCAGATCATTATTTCCCCTGTGAAATTCTCTAGGCCTACCCCTATATTTGATTCTGCAATATTCTCCCAATGAAGCATGTCTCCTGAACCCTGCACTCAAGGCTACACACTCCCTCTCATACTCTTCAAAGTTGTCCTCTACCTCCATATGTCCTAGGACATGGGCATCATGTTGTTGTGCATCTAGGAAACTTGGCATGTAAGGCCTGGGCGTGACTCTGTTATTTCCTGGTACCCTATTTTTATCACCCCAAAATAGACTTTTCCCCTCAGTGTGGGCCATGTGACTAGTCTCTGTGTGATATCTCTCTCTTCCATGAGATCTACTAGCCCCATTTTTCCCTTCATTATTTTGCGGTTCCATGCCATGTACCATCTACATGAGAAGATGTGCAATCCTATCATGTCTTGCATCCAATGTAGTAACCAAGTGCTCATGTCCTTGTTCAATAGTTGTCAAGACTGATTTGAGATCATCCTACCCCCTGGATAAGCGCACTTGTGTCTCATCCAAGTGGTGTTGCATGATAAATTGTTTCTTATCAATAGAGTTTTGTAGCTCATGTGTTATTATTTCCAACTCCATTAGCACCTCCTTATCCGTACCATTTCCTACTTCTTGTCTTTCCCCCATCTTTGTTTCTGGTTCCTCTACCCCTTTGTCTTTCTTTTTCTTTTTGTATCCTTTCATCAGTAAATCCCCACTAGCTAGTAGGATTCAATGCTTTGATACCACTGTAAGATCCCCAAGTGGATCTATGAAGAATTATTTAGTTTAATGTTTTTATGGTTGAATGGTTTTGTCAAACACATTCACACCTATAGCTTAATGAGCTTGTGTTTGGGTTTATTGTTTGGTTTGATAGCACAAATAGTTTGCAATGATAGACTTGAGCTTTAAACAACAATAAAAAACATGGAAACAATAATAAACAGCCACAAACTCATATATGTATTTTATTTAATATATAAGCTGACCTCGGTACATGAGAAGAGTATATCCAGAAATTTATCAGAGAATGGAAGATGTGGTTGATGGCACCTTCAAGATACAGTAGAAGAGATATATTGGCTTCCTTCAAGCCTCCACTAGTTGAATACAAAGTTTTGGAAGATCAATCTTTTTCCCTTATGGCTTACTGCTAATTCTTCTGGATGAGTTGTGCCCCTCTATCGTTGGAAACTCCCTTGGAAATTCGGCCTAACTAGATCTGGCCTCCAAACCCCAAAAATAATGTTGATCTCTTGAAGGATGAAGGATAGCTATCACATATGAAGATTTCCCTTGGTTGTAGTCACATATCTGACCCCCAAAACACTGGATCTTTATGGCCAAGTGTGCCCTCTACAGCAAACACGTCCATATCTGAGAATAAATAAATATGGAGTGAGAAAACCCCAAAGAACGTCAAGGAAGGTTTCTCCAGGGATGGAAAATGCTCTTGTATCAAGATCTCCTCCAAATCCAACACCTTAAAGCCAAATCGAACTTCCTTCTCCTAAACAATGTGCCCCACTCTACAGAAAACCCTCAATAATGCACCATGATTTACAACTGATTTCCAAAACTGATTTGAACTAAATAGAATGGTGAGGGTGGAATATTTCACTACCTTGGCCAAGCTTGGACCAGGAAAGGAGGGATATTTCACCTTTGTATTGATCTCTAGGGTTTGCCTAGTCAAAACCCTCAAAACACTCAATTGTTGTTCCCTTTAATTCAAACCTAGGTTATGATTATCAGAGTCCATATGAAGAGGATGAAAGGATAGATGAGGATCAGGAAGAGATAGTAATAGAAGGAAAATGTCAAAGAAAAACTAGTATAAATCCTGCAAAATATAAAGAGAAGAAATGGCAGAGAAATAAATTGAATTAGGACAACAGCATGCCCTTCCAAAACTAATGGGAAAAGGAGCCACAAGAAATTAGAACGAAATGAATCCATCTCGGGGTGGGTTCCAAAAACATCCAAGTAAGTAATTAATATTGTCTCCCGAAACTGCAATGGATTAGGAAAAAAACAAAAGGTGGAATTAGTAATAATCTCAATCAAGAAAGAAAATCCCTCAATTCTCCTAATCCGAGAAAATAAACTAGAAGCAAAAGAAGCTATTCAAAGATGTAATAAATTATGGAAAAATAGTGAAGGATTAGCAATTAGTGTGAGAGATGCCTCAAGGGGTGTGTGTATTGTATGGAATGGTTCTCTCTGGCAGAAAATCCATAGTAAGCAATCACAACATTGGATTTATAATTGTCTCCAAAATCGGCATTCAGGTGAGGAGATCAATCTGGGAAATGTATATATCATCATCCCATATTCTATAAAGGGGAGTGTTGGGATTCATTAATCAAATTGAAAGGAATGATACATTGGTTCAATTGTATAGTGGTTGGAGATTTTAACACTATCCTTAGTCAAAGGGAGAAAAGGGGAGGGAGTATAGTGTGAGATCCCTTTAGAGAGAGGATGTAAAACTTTATCTCTTTATAGGAATTAGTGGATGTTAAACCCTAGACAAGAAACTACACTTGGACAAATATACTTAATCATGGGCATATAGCTACAAGGTTTGACAAGTTATTGGTTCATAGCACATTTTTGGAAAGTGATTTTGTAGCCTCTTCTAGAATCATTATGGGGGTTGTGTCAAATCATAAACATATAACATTATTGCTCAAAGAAGTGCATGATTATGGTCTGATTCTTTTTTGCTTTAATCCCCTTTGGCTACTAGATAAAATGGTGATTGACATTATAAGGAAAACTCGGTATAATTGAGTGGTTGGTTCTTCCGTCCATATATGGGAAAAAAAGATAAAAGATACAAAGAAAGTGTTGAAGGAATGGGAAAAACTCATTTCTCTCCTCCATAAATTGAGGTTCAAACTTGTAAGAAGTTAGAAAGCATAAAAAATAGAATTGGGCTTGAGCAAGTTACACAAGGAATGGTGAATGAAGAGAGGCATTTCAAAGATATGAAAAAACTCTTCGTAAGGAGGAAATGAGTTGGAGATTGAAACCTAGAAGTTTATGGCTCAAGGAAGGGGATAGAAATATAGCTTACTTTTGTAAGAAAGCAAGAGTCGGATTATGGAGGAATAATGTTAAGGAGATAATGTCTACCAATGGAGAGACTCTCAATACCTTTGAAAAAATTAAGGAAGCAACCCACCATCACTTCAAGGATCTCTATTTAGAGAAAGGAGTGGAACATGAGGTTACTACTGCCATGCTGGCGAACATACCAATATATGTTTCTTTGGAAGAAAATAAAAAGATTATGCACAGGTTGTCGAAGGATGAAATTCAACTTGCAATATGGGAACTTAATCCAGACAAAGCTCATGGGTCAAATGTCTTTACTATCCATTTTTATAGGACATGTTAGAATATTATTAAATATGATCTTATTAGAATGATACAATATGTTCAGAAATCATTTAGAATGGGAGGAGCCATAAATTTTGTGTTCCTAACTCTCATACTAAAATAAAAAAAAACTGTGTGTCTTCCACTAGGTTCAGACCGATCTCTTTATGCAATGCCTCTTATAATATAAGATCAAAAATCATAGCAACAAGACTTAAATTATCACTCCCTAAAATTATATAAGAAAATCAAGGTGGTTTTATGGCAAAAAGACAAATTACTAATAATAGTATTCTAGTCAAGGAAGCATTACATACAAGCAAAACTAAAGGGGATAGGGGAGTGATAGTCAATATAGATATGGAAAATACTTTTGATCGGGTGAAGCATTCCTTTTATATATATCATTCAAAATTTTGGGTTCTGCATTAATTTCATTTGATGGATTTCGACATGTATTAATAATCCTTGGATCTCTCCTTTAGTTAATGGTCACAACTGGATTTTTCACTGCAAGTAGAGCATTGAGACCAAGTTTCCCCCTATCTCCCTTATTGCACATAATTATGGTGAAATCTTTAAGCAAGAAATTAGAATAAGATTGGAAAAATGGTATATTGCCTAGGATTTGAATAGTCAAAGGAGTGAAAAGCATGAACCATTCCCAGTTTGCAAACGACACTCTTCTTTTGGGTGGTGCTTCAATCACAATAGCCAAAAGGTTTAAAGAAAATCTAGACATGTTTACTCAAGCATATGGAAGGCTAATTAATCATATTAAAAGTCAAATATACGCTTGGAATGTAAGTCAAATCTCCCTAGCAATACTCTCTAATATTTTCCATTCAAGGCTACTTGGAATTCTTTTACATATTTGGAATGCATATTTGTCTTTGTTCCCCTACTTCTAACATGTGGCAGAAAATTCTAAATAAAATCAAGTCAAAGTTCATGCAATGGGGAGCTCATTGGTTAAATCCAACAGGGAGAATCATTCTTATCAAGATTGTGTTATTTACTTTTCATATATTTGAGTGTTCAGTGTTCTTGGCTCCAATAGGTATTCAGTAGCAGATAGGAAGGGAGATGAGAAAAATTGTATGGCAAGGTGGAAAATCTAATAATAAGACACATGGTGGATTGGGGATGCTTTGGGGATCCTAAAACGCATGGTGGATTGGGGATTCTTGACCCTGGACTAATGAACCTTTCCCTCGGGCTAATATCCTATGGAGGATGGTCACTAGGGGATATGAATGGTAGAAAAAGGTCTTAATCAAAAAATATTTTGTTGGATCCAAAAAGAAATGTTTGGATGTGCTTCCTCCTGCCAAAAATGGATCTCCAATATGGAAATTGGTTAACGATGCAATTCCTATAATACAACTAGATCTTACGTGGTTTCTAGGTAATGGGGGTTTAATTGACATTTGGAATGATAGTATAATGGGGAATAAACCCTTGGTTCATAGACAAGAATTGGCTCCATTGAAGTGTTGATTTTATTCTCTTGGACTCAAGACTCTCTCTAATATCTCTACTTGGACCATAAATGGATGGTGGAACAGTTGGTTCTTTGGAGAAGTTCTTCCAGAGTTGCATCCATTAGCTCAGCAAATGAAAGTCCTTTTAAGTGTGTATGCACCAAAAAATCAACCAGTTAACGATCAAAGAGGTTGGGGATCTTCCATATATACAGTAAAGAAGGAATATTAATCACATTGGGCAAAGAAATCCCTTCCCCCTAAATCCCCAATATGGACAAATATTTGGCAATCTCGTGGGATTCCTAAAATAAATACCTTTTGTTGGGCTTTATCTCACAAGAAAACTCTAACAGTAAAAATTGTGGCTTAAAGAGGGATGCAGGAACCTTCAAGATGTGTTCTCTGCTTGGCAAGCACTGAAACTACACCTCGTTATTTTGGGAATGCATTTTTACTACCTCAATTTGGCAAAAGGCATTAACAGGAATTGAGAATCGTTTCTGCAAACCAAACATCTTGGAAATCCCTTTTTGGAAAGTGGAGTTTTACATATAAAGGGTCCTTAAAGAACAAGGCTTTGTTTAAACAAATATGGTTATCTCTTCCAAAGTATATCAACTGGAAAGTCTGCCTAGCTAGAAATCGAGTTATCTTTAGGCATGAAAGTGTTGCGCCAAAAATTGTAGCCAATAGAGCAATATCCCTCCTAGTTGAGCATTTCAATGCCAGAGACTTTCTAACCTCCACCCCCGCCTCCCAGAAACAGTTGGAAGTGGTTGAAGAGGCCTAGTTGGCCCAGTTTAATATTCAAGGAAACATCACCCAAAAAGAAGCAAAATGCATTCCACTAAAGATGAGATGGCAATTACGGATGACAAAAGAGGAACTCCTCAGATGGAGAGCAAAGTAGACTATGTTTTTTCTCTTCTTTGATGGAACCTCAAAGCATAATGTCGAGGTGGTAGGTGTGAGGGGGGCCTCTATGACCTAGGAGGAACAATTCAAGCAACTTACTCGCGAAGTCTGGGCATCTCATTCAATAATTTAACAAATGTGTGTGGTTTATGTCAGGGTCTGAAGATCGATCATCGCTCAAGCAAATAAAATGCAGAAGGTAATAGTCTATGGAGATTCACTTCTTCTCATTTGTCACATGATCAAAGGCACAAATTCCACTAACATCGCGATGGCCTCGATCTTATGTCGAATACGTCAATTAGCCACTAAATTAGTATATTTGTGGTATTATCATGTTTAAAGAGATAACAATGAGGTAGCAGACCGATTAACAAACCAAGCAACTCAAAAAGTGGTGGGAACATTGGCTATCAATAGTGAGGTCATATGGGAGCCTATCCCTTAGGATATGAAATGACCCTTGAGGGCAGAAGGTAATAGTCTATGGAGATTCACTTCTTCTCATTTGTCACATGATCAAAGGCACAAATTCCACTAACATCGCGATGGCCTCGATCTTATGTCGAATACGTCAATTAGCCACTAAATTCTTATATTTCTGGTATTATCATGTTTAAAAAGATAACAATGAGGTAGCAGACCGATTAACAAACCAAGCAACTCAAAAAGTGGTGGGAACATTGGCTATCAATAGTGAGGTCATATGGGAGCCTATCCCTTAGGATATGAAATGACCCTTGAGGGCTTAAAGGAATGTCTTATCTACATGCAGACTTTGATGAATGCAATCAAGAGGGAGACGGGATTGATGAGACCTCCCATGAATACGAGCTTAATATGCCCCATTTAGTGTTAGCTTTAGGAATCGTTGCAGAACATGGGAAGGAGTGCAAGTGGTATTTTTATATTCAACATGGAGCAAAATATGGAGGCTATCTTCATTTGGTTTTCGCTAAAACGACCCTTAACTCAAGGTTTCTCTTAGTTGTGGTTCGAGTCTCTTTGTGGTTTTGTTGGGGTTGGAGGTTTTGGAATGAAAGGGGGTCGCGTTCAGGTGGTCTCTCAAGCGCTAATCTCAGCATGCGTCAGCTCGTTCTAGTTTAATATTGTTGCTTGTAAAGCGGTGCATTGGCCCTCTCAATTGGAAGTGGTTCAAGGCTTGAGTGTTGGTGTCACAAGTGTGAAAATATGGAACCATCATAGGGAAAAAAGACTTTGAGGAGAATCGTTATTGAATTGGGTGAGGTTCTTGCAGCTTTGGAAGCTCAATTGATCAACAATCCTAATAATATAGATGAGAGGGTTTCACTAGAGCACATTGAAAAAATATCGTTCTTCGAGGATGAATTGGCTCCTCTCGGGGAGATGGCAACTCCTGGCTATCATGCCTCTCATGGCATCTCAAACTCTTATGTCACCCTTGGTAATATGAAAGAAGCAGAAAACAACCCTAGTCAAAGTGACATGGGAGCAAAAGGAGCCGAAGTAGCAAAAAATGAAGTTGGGAATTCTTAAGGCCACAAGGAAAAATAATTTCGTCAATGAATTTCAGAGTAATAAAAATTACGAGGTTATTTTGTAAGTCTTACACTTTTCAGCACACAATTTTTGTAAACCACACTGAAATCCCACCGAATCTAGCTGAATATGTAGATATGGTGATAATATGTAATATAATGGGTTACTCAACAATGACTATTTTGCATCTTCCAATGCCAACTTTTTGGGAATTTTTTTAATATTAAATCCTTTAGTTTTGGTTATAAAAAACTTTTTGGCGGTTTTTTTAATTTAAATCCTCTAGTTTATAAAAAAAAAACACTTGTGTATATTAGGTTGAAAACATAACTATATAATGAATTATAAAGAAATTTATTTAATTTATAATATGAAATATTTTTTCATTTAATTTACAATATAAATGTGAATAATATGTGAGTATCTATATATTTATTTTTTAATTATATTTTTTTGTTAAAAATGTCTGTCACTTGCAGGGCCAGCATTTTAACCATTGTTTAAGAAACCACAACCTAGGGGCATCTAAGCCATCAAAATCACCTGGGGATCGCACCAACCCTTAACATCGTTGGATTTTTTGGGTGTCTCCCAACTAAACACACCGTAAGGGTATTGAACTTGAGTCGCCTAGCAAACGAAACCCATTTTTTAAATTTTGAATTGGTGTTTTACTTTTTATATATTCAAAAATATTTTATTTTAAAAATACTTCACTTTATGAATAGACTTTACATTCAAGAGTAATTTATCAATTTATCAATATTTTTCTTATTATGAGTACTTTACTTACAACACTATCAAGGTTAACTATGGGTTGTTATCCACGAATTAAAATATGACAAATAAACATTTTTAACTCCAACAATGTCAACTCAACCATTGGAGATGATATCATCCTCTAAAATGTAATTGGTTCTTGTAAAGTTGATTTTGATAGTACATTTTTGTTTTGAAACCCATTTTTTACCTCAAAATTCCTCTAATATGATCCATAAGAGCCAAGGGATTGGATAAAATGAGCCCTAACCATGCCCATGGCCATCCATCCAAACAACAAACTGAGTAAGCAAGTGAATGCATGCCAAGCGCTCTATGTCACGATGAGGCCAATGCAATATCCACTTGGCCCAAAAGTGCTAGGGCATTCCACCAAGGGATCTGTACATCCTAATATCCAATCATCTAGCAAGGAGTGGAGACTATAACATCACATGATCAAGTGTAATGTTATCTCTATGATAATCAAATATACCAAGCAAAACACCATCAAAACGTCTAGCATATCATCATCCATCCCATCAATAACCAAGTGAACACCCTAACCATCCAAAGCTCCTTGTAATGAAAATCACAAAAGTAGTGAAAAAATTCAATAGCATAAGCCTCATGCAAAATGAGGGGTAACACACCCCAAACAAAAGAAAAGGATTGTCCATTCTATTACCTTGGATCACTCCCAGCCCATTGGATTCTTTGATGGGGCTTCAAATGGGAACCTTGGAATAGGAGGCACGGTAGGATTAATCTATTAAACTTTCTTTGAGAACATGCACAAACAAGGCAGACATGGTCGTTGCTCATCAATTAATGAAATTGGCATTGGTTAATGGAATTAAAATTATGAAGGTGTATGGGGACTCTCAGCTTATAGTAATTTGGCTATCCTTCAAAAACTCAGGTGAAGCAGCTATTATTAGTTCCTTGGGAACTAAAGGCCACCAGATTAGCTTTCATATTCAAGGAAATCTCTTTCCAACATGTTTACAGAGAATTAAACAGAGAAGTGGACAAAATAGCAGAGGCAGCAACCTTGGCAGGACAGCTGATTTTGTGGGAGTGGAAGGGGAATGAATATTCCCAAACAACTCTGATAGACCACTGATTTCTTTTCCAGTTTTGTTAGTTGGAATGACCTAGTATTTTTTGCACAAAATTTCAATTAATGTTGGTCGTTGCAACCTTTTCTGACATTAATATCTGATTATGTAATCATTATATATACTCAACAATATGCTGGACTTGGAAGGACTGTAATGTATCTGCCAGACAAATTTCGGAATCTCTGGATGAACATATAGACCCAACCTACATGAAGCATTTACAGTGTAACCTTTTATTATATTAATACAATGTGTTAGACCTTTTCCAGTGGAAAAAACACATTTTTTTTTCTATTGTGGTTCACGGCGCAAAGCTCGCTACATCCACGGTAATCCCCCCAAAATCTGGAGAACACGGGAGGGTCAAGTATTTCGAGAATAATTGGCTCACAAGGAGCAGCATGTCGCATAAATGAGACTCGAACCTGGGTGGGGAAGAGAAAACTCCCCACCCCAACCAATTGAGCTACAACCACTTGACCAAAACACAAACAAAGATATAGTGCTAATGTGATAAAATGAGCCAAAGTCCTGGACTCAAAATATACAAAATAGATGCAAAAGACACAACTATACATCACAGACACAGTCAAGTAAGAAGTAAGCATACAAGTCACACATTATATTCAACCATTCTCACTGTAATACTGTCTTTTGTTTAATCTATAACATGTAAAGAGAACGACTTTGCCAGTTCCAGTTACTCTAGCAAGCAGCAGAAAGAATTCTGAGACCAAGTGGGCAGAAGGGTACTTACTCTAGCAAGCAGCAGTATAAATTGTGAGAGTTAAGCTGTTATTGATCAATTACTGGGATAACGGAAATACAAGAACAACCTATAGGTGATTCAGCATCCTGGCTTTTTCTTTTCTGAAAAAAATGCTTCCTTTGACTATCAAGATAAACAAGATATGCACATACAGGGCATTTTATACAGAAAAGGGTGGGTGCATAGGCAGCCTCCACAGGCAAAGTGTCCTTGCATCTAATAAAAAACTGACATTGCTCATAGTACAAAATTGCCGCATAGGTTTAGAAACCATACATAAACATTAAGAAACAATAATATAAACCAGTTCAGCCAGCTGGCCCACACACTATGGAAAGTTCAGAATTCAATAAACAGAAGTCATGCTGTTGACAGAATCAAGCCTCCATTGTCATGGTCCTCGGGGGGCGGCCTCCAGCCATCATGTGCAAGTTCACGGTGCATGATAATGGGGCTCCCTCCCATCATTTACAAGCTCAGGCTTGGGAGGTTAGCATCCTGGCCTTAGAATTCTGTATGTCAATAGCCAATAATGACGACCACAAGTAGAGATGGGAAAATGCTCTTAGAACAATGTAAAGGATTTCAGATGTTTACTCGATTCTAGGGTTGAATATACCTGAAATTAAATAGCTTCTGTTATCTCATCACTTCAATCAAACCTTGGTCAAAAGCATTCTAATAAGTAGACGAGTTGCTGGTAATGTTCAGGTATAAAATGTGACTCATCAGCAGCTCTCCTAACATATAGGATCCTTTCCCAATAAAAAGAATAAAGCATAAATGGAATATATATCAGCATACACTAAGGATGTGATACACCCTTATAATAAGGGGTGTGTGGAATAAAATATTAACAATAATTTCTCTCATTGATACCAATATTGAATGTATTTTTGCCCCAAAGAAACCATCGTTACCTTTTAATTATATATAAAAAAATGAATACATATTCAAAGAGCACTGGCCACTTGGGAACTGTCAAAAATAAGACCAATTTCCAAGCTGGAAATTGTCTTTTCTCACCTATACATTCATCAACAGCATAATGCTTTCATCGGCAGAAATAACCTACATCATTTAGTGACATAAAATTTCATAAAAAAACTCGATGGTAGCCTAAGTTTCTAGGAACTTTGGCATAAAATGAAAGTTCTTCATTATCCTCAATCATCATATATAATCAACATCTGTCCAAGACTACAAAAGACCTTTGACATCTAGATATCAATAGTTCTTGGAGTGAGTGCTTCTTCTACCCCTGCTCTCATCTCCTTGAGAAGCAATGAGCCAGGATGCCGTCATGATAGGGTCAAACATTCTCCAATGACTGATTCATATTTTCCCTGTGTACTTGAAATGCCTTTCATAATCAAGTCTTAGTGCCTGAAGTGCACTCCGGCGGGGACCCTCTGCAATATGAAAAGAATCTATCAATTCAAATGTGTACATTGTTTTTTTTGTCAGAAATAAAAATTTACAGCTACCACTATGATAGAATATCAGCATCAAGTTTTTTTTAGAAACTAACATTGTATTTTATAATGTGCTGTGCTTGGTTCAATAATTTCAATTTCTCAATCCTTTTTTGACATTGTTGAAAGTAGCAATTAACAAAAATCTCAAGGTAATTATTCCGTATCCAGATTCCAAACAACCTTTCAATTAAAACTATTATAAATACCCATGGGAGTGTGCCCTAGCAGCAAGCAATCAGGCGCTTGGGCTTGTATTTACTATTAACATGGAGACCCAGGTTCAAAACCCCCCAAATAGAATATCAACATCAAGTTTTCTTTTAGAAACTAACATTGTATTTTATGATGCGCTGTGCTTGTTTCAATAATTTCAATTTGTCAATCCTTTTTGACATTGTTTAAAGTAGCAATTAACTAAAATCTCAAGGTAATTATTCAGTATCCAGATTCCAAACAACCTTTCAATTAAAACTATTATAAATACCGAAGGGAGTGTGACCTAGCAGCAAGCAGTGAGGTGCTTGGGATTGTATTAACATGGAGACCCAGGTTCAAAACCCCCCAAGTGGGCGTGGATGAGACCAAGTACAAGTTCTGGGTGATTTTGATGGCATAAATATGCCCTCATAACACAGCAGCTTAGCAAAAGGGATTATATAATAAGTATTTCGCAATTTACCAGAATACAGATAAGGATATGGATCGACCAGAATTTTGAAAAGCTAAGATCCAATTCGGTGGATAAACAGCAGGTACAAAAAAATATAAAAATATTTTTATATAATTAAAAAAAAAAATAGAGTTAAGAATAAAAACCATTCAAGAGTCGTGACAGTAGAACTAGATGTTATAACCAAAAAAGAGAGTTCTCGTGCATATTACTATTAGCCATCCATGTACCATAATTAATAATTTGATAAGTTATAACCATCATTGATAATTGATAATTTTGAAGGCCATTTGAGCATGAACATGAAGCAGGTCATAACAGTGTGTGTGTATGTGAGCCAGGTCCGCATGTCCATATCAGCAGTGAATAAAGTGGTTTTTTTAAGGCTATGGCAGGACTAAACAACGATGTGGGTGAAGTGAGAAACAATGTAGCACATAAGGATAGATCAAACCTTGACAACAGACCTTAACCATAAAGATAGATCAAACCTTGACAACAGACCTTAACCATAAAGATAGATCAAACCTTGAAATCTGACCTTGATAGATCAGACCTTGAGAGCATATTTTGACATAAGAATAGATTAGACCTTGACCAAGTATGGGATTTAGGGTTTTGGGATTTTTTCATTAAAATTTTGATTTTTTGAGGGATCGGTGGGTCAAAAAAGCACTGGAAGTCTTGGGACCCATTTCAAAATTCAAGAGTCCATTTCATTTTCCATAGGATCCATTCGGGCTCAAGATCCATTTCCTTCTCCAAGGGATCTGCTTCCATGACAAATCCAAGACAGATCCATGGATCCTACACACAAGGGTGGCAGATCCAGTAACAAAGGTATTTACCCAAAAAAAAACTATTATAAACCATAAACTATTTACCACACATGATCAACATTTTCCTACAGTTTCGACCATAATGGTTGTGTTTATTGACTCCCATTTATAAAATATATACAACTCTCACCCTTTTAATTTAATAGATTCATAGTAGCCATGTTAAAAATTTGTAAAACATTAAACATTCCCAAAAGCATACAAAAATCAACTCAAATAAAGAACAATAAACATATAAATAGTTTTTAGAGAATCATTTGAAAGATGGATGCAGTCTAATCAGGATGGGATTGGTAGGTGCCAAGCGATCCATGGAATGTATTTGAATTCAAATCCCTATGGGCTCTATGTTTAGAAGATTTACGGATTCATCTTGCTTATTCCAATATTTTCAAGGTCCACCTCATGGAATCCAAGTTTAAAGAGATAGATTGAACAAATATGGTGATCCTTTGTTGGGATATACTATCCAACCAAAACTGGGTCTTGTAGCCAAAAATTATGGTAGGATGACAATTTTAGGTTATATGCTATTTACCTAAACATACAGTTTTGAAGTTTAGTTACTGGTCCAAGGGATTGAATGCAACCTACTATAGAAAAAATCACTATTTATTTCACTAGAGATAAAAGCCAAAAAATGTAGAAATTTAGGGTGCAAACATACATAGGAAGGTGGGGAGAAAAGATGAGGATTGAATTTTATTATTAATGTTGCAGCCAATACATCCCTGTCATACACTTTGGCATCATGTATCATTACAAATTATAACACCCTTAAGTGGTATGGTGGTTTAACCACCTAACCCTAACCTCCTCATTTAGATGTCACATTGGTCACGTGTCACTAATATAAAGTGACCATTAAACCAACGTTTATAATTCCTAATGTAATGCACCTAATTAATCCATAGCAAGTAATGAAATATCAATAGCAAGTTAATCCATCCGGAAAAGTATGCAAATCAATAATCTCATAATATTAAAGAGTAAAATCAAGCAATAAAAATAGTCTTGAATGATTCTACTATCTAGGAAACAATACATTCAATTAGAACATATGCAAAGAAAAATATAAGGTTACCACATATGAATGAACAAAGACAACATTTATCCACACACATGAAGCACAATACCAATTGACCTCCAAAGTCTTTGATTTTATTCCACAAATGATCAACAATAGAATCTTCGCAAGTGTTTCTTCCCTACTCCAACTAGTTAACAATGGGAGAGAAGCCTTGCATAAATAGTTCAAAGGGTGAAGTTCCCAATGAGGAAGCATGCCAATCCCAAAGTGAAATGGACAAATGGATGGGTGGATTAGCACCACCTCTCATCAATCATGAGTTAACTTGCCTCAAGTAAATGTGAGAGTGAGAGAGAAGGCGCCACATAGCCAAGGGAAGGTGGCGACCTTCCTTGGGATCCACGTCCAACTCCCTAAATGTGCCATCTCTCCAAGGAGGTGTGCACTTGACATAGGGATCTTCACCAACTTGAGAGAACTCAAAGAGAGAGGGTGAGTTAACTAAAAACATGTCTTGAACATGTTTCCTAAAATATAGGAATGCTGATTTATTTTGATTTTATTCACCTTTTTCAAGAGAAATTGATTTTTATTGAGTAAAACTCAATATTTACCCTCAAAAAGGTGGTACTTAGGTAAAGTGGGTATTCTAAGTGTGAAAACGAATACCCACAAGGCATATAATCCCTCCTAGTACTACTTTTTTAACGTATTCATCAATTACAATTAAAATATCTCGATTTTGCGGGAAATTTTTATTTGCATAAAACATTAAAAAACCTAAGGGGGACTTAGCGCATTTCCACGAGACTCTAGGAGGATGCTTAGCATGGCAATATACATTAGACACTAGACTTAGATTTTCCAAGCTAAGGCATAACCATTAGTACACACTCCAACTTTGGAGGAAATGAGTGAAAAAACTCAAAAACTATAACTCGCTTAAAAATTAATTCAAGCAAGAAATAATTAATGAGTGAAAAAAAACACTCTAGAGTTATGCACTCATGATTAAGTCTTAGGAGGATAAGCATGTTACAAGTTCATCATGAAAAATACATCTTATTACAATTCCCCATCGGGGGTATGCAAATGCAGTATGATGAAAAAGAAGAAGAAGAAAAAAGGGGCCATAATGGTCGACTGGACTTGTGAACTCTGAATTTTGAGCAACTCCTTGCTCAATCTTTGGCAGCTCAACTGCAAGTCCATCCTAGTGTAACTTGGTGGATAACAGGTACCATTGATTCGGTGGCTCTGGAAGTGGACAAATCAATAGCAGTGGTTCACTCAGCTCATGGTCAGTGTTTTCAATTCATCGAAAACTCTGAGATTAAGGCTTCTAAAGTGAAGCAATTTTGTAAAGACAGGATCTAGAGTTTTATGGAGGGTAGGGACAATGTTTACCAACAACATGATAAATCTATTGAGAGTTCTCTACTGGAGTATATTGCCTTGAACAACTTTGTTGGTGATGGTTCAATGAAAGTCGTGGTACTCTCTTTGAATGCTAAATTGTCTGGGATCTTAACTCCTAGCGCCTCAAAGGCTTCGAAAGAATGGCCTTCTTTTCCATCTAAAGGAAAAGCAGTCACCAAAGAGGATGAGTTGGTGGTGAGTCTTAGTCAAGATTTGGAGGATCGTAGCTAACTATTGAGCTCGAAGTGCTCTCCCTTGAAGTGGGGCTTGTCCCATCCACTGGTGCCCCTTTTCTAGCCAATGAGGGCACAAAGGAAGCTAAAATTGCCTCCCAAGACTATTCCCAAGAACCTAGAGTGAGGAAGTCGAGGTTGCCCCCCATTCTTCAAATTCTACGGTTCCCAAGTCGTTGTTGGAATCAGATGACTTTAGTTTTTTCCTGGTGGATAATAAATAATGTTTTGAACGGCATATGCATTTGCAAACCTAGTGGGTGATTCAATTTTTCCTTCGTAAGATGCCCAATGAAGCAACTTTTAACCGATAGTGTTTGCTAAACTAGGAGGCTAAAGGAATTTCCTTGAATTCCTTCTAGGGGTTGGGATCAAAGCTTTTTTGCCTCTTATTTGATTCTGACGTTGCATCTCACCATGTGTTACAGTTTGGTACTTGGAATATTGCTAGTAGTCTTGCTTATGTTCAATAGTGGTGAGTGGATTTCAACCCTGATGATTGTGAGGCCCATTACCCACTCTGGTTGGAGTTTTCTACCCTCCCATCTTATTTGCATCAATTTGTTGCCCTGCTTGCCCAACATTTTGGTAAGTTCTTTATTCAAAATGGTCATTGAAACTCTCTCAAGGTGAATCCTTAGGTGTGTGTGGAGGTGGGATCTCAAGCAGAAGCTCCCTCCTTTTATCTCTATATGCATAAATGATGGTGTTCCTCAGCAGAAGGTTCACTACTTGAATATTTTGAATGCATGTTTTGCATGTCAGACTCAAGATCACCTAATTAGAGATTGTCCTATTTGAAAGACATGCCCGAGTGAGGGGACATGAGAGGGTAGTAGTTCAACACCTTCTTTTGCTAATGTTTTGAGGACTGGTGGCACCCCAGTTGCCTTTGATTCATGTCTTGGGGGTGGTGGTGTTTCGAAGCAGAGAATGTCCTTTAGTCAGTGTTGTTGGTGCTAATGGTTCTAGATCCAGTGGTGTTGGTGTGGGGAATGGTTCAAGTTTTGTTGGTATAGGTTCAAGTTGCTCAAGTGACGTTGGTTTAGGTTCAGATGTCTCCAGATCTTGAAGATATGGTTCTGCGGTTGTTTTCTCAGGCATTGTTGGTCACAGTGGCTCTAGTTGGGACCCAAGAATCCTTATAGAGTAGCTTTGGGGCAGTTTCTCTTCCTTAGCAGTGGGTTTGCCCAACATACCTCATAACCTTGGGTTAGAAGTCACAGATGGCTCTACTGCTTCTAAGCCAACTGGCATGGATATCGAGTCTACTTGGAAAGCCAAAATGAACAAGCGAAAGGTGGCCTCCTCTTTTGTTCGAGTGGATCAGCCTATTGGGGATGTTAGCCCCTAACTACGAACTAAGTCTTACAAGTATGCAATGGTTCATTTGTATGGTCTGGATGGATTTGAGATGGAAAACCAATTCAGTGGTTTAAGCTTTCATCTATCCTTGGAATGAAGCTTTCCTTACTATCCTAGAATGTCCATTGGATGACGCTTCCCAGTCACAAGATGTTTGTGTGCGTGTGTTGCAAAGTGTTCAACTAGATGTGGTCTTCTTACACGAGGTTAAGTCTGTTGGTTTTGAGCTTTGCAACAAGATGAACTATTGTTGGAATGGCCCTTTTTGGACCTTAGAGCATTGTCAAGAGAGTGGAGGTGTGGTGATTGCTCTCTCTTCCACTTTGCAGAGTTTTGTAGTTGCGTCTAGTTCAAACTCGAATGATCGGTGTGTATTAGTCACCCTTTTGATTCAAGATCATGTAGTTGGTTTACGTGTAGTTTATGCTTCTAACCTCAACTCAAAGCGATGCAAGATTTGGATTGGATGCCTTCGTCTCTTCCTATTGTGGAGTGAATTGTTGGGGGGGATTTCAATATGGTAGAATAGGAAGGGGATAAAAGTGGGGGTGCAAGTTTAGAGATCAGTGGTTCGTAGAAGCATGCTTGGTGCCATTGCAAAGATACTCTTCAGATTTTTCACCCCAATTAGAAGTGTTACACCTCATATTTTATGAGGCTCCACATTATGATGTTCATCACATTGATCGAGGTTTGCTACTAGATCCTTGGAGTTTTTGGACCGACTTAAGGGGAATCATTTTCATGGAGCCCCTTCTTCATGGCTTTGGATCATTTGATGGAAATCTTTGGTTTGGGGGAATCTCACTTCTGCTTGGTTGGATGATTGTGCTTGTTGCTTGATGGTCTTCTCACGTGTGCATGCCTTGTTGATCACCCTTTCATTGTACTTTTCATGGATGTGAAGCATACCATCTCATTATGGTGGTTTGGTATATATGCTTATCTTGGATATGGATGATGGTTCTAGGCCCCCAAGGGGATAGATGATGATGGTGTTAGGAGATCTAGATATATGTTTCATGATTGTTGGAGTTTTCTAGTGAATTTTGCATGATGATGTGGTATTATTTGGTGTCACAAGGAGGGGATGTTCTACATGCTCCTCTTATTTGATGTGTGATGTGGGACACACTTAATGGTTGGATGGGTTAGTCTTTTTTTTGTTATGTCCCTTTCTCTTATGATGTTGCTATAGTGGGATGATTCTTGTTTCCTTTGTGGGATTTTTCTAGATGGTTTAACTTTATAATGTAACATTTCCTAGACATCACCTAGGGGGGAATGTATTTCATGATGTTAGTACGCTCATTGATGTGTTATTTCCTAAGTTTGAGTTAGAGAAGGGAGATACTACATTATGACTTGATAATGATCTAACCTTTTTCCTAAGGTTGAATGGTGATTTTGATGTAATAATCCCTTGACGGTGATGCACCTTAGGTTGGGCTTTATGCTTTGTTTCTATCATGGAGTGGTTTTGCTAGGGCGAACATCTTTTATATACATGGCACAACACTTTATTAAAGTGCACCCCTCATTAGCAAACATGTTCATGGTGATTTAATGTGTTGGTGACTGATTGGGAGGGGGATGATGGTTTTATTTCAGCATTAACTATTTGTTGACCCCAAAATCTCACCCTTGAGATTTGAATGGTCAAAGGGCCAATCTATCCTTTCAGGCTGGCATTCAGAGGTTCTTGATAGCACAAGACCATCATTCAGAGGTCTTCCAGGCACAATGATTCTTGTTCTGATCAGTTAGAGGATGGTTTCTTACAGGTGTTGAGTTCAGAGCTTGTTTCAATGATTTCTGAGTTATTACAGGATGAGATTTCAGTTCCAGGTTTGAGTATGAGAGACTTGCAGCGTTATCGGACACTTCTTGCCCATGAGGATCTTATTGACCCCTCACATCAGTTATTTGACAGCATATTCTTGCTCCTTGTCCAATTCTTCTTCCAATGAGTATAAACTTGATGGTGTTTGGACAACTTTCTTTTTTGGGTGATGATGTGGCCAGGTGAGGTGGCAACCCTTGTGGGGCCCACACGCCTAAATATGGGTCCTTTTTCCTCCTAAAACAGGGCCCACTAAGGTGCCCAACACTTGCTAAATGAAAACTGGATAAAATAAAGAAGTTTCCCGAAATCATAAAGCATTCCAAAGCAAGTCAAAAAATCAAATTGGGCGAGTTGTCTCCTTTTTGCTTTAGCTTTAGCTCTCTGCTTTAGCTTTTAGCCTTTAACTTTTATCTTTTTCCTTTCCCAGCTTTCCACTTTTCCTGCTTTAGCTTTTGCTTTAGCTTTCCACTTTTTCCCTTTCCCAGCTTTCCACTTTTCCTGCTTTAGCTTTTGCTTTAGCTTTTCACTTTTTCCTTTTCTCCCTTTTCCTTCCATTCTATCACTCATGCGCCCTATTTCTCTCCATGAGTTACGCCCCTCTTACCTTTTTGGCCACAACTTCGCCATACCTAACCAGTTCTGACCCATTCGACCGCCATTCTCCTCCAAATAACCCCCAGATTTGGCCAAATTGCTTGGGAAAGGTGCGCTCAGCCAGTTTTAGCAGGTTTTCGTGCATTGACACATGGCAAATGGACAGATTGACAAATGGGTGAGGGATATTGGCTAGTTTTTGGCCCAATTTGGAAACATCAAGGCGAATTCTCCATGTAATCAGCTATATATGCAGCATTCTTCCATAGTTTACAGTTTGATCACTCTATTGCAGGAGCATTACTACTCTCTCATTCTATTCTATCTCTCATTCAAGCTTCAGATCCTCAGATTCTTGGAGATCATTGTAACAGTTCATGGATTTTCTCAGTGATGGAGCCATTCCTCTGATTTGACATGAATAGTCTTATGTGTTGATTTTGGCCTAGATTCTTGTTGTTGCATTGGATTTCTAACAAATTGCAAATTTCTTGAAGCTCATCCTTCACTGGGGGTCGATTTGGCACCATTGAAGTGTTATTTTCTTGCTGATTTCTTTCTTTTTGCATTCTATTGGTTCGCTCTACTTAGGGTTTTCCACTAAAATTTATCTAAAATCAATTTTTATGCAAGTTTTGGGTGAGGTTATCTAACCCTCATTCCAAACCATTTTGTGCTTGTTGATTTGTGTTTTTGCAGGTCGGATTTCATCCATCTAGCAGCATGCCCTAGGGTAGCCTCCCTGTGGTTGGCACACACCAGTCCAAAACGAGAGGGGTGTTATTATTCGTGACCTTAGGATCCACCCCTAAATTAAGCCTAGTTTGATTCCCTCAACCTATAATCGACCTAAAGCCTAGGGTGTCAAGTTTAGTCTTAACAAATTGGCGTTGTTGCCGGGGAAGAAGTTCTAAGCCCTGGTAGACGACATTTTGGTGAGTTTTAGTTCACCTGGTGACTCCACTGAGGAACTTATGTAGATCGGCCCTTTTAAACCCAACCCCACAGACCCTTGTTGCAGATCTGCATCCTTCCTCATCTTCATCATTTGCGCAAGCCCTACTTCCTCCTACCCCTGTTGCACACGTGAATCCTCTTCTTTTACCAGTTTTCCTGATGGCAGGAGCAAACCAACCTAGGATTGCCTTCACGTTCAACCAGTATGCGCCCTTGAACTTGGCCAACGTTGCAAATCCTTTGAATGCTTTGCCTGCTGGAAATTATGGCAAATACATGCCTAAGTTTGTTGGGAACAACGCCATCACTGCAGAATCACACATCAAAGCTTTCTTGGAGTATCTAGAAAACATAGGTGTGACTGAGGAAGATGTGGTCATGAGGCTTTTTACGCAGATACTAACCTTGGATGCAAGATATTGGTACAAAGCGCTTGCAGTGAACAGTATTGATGGTTGGAATACTTTTCATGACAGATTCATGGACAAATGGTCTCACAAAAAGGACACTGCTTTTCTCCTTAAATCTTTTTCCTTGATTAAGAAAAATGAAAACAAATCCATGGAAGAATTTAATTCACGTTTTATGAAAGCTTATTATAAGATTCCACAAACTGTTAGACCTAATCCTGCTAGTGCTTTAATCTTTTATATTGAACAGTTTGATGGATTATTTAGTGTTTTCTTGAAACAGAAAGAACCACATGATCTGGAAAGCGCTTTCAAGGAAGCCCTCAAGATGGAGAAGCATTTTGTCACTGCAAATCAAGCCAAGGTTTCATTGCAAGAGTTGCTAGATCCACAAGGCCGAAAGGTATCTCAAACCCCTTCTCCACCTCTTGTTCAGCCTCTTCTAGAACTTAAGAAAGAACCCAAGAAAGAGGAGGATGACTTATGTAGTAATCCCCAAGTCGTGAGCCTGTTGCAAGACCTTGTCCAGAAGCTTAATGTCCAAGATAAACCCTCCCATCCATCTGCTTCATCCCAAAGAACTTTCAATTAACAGAGGAGAAACTTTCAGGCCCATAGAAAATTTGAAAACCCTAAAAACAAAAATCCATCTCCAGGAGTGAACTTTGTAGGGAAAAACTCACTTTTCTCAAGCCCTTACTGTAGAGCTTGTGACATGCCTCGTGCTGAGGATACTTGCCAGTTGTTTGCCCAATATGTGCATGTCTTCCTAGGACCAGATAGTCATGAGGACCACATGGTCAACATGACAGGAGAACTCCATGAGGAGTTAGAAGATTCTCGAGAACACCCCTATGCATCCTCATCAGAAATCCAATCTCATAACAGAGGTGTCTTTCAAATTGATCCTTCCCTTCACCAGGAGGCCAGGCAAACTTTAGATCCACCTGCTGCATGGTCTGCTAGGAGAGAGGAAATCCAAAAAGCTAAAGAGGTGCGGATGGCTAGGTTAGAAGAGCTCCAAAGACAGTAGGTTAGAAGGAACAAAGCCAAATATCCCTACACTTCCAGGGAGCCTTCCTCATCAAACCAGCAAGCAAATCAAGCCACAAACGCTCTTTTGCCAACTCCACAAGGTCCCAAACGAAATGTCCCATCTTTCTTTGACCAAAACAGAAGTGGACAGCCAGCAAGGAATGTTTCCATCAGCGGTACAGCTACAAATCAGCAAGTTGTCCAAGGTAAATCTGTTACAAATCAGCAAGCTCTTCAAGGTAAATCTGCTCTAAATCAGCAAACAATTCAAGGTAATGTTGCTGCCCCTAATGCTGATTTTACATGTTTTTCTATTGAGGCCGAATTAGCCAAGGTAAAGATCCCTATTCCCCTCAAAGAGTTAGCAAAAAACCCTTCTTATCAGCAATCTTTTTCGAAATTTATGTGCTGTCCTGTAGATGAAGCTAATTTAAATGATGAGATTCCTGAAATTTTCCTAGGGACAAGCAGGCGAGAGAACAACCACATGCCTTTTTCATGTCTTTACAAATTAATGGTTTAATTTTGAGGAATTGCATGCTTGATTCAAGTGCTTCAATTAACATTATGACATTAGAAGTAATAAATCAATTAGGCTTGCAGATTACTAGGCATTATAGAAATGTTAAAGCTATGGATGCTAGAGAAGTTGAATGCCTTGGTATTATCAAAGACTTACAATTTTGCTTGCTTGCATGTCCACAGAGGCACATGGTTATGGATCTGGTGATCATTGACTGCCCTACTCAGTGGGGGATGCTTTTGTCTCGTAAATGGTGCGCAGATGTGGGCGGAACCTTGCAAATGGATTTCACTTATGTTGACATCCCAATGAAGGACAATATAAAGATTCGTGTCTTCAGAGAACAAAAGATGCTCCACAATGTGGAGGACCCAAAGATAGGAGACAATGATCTTATGTATCTGGACATCAAAGAGCCCGAGGCCGAGGAGGGTGATCTAGGCAACTACATGCTTACAGATGATGTAGACCCCCCTATTACTATTGTTCCAGAATACGAGCCCAATCACGTATGGCTTATGCAGTTTGATGGTTCTAGTTCTTACATTGCAGCTGGCGCCAGTATATTTTTCAATGCACCTAACAGTATGATTTATCCATTCTATTATCGCTTAGAGTTTCCATGCATTAACAATATGGCCGAGTATGAGGCTTTGTTGCTAGGTTTGAAGAAAGCGAGGAAAATGGGCGTAAAATCCCTTAGAGTGGAGGGAGATTTCAAGTTAATTGTGAAACAGGTACGCAAAGAATGTGAAGCAAGACATCCACGCATAGAAGGTACAGGAATGCAGTATGGGATGAGATTGAACTATTTGATGCATTTAATATTTCTCATATTGGAAGAGAGATAAATAGGGAGGTTGATGCTCTTGCTAGATCAGCCACTTTGTTTGACCCCACTCTTGCTAATCCCTACATTCGCCATTTAGTCGAGTTATCTTTTCGCCTGCATGTTCCTGATAACATTACTGCTATGCAAGTTATTGATGATGAAGAGAAAATTTTAAATTTTATGCATGGTGAGAAAGACTTTTCTAATTGTTTGATTGATGAGGTGCACGATGGGAAGGAGATCCATGTGATTCAGTTGAGATCTAATCATATACCTGCTGGTTTAGTTCCTCTTGAGAATATGTTTGATAGATCAGATAGATTTTTGAACAAAATGAAGAAAATTGATACAGCTGATGTTTCCTCACGGGTTGATGACATAAATGTGGGTTATGAGGAGACTCCTCGCTACATCAAGATAGGTAAAGCATGCACAGAGAAAGAATGAAAAGAGATCATCAGTTTGTTCCATGAGTACAAAGATGTATTCGCTTGGTCATACAACGAGTTGAAAACCTTTGACCAGAACATCCTTAACCATGAGATCCCTCTCTGAGCAGATGCCAAACCATTCAGATAGAGACTCAAGTTCATAAACCCCAAAGTTGCCCCGACCATTCAGAAAGAGATGCAAAAGCTATATGAAGAAAAAATCATTGAGCAGATCAGGTATTCCAAATGGGTGTCAAATGTCCTAGCAGTGAGGAAGAAGAACGGAGAAATTAGAGTATGCATTGATTTTAGGAACATGAATAGGGCATGCTTAAAAGACAACTATCATTTGCCCAACATGGACCACTTACTACAGACAGTTACAGGTTCAGAGATGATGTCCACACTTGATGGATTTTCAGGTTACAGTCAGGTTACAGTGGCCAGGAAAGATCACCACAAAACCGCTTTTGTTACTCCTTGGGGCACTTATTCTTACATCAGGATGCCTATTGCCCTGATAAACGCTGGTGCAATATTCCAGCGAGCTATGGATCATGCATTTAAAGATTTTTTATTTAAATTCATAGTTGTTTATCGAGATGATATAACTGTGTATTCTAAAAAGAGGTTTGATCTTATTTCTCATTTGCGTGCTACTTTTGACAAGTGTCGGAAGTTGGGCATTTCACTCAATCCCAAGAAGTCCTTCATGGGTATGTTTGACGCCAAACTGTTGGGCCATATTGTTTCAAAAGGGGGAGTGTGAATCGATCCTGAAAGGGTCAGTGGCATACAGGAAGTTCCCTTGCTTAGTACTATAAAAGGTAGTCAATTTTTTCTTGGATGAGTGAACTTTGTGCGTAGATTTACCCCCAACTTTGCAGAGATCGTAAAGCCCATTACAGAAATGTTGAAGAAGGGACATGACATGGTTTGGAGGGAAGAAGGGAAGCAAGCTTTCAAGAGCATCAAACAGGCTCTTTCTCACTCTCCTACTTTAGCTAGTTCTGATTATGCACGTGATTTTCAGATATTTTCTTTTGCATCTGATCAGACTATTGCTTGTGTTTTATTGCAGAAAAACACAGATGGGCATGAGCAGTCGATTGCATATATGAGCAGGTCCTCGCAGGGATCTGAGCTCAAATACAAGCCCATGGAGAAACAAGCCTATGCTATGGTCAAAGGATTGGCCCACTTCAGGCCTTATTTTTGGAACCCACGCATTGTAGCATATGTCCCTTTTCCTGAAGTAAAAGATATATTGGCTCAAAAGCAGTGTTCAAGAAACAGAGGGTTGTGGGTGACAAAAATACAAAAGTATGACCTGGAGGTGAAGATTGCTAAAACTATTAAAGGTCAAGGACTAGTTGCGTTGATGACTGAGAAGGACTTGGAACCTTTATGTCCTTCTAACTTTAGTAAGACGCAGAAGCGATCTCTGCAGCTCCGTGTTGTTAAGTATTGTCTTTGGGAGGGTCGCTTGGGATGGAGGAGCCCTCATGGGCTGATTTTGAGATGTGTTTGACCGCATGAGACACATCAGATCATGATTGAGTTGCATGCGGGGGTATGTGGTGGTCATTTTTCTGGTAGGACCACCGCCCATAAGATTATGTGTGTCAGATACTATTGGCCGACTCTATTCAGAGATACTCATACTTTCATCCGCGCATGCGAGCCTTGTCATAGGTTTGAGGGAAAGCAGAGACTGTCAGCATTTCCCTTAGATCCAGTTGTGATAGAAGCCCCTTTCCAGCAATGGGGGTTGGACTTTATTGGACAGATTCCACAGGTTTTTAGTGCTGGCCATTCTTGGATATTGGCAGCTATTGATTACTTCACTAGGTGGGTGGAGGCCATTCCACTCAGGACATCATCCTCCGTTACCATTATTCAATTCATGGAGGAGAATATTCTCACTCGATTCGGAGTCCCTAAGAAGATTATGACTGATAATGCCAGTGTATTTAGATCAGTCGAGTTGGTGGCTTTCTGCTTGAGGTTTGGTATCACTCTAGCCCATTCAGCTAACTACTACCCACAGGGTAATGCACTGGAAGAGTCCTCCAACAAGAACCTGATCAAGATAATTAGAAGAACAGTCGGTGAAAACAAGAGAGCTTGGGATAGCAGTCTCAAGTATGCATTGTGGGCTAACAGAGTGACAAAGAAGCAATCAACTAGTAAGGCACCCTTCGAGTTGGTCTATAGTGTTGATGTAGTCCTACCAATTAACTTGATGATTCCAGTCCATAAGTTGATTAGAGAGTTCGCTACAGATGAGGAGGCCTTGTATGGTCGATTTGATGATCTAGTTCAAATTGAGGAGGATAGATCAGAGGCTTTGACACGTTTCATTGATCATCAGAGACATGTAAAGAAAGCCTTTGATAAGAGGGCTAAAGGAAAGGTGTTCCATGTTGGTGATTTGGTCTTCTTGTGGGACAAGAGAAGAGAGAAGTCAGGAGACCACAGTAAGTTTGATAGTTTGTGGTTGGGTGCATTCAATGTCCATGCTTCAATAAGGCCCAACACTTTTCAGCTTGTCGATTTGGATGGTGATGTCATGCAGTTGCCTGTCAATGGGAAGCGTCTTAAACACTTTTTCCAATGAAGGGTTTAAGCCCGTCAACATTTTTAGGTACTTGCGAGCATTGGTTTAGATGTTTGTTCTTTTCATTTATTGTCACCTTGCTTTGCCTAGCATAGATTCCCTTGTTGCTTTCTAGTTTTCAGTCTAGATTAGATTCACTGGCCAACTTTCCCTTTGTCGGCATGTGGTTTGAGTTGTGATAGATTAGGACTTTTCTTTGCTTTACTTCCTGCTTCCTAGGAAGACTTTCCACTTTCCAGAGATGTTGTGCTTGTCATAAGCCTTTTCTACTTGTCAGTGGCCTCATGCTAGATGTTGTGTCAGCCTAGATTACCAGTCTAGATGAGGGATCCTTTTTCATCACCTAAGCATAGAGTTTAGGGGAGTAGGATGAAAGGCATAGGTGATTGTGTCTGTCTTTTCATCATTGCTTCACTAAGTTTTACCATCTTACAAAATCCCCTCATCCAGCATAGGGATATGATACCGAGTTTGAGTTGTTTGATCCACCACACATTTTGATTCACCTTGTTCACTTTGCACTGGGGAAGGAGAGTCATCATTGCTTCTTTTTTCAGTAGGTTGCCTTGTATTGACATCGACACATTATCTACAGGCAACCCAGGAGTGTTGAACACCTTAATGGCTGCAAGCCTCATTGGAAGTCGTTTCACACTTGACATGGTTGAGTATCATTGGGCCTTGATCATGTGACTCTTGTCATGACTCGACTCCAGATCATTTTTCATTAGGACAAAGTGTGTTCTTGCCTTAGGCCCCATTGTCATCATTGGTGGGTGACCTTCGCACTTAGCAGGGGCTTACCTTATTGGCCTCTGACTAAGTGACTGCCTCTTTTATGTCGACATCAGCACATCTACCACATAGAGCGGTGCAATGGTTGGCGAGTGGCAGCAGTTTCAGAGTGTAGCAGCTTTTAGATCAAATTTTCCATCTCATGTGATTTTCAGAGGTATTCTAATTTGAGTTTCATGGTTTGTAGGGCTTGACACCATGGCCCAATAGACCAGTTACTAGTATCAGTCAGCAGGTTTTACGATTATCAGTTTGATTTCTTTGGCATCAGTTTCTCGACATCATGGGCATTCGATGGTTTTAGTTGCAGACATGAGTTCTAGGTTCTCGAGACCCGCAGGGGGTCCCGCCCCTGTGAGTCGCCATTTGTTGACCCCAAAATCTCACCCTTGAGATTTGGATGGTCAAAGGGCCAGTCTATCCTTTCAAGCTGGCATTCAAAGGTTCTTCTTGATAGCACAGGACCATCATTCAGAGGTCTTCCAGGCACAGTGATTCTTGTTCGGGTCAATAAGAGGATGGTTTCTTACAGGTGTTTAGTTCAGAGCTTGTTTCAATGATTTCTGAGTTATTACAGGATGAGATTTCAGTTTCAGGTTTGAGTATGAGAGACTTGCAGCATTATGGGACACTTCTTGCCCATGAGGATCTTATTGACCCCTCACATTAGTTATTTGACAACATATTCTTGCTCCTTGTCCAATTCTGCTTCCAATGAGTATAAACTTGATGGTGTTTGAACAACTTGCTTTTTTGGGTGATGAGGTGGCACACGTGATGACATGGCAAGGTGAGGTGGCAACCCGTGTGGGGCCCACACGCCTAAATCTAGTTTGGCTCTTGCTAGTTAAGGCAAGGGAAAGTCCAAGAAGAAGGGCTTCGGGAGTGGAGCAGGTGGCAAGAAGAAGAACATTGACTTTTCAAAAGTCAAGTGCTTCAACTGTCACAAGCTTGGACATTTTCCCTCACAATGTCCTGAGAAGCAAAAGAGTAAGCCACAGATGGCAGCCTCTGCAAGTGTAGAGGAATTTTGTAAAATCTTTAAGGAGGATTTATGCCTTGTTGCATGTATGTCAATCTCAGTTGCTCCGAGTGTGTGGTATGTGGGCAATGGTGCCTCTTGTCATATGGCAGGATGTAAAGAGTTCTTCAGCAAGTTGCAGGAGGGAGGCATGAACCTCCATAGTGAGCTAGGAAATTATGCACGCTATAAGGCACAAGGCATTGGTACAGTGACGTTTCAAAGGGAGTCTGGTAAATCCCTCCGCTTAACTGACGTGTTATATGTTCTTGGTCTTACCAAGAACCTCATCTCATTTTCTACCCTGGAGGACAAAGGGTTTGAGGTGACCTTCCGTGGAGGGAAGGTGTACATTAGACCAAAGGGGTCTACAGTGAAGATGGATAAGGTGATTGGGGTTCGCAGTGAGAAAGTTTACAAGTTACAGGTTGAGTCA
Source organism: Picea engelmannii (assembly GCA_009831015.1). NCBI lineage: Eukaryota > Viridiplantae > Streptophyta > Pinopsida > Pinales > Pinaceae > Picea > Picea engelmannii. Next base: position 956,146 of record ML777188.1, read on the forward strand.
GCGAAGGCATTGGTCAGTAGTGTCACACATTTGGGAGAGTTGTGGCACAGATGGATGGAGTATCTACAGCATGGTGTGTTTGGACACTGTGTTTGGACACTTGAGACAAGAAGTCACAGGATTGCCACAGTTTGCAGTAGAGAGGCATGACCCATGCAAGGTTTGTGCTATGGGAAAGTACGCACAGAAATCTTTTCCATCTAGTGAGCATAGGTCCAAGAGGATCTTAAATCTAATACATTCTGATGTTTGTGGTCCGATGAGTGTACAGTGATTTAGTGGCTTTAGCTACTATGTGATCTTTATTGATGACAACTCTAGGAAGACCTGGATATACTTCTTGAAGACCAAGGATGAGGTCTTTGACAGGTTCAAGGAGTTTAGGACTCTAGTAGAAAACCAGACTGGGAGGAGGATTTGGGTGTTGAGATCAAACAACAAGGGTAAATATACCTCCAACGAGTTTGTTGAGTACTGCGCAGCAGAAGGGATTAAGAAGGAACTCATTGTTCCTTACAACCCTCAGCAGAATGGAGTGGCAGAATGTAAAAACAAGACCATTGTTGGAGCAGTGCGTGCGACGATTCATGATCAGGGATTGTCGATGTTCTTCTGGGCAGAGGCATGTCGCACAACTGTATACCTTCAGAAAGGAGTGTCCCCATACTATACAGGGGAAGTTGACACCCGAGGAGGTTTTTACAGGTACGAGGCTGGATGTGAGTCATTTATGTATATTTGGGAGTGTGTTATTGGCATGTCCCTTTAGAGAAGAGGACAAAGCTCGACCCCACAAGAGAAAAGGGGATATTGGTTGGCTATAGTGAGGTCTCCAAGGCCTACCGCATATTTGTGCCAGCATGCAAGAGGATTGTGGTATGCAGGGATGTGCAGTTCAAGGAGGAGCAAACCTTGACGAGATCCAAAGATATGCCAGCATAGGTAGTGGACCAACAGGAGCAGGACTCAGGGGTGAAGAATGAGAGGTTACAAGTACTAAGGTCAGGATCACAGGGACAGTCATAGGGTACAGATACAGGTACAGATGTTGACAGAGATTAGTGGACAGGACAGTCAGGGGACTGATGAGGAGGATGAGCAGCGTGAGGTTGCTCCACAAGATTCAAATATTAGGTCACGGCCTAAGTGGTACAAGTCCACAGTTAGTGATTCCAGACAAGTTGGGCCTCCTAAGAGGTCCATGAGACAAAGTAGACCACCAGAGAGATTCGGCTACATGGCACTCATGACAGAGCTTATAGATGTCGAGCCTTCCACTTATGAGTAGAATGCACAGCATGGAGTGTGGTAGGAGGCCATGATGGAGGAGTATGCCTCCATTATGAAGAACGATGTATGGGAGGTGGTGCCCAGGCCTAAGGGAAAACGAGTGGTTGGTTCCAGATGGCTATAATAGAAATTTTCCCAAGATTTTGGTCTTTTTTGTAGCTTTTCCTGTAAGTTTTGTTTGCTGATTTATTGCAGGTCTGCACCCAAAAGGAGGTGCTACAGCCCTTTTGGGGCCCTAAAACATCCAAGAATAACCTCCTAAGCTAGGGTATTGAATACCCTCTTCTTCCTCCACTTTTTCACATTGTAAGCAAGCCCCAAGAGAGTCTCTAGGGCTTGCATTTCTCAAGTTCATTTAAATTTCTGCGTTTTTTATTTCTTTTGCCTACACCTAGCAAAGAGCCTTGGCTTTGCCACCCATGCTATATCGTAAGGCTAGGATTTAGATTTTATTTTTGTTTTAAACTTTCATTCTTGTTGCCCCACTTGTCTTTAAAACAAGGTTGTGTGGCTAGGTTTACTTGTTTCTTTTTCAAGTTAGGTTATTTTCTTGCATCTTTTGCCTACACCTAGCAAAGCGTCTTGGCTTTGCCACCCATGCTATATTGTAAAGCTAGTTAAGTTTGTTAGATAGTTCAATGGTTTATGGTTCAAGCTTCTAGTTTTCCTTTCATGTTCATGTGAATATCTAACTAGTTAGAAGCATTTATTTTTCTTCCTTAAGCCCTTGGAGGCATTTCTTTTTCTTGTACATTTTATTTAAGCACTTGTTATTTCATTCATTCAAGCTTTTACACAAGTAACTTTAAATTGCTTAATCAATCTACTTTAGGCTCTAGGGGAATCAATTTACTTAGCCTAATTAGATCACTCATTACTGATACAACTTTAGCCACCAAAAAGGAGGTTTGTGGAGGTGACTTGGGGTGCTAGATCAAGGATGATCTCACAGTACTAGGTGTCCCCCGTTGTTGAATGCCCAAGTTTTCCGGGAGGCCTTGTTTACCTTGCTTCTTGAGCACCCAGCAATCCTTTTAGCCAAAGCGGTAGGAGTATTGGGGTAGTCACCTAGCCTAGGAGTGCAACTTAACTAATTTCAAATCTACAACTTATTCACGACAACCTAAGCCTTAACTTCTTAATCTTATCTAAGTGGTTTATGCTCTTTTATTTCATGCAAACTTTACTTCAAGCATTATCTTTCAAGTATTTTAATTCAGCATTGTTGTGATTTAGTAATTTATCTTAAGTTGTGCACGTGTGCCCATTGGTGGCTTTACTCTCATCTCTTGGTTCCTCTTAAGTTGCGCACTTGTGTTTCTAGTTGCCTCCTTGAAGTTGCGCACCTTTCATTGGGGCACTTCAAGCTTGGTTTGAACGTAATGTTGGTGGTGAATGCATCTTCAGCTATTTCATTTTCCTTATATGCAAAAACCTTTAAGAATTAGTTCATCTTTGCTTCACTATTTTCTTAACTCTAACTAGTGCTTCATTCATTTCATTTGTAAGTAGTTGTACTTTTGTATATTGCTTAATCATCTAACTATTCTTTACTTTGTTGATAATTATTATAATCCTTTGTATCTTTTCTAACTTGTAAAGTTATTCTTTCAATTGTACTTAGTTCTTTCTAGTAACTTAGTTGACCCCATTGCCCAACCTTAGGCACTAGTCTTAGTGTTAAAATATTGTGTAACTGCAAAGAATATTCTTATCCCCTTTGTGGATAAAGTAAAAGATAATATATATATATATATTATATTGACAAGACGACCCTATTGTGCCTAGACATGTCAAAAGTAAATTAGAAAGATAAAGTGGACAAGTCGGCCTTGACCTAATTAATGGGGGGGCACAACTTGTATTTATAAGAAGCCTAGCACCTCATTTGCACACACACTCATCAAGCTCTCTCTATCAAGTGAGCAAGTCTAAGAGTGATGTAGCTACAAGGAAGAGTATCCCAGTAAAGGGTTTTGGTTATCTTGGTGAAGGACTATCTTGGTCTAAGTGGTGCGCTACTCTGTTCTGGTTAGGGTTTCTGGTGGATCTTCTGTTTGGTGAGATCTCTCTTGTGAGAGACACTGTACTTGGTTATTGAATCTATATTAAAGAAGTTATGTTGGGTTTTCTTCCCCTTGAGGGTTTCCTAGGATAAATGCTTGTGTACTCTGTGATTGTGTTTCTTTCAGTAAGATCCTCATTATGCTATTGTTATAATCAAGAATAATAATAACAGATTAAGCAAGAAACTTTAACATGGTATCAAAGCTAAGTTGAAGAGAGCATCTTTCACAGAAAAAGAAAAACGTCATTGTTGTCGTACAAGAAAATTAGGGCTTTTTACTGAAGAGAAATTTCAGCCCAAAGATCATCTAGAAAAGTACACCCTAGCCTAAGGAACTCATTGGCACCTTCAGCGCACCTTTTCAGTGGATAGAACTCCCGGAAAGTGAAACCCTAGTTTTCACCAGTACCAAAAGTACCAGAAAACCAAAAGCACCAGTCCAAAAATCCGTTGGTCCAGTTTCAAGGGTCAGAAATTGGAATTTTCAGAAACTGACTATACCAGCATACTCGCCTCAGACTAGCGCATCTTTTGGTGAGTTCAGTTTTCAGATCCAAGAAAATTGATTTTTTATTATTTCTATAGCCCGGAGGGCTAGGGTTTCGACTGCAAGAAAGAATGGCTACCGGTATGAGGGTAGAAGACAGGCTGGAAGGATCTGGAAACTTCAGATCTTGGAAGCATAGGTTGCAGATGATTCTAGACGAGAACATGTCACAATGAGTGTACCAAAACCTGAGGAAGAAGAGCAAAAGACCAAGCATAAGGAAAAGGGAAAAGAAAGTATCAAGCACATGTGGCAGAGGAAGAGGAATCTCCTCCCTCAAAGAAAGATTTAGTAGAAATTGAGGATTATGTACTTTAAGTTGAAGATAGTTGATCGGAAGAAAGATAGCAAATGGTGGAGTCCATGAAGCCTCCCCACACAAAAAAAAGATTTATGAAGGAAGTATCAAAGAAGAGGATAAAGAAAGAAATAAAATATTTATTCAGGTATGATCACTCATGAGAGTGACAAAGATATGTGTTCAACTATGATAGTAAGGGAAAATTTGGTAATTCCATAGCTAGAGTGAAAAAGAGTTCAAAACTCTTATTCATGATTAGGGTTTCAGATGTGTACATGGTTGAACAAGTTTTTTTTAAGAAAAGATGTGTACTACTCTGATAGAAATCATGATATAGTTTTATTTGATTACTGCTTATTATTATTGACTAATTGGCTAAGTGACATATCTCA
>ML777188.1:962008-978603 GCA_009831015.1 Picea engelmannii
ATTCATGGAGAACCAGTCAGTAATCATGATGCCAGATGACCAGGTGAATTATATTGATGCATGTTGTTACCCAGTTGATGATGTTGCCCAGTTAATGATGTTATCCAGTGGATGTTGTTACCCAGTTGATGATGTTGCCCAGTTAATGATGTTATCCGGTGGATGTTGTTACCCAGTTGATGATGTTATCCAGTTGATGATGTTATCCAGTTGATGTTGTTGTCCTGTTGATGATGATTATCCAGTTGATGATATTGCCCAAATGATATTATTCAGTTGATGATGACATCCAGTGACCTGTCAAAAGATAAAGAATATCCTTCTTGTTAAGAGGGAGTGTTAAAATATTGTGTAACTGTAAAGAATATTCTTATCCCCTTTGTGGATAAAATAAAAGATAAAATATATATATATTATATTGACAAGTCAGCCCTATTGTGCCTAGACATGTCAGAAGTAAATTAGAAAGATAAAGTGGACAGGTCGGCCCTGACCTAATTAATGGGGGGGCACAACTTGTATTTATAAGAGGCCTAGCACCTCATTTGCACACACACTCATCAAGCTCTCTCTATCAAGTGTGCAAGTCTGAGAGTGACGCAGCTACAAGGAGAAGTGACGCAACTACAAGGAAGAGTATCTCAGTAAAGGGTTTTGGTTATCTTGGTGAAGGACTATCTTGGTCTAAGTGGTGTGCTACTCTGTTCTAGTTAGGTTTTCTGGTGGATCTTTTGTTTGGTGAGATCTCTCTTGTGAGAGACATTGTACTTGGTTATTGAATCTATATTAAATAAGTTTTGTTGGGTTTTCTTCCCATTGAGGGTTTCCCAGGATAAATGCTTGTGTACTCTGTGATTGTGTTTCTTTCAGTAAGATCCTTATTATGTTGTTGTTATAATCAAGAATAATAATAACAGATTACGCAAGAAACTTTAACACTTAGTTGACTTAAGGAAAGGGATGCACCTCATTGAAAGTTTGCATTTGCATTGTTGCCTCTCATATAGGCTACTATCCCCCTTACCTTTAACAAATTAAAATTAACTCTTAGATTTCACCTAATAACTCACATAGTAACTAGGGTCTACCCCCCTTGGCTTCCCTAGAAGTAAGCCTAGATGGAAGGAGTTCAAGTCGAGGTGACGGTGGGCTTGAACTTAGGCATTGTGCCTCCGAGGACACACTAAGTAGATGGAGACTTAGTCCACGTTTGCAAGTGTGTATAAGGACAGCAACATACCTGACACAGATGCCATTTCATGGGATGCGCTTGACACCACGAGTCTGTAGAGGGTGGAGACCGAGAGGCCTATCATGGAGGAATCTCCTGAGTGGTTGGAGCGTGATGTTGATGAGTTGGAGGAGGATTGATTAGAGGATGTTCCACTTTCAGGAGAGACAGATTTGGAGCAGGAGGATGTTGAAAGTTTTCCACAACCATTGCCACATCCTCCACAGAGACTGCCAACTAAGGGAAGAGGCAGAAAACATCTCAGTTCATCTTCCACCTTATCCCCATGATTTGCTCCTTCCACCTCAGGCTCAGCCTCAACACGTCCACCTACTGCTTCTAGAGGAAAAGCACCAACGATGACCTTTGCTGGTAAAAGGGGTACAGGGAATAGTTGATATCTTAGTGCATCATGATTAGCCTTGTAGGCTTGTATTATCTAGATGCTTCATGATGATCATCTCATGAGATACATTTATTTTTGTTTTGATGTGGTTTTGCATTATCCTATCAGGGATTATGACTCAGGACAGATATCATATTTCAATATCGATGTTTGATGGACCACTTGACATCTTATACATCTTATATTGCAGTTTTATTTTCATATTTATGTGACAATGTGTTTGTTTGATGTTGATGTTGATGTTGCTTTAGAAGTTTAAAAACATGATTATTTTTGTATTTTTTAAAGTTTCCCAATAATTTCCGATATTTTTTTATATTGTTGATAATTTCAATTTTGGACCCTCGACGATAAATTCTCAAAAACGATAAGTTCAACATTGATATAAATTTCCTTCCCTAGCCCCGATCACCTATGCTTCTTTTGGGCTAGATTCCTTCGTCCTGATAAGAACTTGTCAGTTCTTGAACTCTATTGCATAACCCTTATCCTCCATGACCGAAACTGAAAGCAAGTTTTTCCTGAGACCTGGAACAAACAAAACATTGTCAAAGTCTAAAGAGTTACCCAATTGGAGTTGGAAGGGAATGGTACCAACTGCTCCTACTAGGTACTTGGCATCATCACGAAATTCAACCCGAACTCTTGAGTCCTACTCTGTTAAACTTGAAAATAACTCCTAGGCTGATGTCATATGCCTAGATGCTCCACTATCCACATACCAAGCGTTCCTTGGAATCGTATTGGTAGAAAGGAAAGATACCATCTAGAAATCCTTCTCAAACTTGGAGGCAAACTCGCTCATTTGAGTTTCAGCTGAGGCTACTACCTGATTTTGCTATTGTTTCGCTTTACCTTTCTTGTTGTTCAGACACTGTGATGCATAATGCCCTTGCTTATGACATATGAAGCACTTGATTTTACTCAAGTCCTTCCCTATCTATGAAGTTGAATCCTCACTCTTTCCCTTACCCTTGTTGGGTCCTTTAGCTTTTCCCTTCTTGGTTTGACCAATTAGGGAATGGTCATTGTCACCTCCCTGTCTATTGCCCTTTGACTCCATCCGAGTTTCCTCTTGGATACAGTCATCCCACAATATTTCCCAGGAAGGAAGGTTTTCCCGAGCACAAACTCCCTAGACAAATGTTTCCCATCAAGGTGAGAACCCATATAGTGCCCTGTTTACTAGCTCTTTGTCTTCAACCTTCTCCCCAACTGTTGCAAGCTGATCACGAATCTATGTGACCTTCATCAGGTAATTGGTGATGGTGTCTGATCTAGTCATCTCAACAAATCTGAGTTTGTTGTGCAATATCATCTTCTTGTTAATGTTCTCACTCTAGTAAAGTCCAACCAGGGCATCGAACATCTCCTTCGTCGTCTTCTTCACAGATATGTGAGGGATCAGATGATCCTTTATAGCATCCATGATCTTCCACTTGGTTTTCACTTCCTTGTTGTGAGCTGCCAAATCCTGTGGATCTGTCAGCATAGCAACTACATCCTTGGCAATATCCCAAAGATCATTCTCTTCTAAGAGAAGAGTTACCCGACTTTCCATGATAGGAAATTCGAGGCACCATCCAATATGTCCTCAAACCTAAGGCTATTTAATGCCATTTATGAGATCTACTACACAAACTTCCAAATCTGAAAATTAGTTTTGGAACCCTCTCACTGTTGGTCCTTCCCTGCAGTCGATTTACCGATGCAAATCCTAGAGAATCTCAATCAGAGAAATATGCTCTAATACCATGTGAAGTTTTCCAAACCCTAGGTGATTGTTGTCCTATGCTTCTTTATTAAATAAATCAGATCTCAAATTTACTCAATAACAAAAATAAAAATCTGAGCATGCATCAATCATACAAATGACTGGGAAATACAGCAGAAGCATAAAACACGAAACATGAAATCTGTCCTTCAAATCAACTTATCTTTGATGACTCAAAACTTACAAGGACACCTCAAAAATGAGGTTTTCTGGTTGTTGAATGAGAAAACTGCAAAACAGGTCTGAGAAGCCTGCGGTATGACTATGTTTGTACGACTGTACGGATTGTATTGTACTATCTGTACGACTGTACAGAATTCAATACGGATAGATCTTCAACCTGCAATCACTGCTAGGCTTCTCTTCTCACTGTTGCATTGTTTTCTCCTTCCCTCAACCTATTTCTTCACCTTCAAACAAAACTCTCTTCGTGAAGAATGGATGTGTCAATGTTTTTTTTAAGCAAAATTTCGTCAATTTAGGTAAATTTTAATTTTTTGGAAGAAATTTAGGCTAAAAGTTTTCATTTTTTCGGTAAAAATGAAAAACTTGTAAACTAATTTATGATTATAGTTATGCATACACTCATATTTTTCACCTAAATATAAACATTTTCCATGAACATATAATAGGTTTTCTTAATCTTTTCACCAAATCAATGTTTATGCATCCCAATTTTTTGGGTGTATTCGGTACATATTTATGATTAATGAGTAGCAACTACTCTTGGAAAAACCATGAATTTTCAATTGAAGTCATGTAAATTTATATAGGAAAATAAAATGCTTTTAATACTTCTATTGTTTTTTCCACTTCTTTCAACATGGAGATGGTTTATCATATTGTATATTAGAGTAGAATTTTTTCCATGTATTTTTAAAAATATTTTCCATTGCCATTTTTTTTGTTGTGAGTTCTCCCTAATTGATATGAAAGTTTGTTTTTTGTCTCTAAATATTCTTTGATAAGATTTCTTTTTAAATTATTGTCAATGATGCACATGTGACACGAATAGAATGGTCTTGTTTCCAAATTTTAAAGGTAGTAACAATAAATTAATCGGTTATCGCCTGAGGGAAATGATATATATTTTTTTACAAGTATGGTTTGATCGCCAAATGGTTTGATAAGTTATGATTTACGTGGTTGGAAAAAAAAACATTGGGATCTGTCTTTACCCTCTACCTTGACTTGTCTTTATACTTTAGCTGAAACCCTAATCTCTCGGTGAGATCAATGATTGAGATTAGTCTAAATCACCAATGCATTAAAAATGCACTTTATTAAACTCAACAACTAATTAAAAGACTTTCACTTTATAAATAAAGTGAATTACAAAATAGCTTTGACTTGGACAACTTCATGCACGTTTGACACAAAACATGTGCGGAAGTTTGATGAGCAGTCTGACCTAGAGGCTTTCCTCTTGTCGTTTAGGTAGACTTGCAACCAGTTGTATATTAACTCTATGTCATTCTCTTTTATGTTAACATAAGTAGCATTTTTCCCACAAAAAAATCAAAATGAAGATTGTTATCTAACAATGAGGTTTCTATCTACGATTTAAGCTTATATTATCCTTATTTGACCATTTTTGAAACAAGAAAAAACAATAAAACCCACAAATTCCAAGTATCCTTACCACCCAGAACTGCATGCAATTGTTGAAGATCTTCCAATGAACATGCATCGACTAAAGCATAAATCCCAGGCCGAAGTGCCCCATCTATCTCCCTGTCAAAGTAAAGGACAACAGCACAAAATTTTCAAATGGCATAAAAGCTTATGAACATCATTAAGCTATATAAAATTATACAGTTCAATTCTAAGATATGTAGAATAGTTGAGATAAGATAATTGGACCTCTTCAGGCCTGACTTTTTTGGACCACACCCAGACAGAACACATATGTAATCAGAAAGAATGTGAGAACAATATATCCCAAGCGTATCCTTATGTTGCCCCATCTGCAAGGAGACATACATATTAGCATAGTACCACAAAATGTTCAACGGTCCCAAAATTTTATAGACTCAATTGTTACTCTGGAAAGTAACTGGACATGTGTTTTAAAGTGTGTTTGTTAAAAGAAGACTGATGTCAGCATATTTTTGCATTCATAAAAAATAATAATGCTGAGCAATCCGGCACGTCAATTATGACAGAATATGATAAGATGTAATAGGCCATGTATCATGGTTTTGTTATTTTATTAGGATGCATGTATGAACTTTTTAAAGGGCATGTGGATGGTTGGTAATTGCCTTGGCTTAGTGTCCTACTGTATTATTACAGCACTCAGTGCCAAAGTGTATGTAACACATCTAGGTTTCACGTGTCCAAAATAATATTAACATACCACACAAACATAACATCACTATAATATATATATTGTCTTTTACCAGCATCTATTAAAAAAACACCAGCTGCACATAAATCTCAGTCTACCACTAGAATTGGGCACAAAAAGAATACATAAAATGTTTCATATCCCTGTTGATCTTACATCCAAACATCACTACCCCAAACTTTCTGATCAATAAATCATAAACATTATGAGCGTTAAAAAGAACAAAAGGAGGGCAGATATGGGAGTTTCATCATCTTTATACCAAATAAACAATTTTGAATCTCAACAAAAGCAGGAATTCATTGAAGTCTAGCTGTGCATGATAGGAAGGTGGGAACAAACCAACTCTTGGGAAAAGGAAACAAACAGAAGGAAAAATCTAACACAGATTTATACAATCTTCAAAGCATTTAAAAATGTAATTCATCTTAAGGAAAATTTAAAAAATAAGATTGATTGAGGAAAAAAATCACAAATATGTGTGAACTTTGAAGAGATAAACCAAAAATAAGAATTTGGAGGATTGTAATTGAATGTGGCATCCGGGACTGGATAAAAAATATGACTCTAAACTTTAAAGGCACGTGAGACTTTCACGATAACCAAAGCACTAGATTTACTGTTCTGCAGAGAAGCTTACAATGTTTGTTATCTAAGACATTGAATGTTTTTCACACAGAACCAGGTACAAGAAGTATAGCAAGTAATATAGATTAGTCCATTTATTATGAGGATACATGCCCAAAGACCCAAAAAAAGCAATATGAGTGACAGTTGAAAGAACCAAACTAGAGGTCTGAAACTGACCAGAAATGTACATGAAGGCACATTGAATAAACAAAATAGACAGAGGCTAAGAAAAAGTTATGTAGAAGAAGCAATCAATGAATCTTTTGTGTACCAGAGAACAAATCTTAAATTTTATAAGACAACTATTTAGTAAGAGTAGAATCTAAACCTCCAGAGGAAATGTCACCATACAAGCAATATCACACCTAACCCATTAAAAATTAGGAAATAATACAAAGTCTATCTCCAGAACATGAAGACTGTACCTCTCAATAAGGAACAGACAGCCCATAAAGGGGAAGTTTTGCAATAAATTATGACCATCAAGGGTACCACACTTGTTAGTTGTAGTTATTTCTGAAAAGATTTAGAGACATAAGCCCACATTTGCGATTCTACAAACCTCGACTGCCTTGTAGGATCTTTCATAGTGACAAATTATCAAAATTTGCTACTAAAATGTGAAAATGAAATAGGGAGGAGGACCAAAGGGGGTAGAGGTAGAGCTGTTAGGATGACGGATTTACAAAATAGAGTCAAGGAAAGATAAATTGCATGTCTGTTAAGGATATTTGGGAGGAGAGAAACAACACACGCGGAGAGATGATTAACCTCTATGGGTAAAGCTTAATAAGGGAATCAATAGCAGCAACTACAGGTTTGTCCTGCCAGTGAAGAACAGACATATGCAAAACATACCAGCATGTAAATAAATATTCTGCTTTTTCTAATTGCAAAATAATATGCTCCAGTGCCACATTTCCCTCTGATGATTGTGCTACACAAATTATATGCACTTTGTTACTTAGCAGAAAGTTGATTTTCAGGTGGGCCATCTCATCAGCTGCAGTCTGTTCAAGTGCAGCCAAAGCATGAAATTCGATTTTTTTTCATCTGAACAGGTGTAACTGGCAATGCAGAAAAGCAAACTAACCAGAGCAGAAGGTACAAGGGCCCTGTTAAATATTTGAATAGTCAAAGTTAATAGGCTGCCTTGTCATTCTACAGAAGAACTTCTTGAAACCATTCTTTAGCTAGACACCTAGTGGCTAGTCTCTAGCCAACTCTTAGATCTTAGATCTTATTATCTTTCTGCTTTTAGCATTGTTCTGGCACTCAAACTTCTACTGTACCAGCACATTAACTTGTACTCTCTCTTTTAGCGCTTTTAGCTATTTTTAGCCTAACTTGATTCGGATACGGATCCGTCAGTTTTTTTAAAAGCCAGGATCCGGATACGAATGGGAAACGTCAAGTACAAACAATATAAATATATATTTTATAATTTTTAAAAATAAATTTTATATGAAAAATATAAATTTTATAATATATAACTTATATATATTTGTAATATGTAATACATTTTTTCTAAGTTACAATTCCCCTCATTTGGAGAATGGTACCCAGGGTAAATCCTAGAATCAAGGCACAAGGTCGGTCAATAACAGGGCTTGAATCCATTACAATAATATACTCGTTAAGAGCTCAACATGTCACTTGCAAGAATTGAACTTGGGTGGGGAGGATAACGATCATTTCTCCAAACCACTCGAGCTAAACCCAATTGACAAATAATATGTAATACTTATATTGAATAATTAAATTATTAGTTTAATTAACATAGTATTTATAATTATTAAATATTAATCATTTATATAAATTAAATTATGAACATTCTTAATATTTATGATTATTAGTAATTAATGTAAGATATATCATTAACTAGCATAAAAAAATTATAAACATAAACTAAAGGGCCTAAATTATTTAATAATCATTCATGTAAGTTATTTTTTTCGGAGTCCAAGCATGTAAGTTATATATGATATCCATGTCATTTATAACGTAACTTTGTCTTTATAATAAATAAACTAATTTTAAGGTCACGGCCAAGCCAGACACCAAATTGGTGTATGAGACCCCCTTGTACATAACTTCTTTGTCATTTATAACATAAGAAGTGAAATCGTAACTTGTAAACCGTGAAAAATTGGGAACCCGTAATACATAACCCTGCCAGCACACATCATTGGTTCTTGTCATGTGGAGGCCCTTCTAACAAACCACAAAACGCTATCAGGTCACCCGTAACCGGATCGAACAGTTTTTTAATTGCCAGGAATTCGAGGGGGAAGGACTGTCCTACCCACACATCCAGAAGTCGTTCACCGGCAGAATGTTCCTATCTCTCAGAATCATCTTTGCATCTATGCATTCCCCTACACACGCACGATAAATTACCCTCTTTCTCCCCCATATCAATTGACTCCAAAAGCACCCTGCTTTTGAAGGTAAGGCCTAGCGGTTGGTTTTTCTCCTCTTATTGGTTGAAATCTCTCTGTTAACTTGGAAGGCCACCACAGAGCGGATCCTAGGCGGATCCGGATCCGAATCCGTATCCAATCCGGGGATCCGCAGATCCAGCCTCCCAGCCCCACGGATCCAGTAACATAGTTTTTAGCTTTCTTTAGCTACAGTCTAGAGTCTAGACACCTACCCGCTGGTCTCTAGCCGGCTCTTAGATCTTTTAGCATTGTACCAACACTGGATGTACTATTTTAGTCCCTTTAACCTACTTTTGTGGTCTTCCGTTGGACATTAATAAAATTAGCTTATCTTATCATATCTCAACTTTAACAAAAGAAACAGGAGGGTGCGTTTTCCAAACTTACTACATTCATTTCTTACTCTACAATTTGTCCAGGAAACGAAAATGATTGTAAATAAGACCAGAGATCAAGAAATGGAGACCAGAAAAGAGTTTGCTCTGACTGTCCAAGTCATTACATAAGGTTTAAGCATTTCCAGATTACAGTTTGTCAAATAAAAATGTGCCATACATACTTTTACAAATGGGTGGATCTCAGAACAAGCATTATGCATAAGCAAGGAACCAGTTATACAGGCAAGGGTATGGCTCGCATGTTTATCAGCAAGTAATTGCTTCAGAATGCCAAAAATTTCCTGAAAATTAAAATGCAAAACACCTAACTTGAGATGAGAGAAGCATGCTGCTTCTTGCTGTATATTTAGAGTTGAAGCCTTGTCTTTGAAATTGATGTTTTGAACAATTACGATGAAAACCAACCTCTGCTAGTAACAGCTATGAAGCAAGTATTAAATAAATCCTAGTTTTACATTTTTTATTTAAAGCTCTTCTAAGTTTCTATTGATTCTCAAAGAAATTTATCTACTACACTGGACGTTAGGATTTCATTCATTTGGGGAACTTTATACATCTTTTGTATCCTTACAAGTATATGTTAACCATTGGAAGAAAGAAGTATGACAACAATACCAAGCCTTGCATCATATCAACATGTGATGCTGCAACAAACAAGTTTGGTTTCTCATTATAGAGTAAAAAGTATTGTTTTCGTTAAAAAGGTGATATGAAGATAACAGTTATTTTATCCATCCTATCTCAGGTTAAACCAGTGTTACAAATACTGGCGATATATCGCCAACATCACAATATATCGCGATTCTCACAGTTTTGCAATATTATCGCAAGAAAAAAGCGCGATTTTTTCAAATTTTTAATATAATGCATATTTTGAAAATATCATGATATATCGGCAAAAGTTCATGAGAAATTGGAAAATATCAGCTGAGTTAGGAGATTTTTGGACATTTTTTTTGTTTAATTTGATGAGGGAATATGGAGGATTGAGAACAAAGGGGTTACTCATTGTTACATCTGCCCATAAATCGGCTTAGAGGGGGGTGTTGCTTCAAATGTTTAAAAATTTGAAAAAAATGGAATATTTTGTATTTTTTAAAGTTTGCCGACATTTTCCGATATTTTCAAATATTTTCCCCGATGTTTCCAATAAGTTTCTTTTCAGACCCTAGGCGATATATTAGCCAACATGATGTTTGCAACATTGGGTTATACTTTACAATTTCATGGGATAATGCATCTTTAGTTTATATAATTCACCTCTTCATAGACTCGTCGAAGCCAGCTTGCGCATTTAACTCCTTCATCCACAGTCCAGAAGTTGGCATTCAATTTTTCCGGCCTATTGTGATCTACTAACTCCAAGCAGAAAAGAAAGATACGCAATGAGTCTCCGAGAAGAGCAATACAGTGCCCACTCTCCCTGTAGAACGAGCAACAATCAGTGGCAAGAATTCCAAGAAGTAACTTTTATCAGAATTTTGTACCAGAAAAAGAGAATAAACTTAAAAACTTGAAAGAAGAAATTTAAGAAAAGGTTCCTGAGTATATGCATCCAAAAATCACTCTAACACTGAATGAAGCCTGAAGATATCTTTCAAATCGTATAAATGAAATCAGCACATAAGGAATAAGAGCTAAGATGATTATTACTCTCTGTTGTAAAAAGAGCTGGACAGGGCTCTGAAGGCCCAGTTTATGAACCATCAAACATATTGGAGAATATGCTGTACACTTGAAAAGGAGTACAATGAATATATTTAATCACCACTAATAAAAGAACTATAATATACAAAATGAAGATAGCCAGAATTAGATAAGATTCATTGTACAAACTGTAGCTAGAAAATGTCGATAAGATAGAGAGCTGCCCACAAAGTGTAACTCTAGCTAAAAAAAGATCCAAAGGAACCTAACTGTCCAAGATATTGTTTAATTGTTATGATCCAAATTATCCAAAACCACATGATCAACAATGAAAACGCCAAACATGGATGGGGGCTCCCATGAATAATAATAACGATAAGTTACACAGTAGCTCCAAAGATATTAGGAGAATAACTTCCAATGACTTACAAAGATAACAATATCAAATGATCATATACAATTGTATGTGGGAATAACTATACTAATCTCATGTAAATACTAATTCTCATTCATTAGTCATGTAGGGCCAGTTCCAGGCCAACCTACTATTTTCTTATACCCAGAAATCCTACAAAAGAAAATGTTTTGATTCTTAAATCTGAATTTTCTATGTTTTTTTTACAAATTATAATAATATATTTATATTTTTGGCACCTGTCATTTCCCCAAAGTAATTTGATCCTGGCTTTTCAAAAATCTGGCAGATCCTTGTCCTTGTCGTAGTAACTTAGAATTAGGATACCCCAGTTTCTGTACATGAACATCTCAAATCCTATAGACAGTATTCTAACTTTCCAATCTAAATCACAAAGAAGGTCCAGAATAGGAACACCTTTTCTTTATCTGTCTATATGCCAATGTTCTCTATACAGCCATCCTGTCTTTTAACTTTGGCAGACTTGATGTAATTGCTCTTCAACTGCTATTTCACATCCTTGTGTGGTTGCAAGGTAGAAAACAGTTAGAAACTCATTAGCTTTTCAAGTAGAAAACTGATTTATTTAATGAGAAGTGACCTCCTTTTGATGATATGAATATCTAATCATATTCTAGCATAAGACCAATCAATAAAAAAATGTGCTTGTTTATGGTCTGTAACAGTGGAAGAAACCCTTATAGATATAGTCGGGAGTCTTCTATATTTTTTCTAGATTAATAAAAGTGTATTCTTTTCACGTAATAAAAACAAAACAAAAAATGATGGAAAATATAATAAATATTACAGGCATCTCTAGAGACATCAAAATACAAAGAGAAAGATACAACTAAATTAGACAGAGGTGAAACAGCTGTGATTAAGCTACAAATCTAAGGAGATAAATTGTGGGCAGTAAAAAGCCAAAATTATGGCACTGTGGGTTAGCCACAAACCAAGCACATTTGAAGACAGATCACGACAAAATGGCAAACTTATGAACTAAATGCAGGAGATCCCAACCAATGAACCTTGCAGGTTGGATGCTTCCTACTTGTTAGCAGGAAGACCAATCATCATGAGACTTATTAACCCACAAGGACATCAACCTATGAAATCTAGATCTTCTAGCACAACAAAACAGTTTGGAGAACACTTAACCAAGAAAAATAACAGAAGCACCGAGTGTAGAAGATTAGGTAGACGTAAAATACTTTATTATAAAGACCATTATAAGAATTCCCTGTATAATAGTTTCTTTATGGCCATTTCTGTATACAATTCTCCCCTTCTTTGGTGCTTGATTCTGTGAAAGGTTGACTGTCACAATGAACCAAAAGGGTAGTAAGAAGAAATGGAACACAGGAAATACAAGAGCATATACACTAGTTCTTGGTTGTTTTTAGTTAACTCACAAATTATATGCAGAGTACATAGAAGATAACTGCCACTCCCCATGTTTTGATAGTAACTGTAGATCTTTAAGGCTTGTGATGGTATAATACACTTAACTTTTGACTTACTGGCTTGGTTACTGTGTTTGCCTTCAGAGATGTGGGATAATGCATTCTTGATTTTTGCTGTCACTATGTAGACTCTGCAAACAGTAACAACTTTCAATATTGATCTCCCTGCAAGCCTACAGCCTACAGGAACTCCAGATATTGTGAATATGACCAAAGCCAATGAATTAAGCTGCATTATTGACCAGCATTAACCACTTACAATAAGCAAAAGTTAGATCTAAGTAAAGTCTGGCATTATTTTGGAATCTATGTAAGTAGATAAGTTTCCGATGCGTCGTTGCTATTTTTCAGTAATTTAAGACTTTCTACTCAGGGAATTTTCCCCTTTCATGGAATTTTAAAATTACATACGATCAAATGTTTGCTAAAATACAACGATCAGAATGCCTGTGTTAATTCTTATTCACAAAGATTCCCTGCCTGTTCTAGACTTACTTGGACCAAATGCAAATGTTGAAAACTCTGTTCAAATTTGAAGTTGAATTTTTCCTTTTATAGTTCTCATTGTGAACTCATTTAACAAAGCATTGATCTAGGATTTGCTTTCGTACTCCCACACTGTATTTACATTAGTTGTACCTTTTAGTCCCATTTACCTACCTTTGTGGTCATCTGATGGACATTAATAAAATTCTCTTATCTTTTTTGAGGCTCAAGGCCTGCCTTTAAGTGTTCTGATCAAATATAAACATAATATTAGAATCATTGACATTTATATACCATATTGTGTACTGGAGACTTAAAACATAACTTCAACAGTTTTAACAAAAACCATACATAAATGTTAAGAATATCTATTGTCTGTTAATTTTTAAATGCTGGATTACTGACCCACAAACATTCTGAATATTAATCAAACAAAATGTAAGTCTCAAAGTGTAATCTCAATCAAAATAAAAGATACCTCTTGCGATGTCTTAGAAGAGCACAAAGTAACCTGCAACAAGTAACAAACAACTCTACTGACAGTTTCCTCTCCGCAGCAAAAGTGCATCCCACAAGCGTTGCTTTTGTACAATCTACTTGTTGATGTGGCAAAGACATCCCGCATGGTGTTTCATACTGGGCAGATTTCAACTGACAAAAATGTTGAAAAAGTACCGCTGGAAATGCCAATGATTGTCCCACATGACTAGCATTCATTGGAAAGACTGCATGCCTTGAAGCGAGTTTTGATAATATTTCAACACATGCCAAAATGACCAATGCCGGATTGACATAATCACCATCTCGACCCTGATCCAAGACACTTCCAAAGAAAATGTGCGGACCTTGGAGGTGTAAAAGAATATTTATTAAAGCTGCAACAAAGCTTGAGCTGTATTTTGCAAGCAACTTCAGTCGTTTTGGACCTGCAAAGGAACCTCAAACCTATGTAATTTGGCATAAGCATCCAACATTAATGCTTGATCACATTTGATATTTGGGCATCAATAATGAATATAATCAGACACAACAACAAATCAATCAAAACACTATCAGCAAGCCCATTTAACATTTACAACTGGATATAGAATCTGCTTGTACTTGCTCTTTTTTTTAGGCAATAATTTGACTACTTAATAGTGCCAACTACTTTATTCTATCAATTGATAGTTCTTTCAAATTTTGAGGTTTTTACGGATGAATTTGTTCAGTACTTGTACCAACTAACTTATGTTACAGATGTATTCAAAGTGATTGAAAGGGCAATAACCATGAATACAACACATCAAGTGTGGAAATTGTCCTCTAGTTACCCCTAGGTGAGAGAGGGTCATGATTGAAATATGCAAGCTTGTCTTTTCATCGTGCACTTTATTCTCTCAACCAAGCTTGTTAGACTCGAACTTAGGAATGACTTGGCAAGAAAACGGTTGGGAGTGACTCAACCACTCAAAAACTTGGCACTAGAATCGAGAATAAAAGTTAGCATTAGTCATGGAGATTGTATTTGGTTGCTAATGTTGTTTAATGATCTTTGAGAGTTTAGCAGTGGATAGTTTTTTAGTGTGTTGCCCAGAAACCCATCCCCGCCCTTAGCAAATGCATCCCTTGGTTGCCAACGTTGTTCAAATTTAGCATGTGTGAATGATTTTTGGGGGTTTAGCCGTAGATAGTTTTTTAGTGTGTTGCACAGGAACCCATCCCCACCCTTAGCAAATGCATCCCTTGAGTTTCCCCATCCTCGGGGACTTGATCACTCTAGGAGAAAATCCCCAACGACATGGGGGACTTCCCAATGTCCCCTAGGCGTTTCCTACCAAAAACAAGGAGGTATGGAAGATGTCCCTCGGTGGTTTCGAGGACATCTAGATGCCCCTTATCAAAATTGGCACCCATGTCACACCAATTCTCCAATTAAAATATTCATTCATTTGTTCAACTAGAGCATGAAAAATATTATCTATGCAATGCATGTCAAATAGTGTGAATGTTTTTGTAATGGAGAATATTTGCAACAACAGTTTTTGCTCCCATGTTTGGCAGAATCTTATACCTCATATCTACCGTTTTTGTGAAGTATGAATATCCGCCTCCCCTAAACTCGGTGCAACATAGGCTTTAGAGTATTGATGAAGTATGGTATGGAACATTCATTTCACTCCAGATTGCAAGTTTATAATAAAGATATAGAAACAAAGGAAAAACAAAAAATGTATGCGCAAGATAAACAAAATAGAAAGAACAATTCAACAACACTCAAGAGAACACAAAGGATGATAAGAAGCTCTTATTCAACTCATAATCAGTTACATATATGCACATGATCAACAAAGATAGAGGTATGTTCTAGAGTATACAATGATGTTGCCTCCATCTATGATGATAATTCACTTTAAAATGGGTGGACTCATTAGACACGTAGAGGTCCTATCTACACAACAACTGGGGACATAATCATTCACCGAATTTATTACGACTTCCTCATGTCGTCCTCATAATGATGACCTTGTGATATGACTCACAAGCCACTCATGAAGTAATCACATCATTGACACATAATAATTATTCCATCAAGCATAATTGCATAAGTCACTAAAGGACAACGTATATCATAATGATCAATTTAGGGCTAACAAGTACCCCCTCCTCTATACTTCAATGTCTCGCTCAACTAGTAAGTAGATTGTAATCTTTGATCTTGTCTCCAGTGTTTTAAAAAACGGCAAACCGGAACCGGAACTGGCCGGTTTTTTTTGGTTAGATGCCTGACCCATTCAAACCGGTGAAAAAACCGAACCGTCAGCCGGTTTGTGACAGAACCGGTCGGTCTAGTACAGCACAGGCCGGTTCGGTTCAGTTTTCCTATAGCAGTATCATCTCCCACAGCAGATAGCATATGATAATGGTTGTCAATTGTTGGGCGCTGTCGTGGAATCTTTGCATGGGATTACAAGACACCTTCTTTAAGATTTCATAAAGCAATGTCTTTGAGTGTCGAGAACACGCTCCTCTCGATTTCATTGTAACTTAAAGTTATCAACTTTAAATATCCTAAATTTTCTAACCCTAAATATCCTAAATTTTCTAACCCTAAATATTAGAGACTTTTTCTACTTAAAATAATAATCATAATTAATCTTTAAAAATAGGTCATCAGAATAAATAATGTCGTTGAGTTAATGAACGATTAAATTATGCCCGTGATTGTTAGAATAGGGTAAAAATGCAAAGTAGAGAACTCTTTTAAATTTCAAAACTAAAACCAACTTAGATTTGGAGTTTAATCAGAGATAAAGCATATATGAGATGGATCTATATAAAATATTAACAGCTTGAAGAGAACAATTC
>ML777188.1:998743-1016886 GCA_009831015.1 Picea engelmannii
TACAAGTTATCTTCTTGAGCCGACAAGTCTTCTAGGGTTATTAGCCAACTCATTAGGGTTTCTTCTTGCTTCCCGGAATATCCTATTCTTGTCAGGTTTACACGTGGAGGTAAATACCTCCCGCAGCTACCATAATATCAACATCATGTGTGATGAGCACTTGGAGAGGCCACATCTTGAGGGGAGTCTACCTTGTGTCACATAGGTGGATATGGGACGCCGGTATCATATGTAGTTGGATTCAGTTATTGCTTGAGGACAAGCAATATTCCGGCAGGGAGGACTGTAATGTCCCCATTTTGGGACATTATAACATTCCAACATTTGAGAGTGTTATGCCTACCCGAGTAGCCAGATAGGGGTGACAGAGAGTTCGAGAGATATTGAGGGGTTTATTTGGGCCCAACTTCTATCGTTCATCATCAGGATCCATTCCGCACAGCTGGGCTTTGGTTCTGTTGCATTCCGACGATTTTTGTATTTTTGAGTTATTATGGGTCATATCTTAATTAAATTCACTAAGAAGGTCATAATGGGCATATTACTTGGAGAAACCTCTTAGTGTAATAGCTCATCGGAATCGGGAGGAAGAGCATTACAGGAGAAGATGATGAGAAGTGACTTTCAGTGGCCGAAGAAGCCATCAAGACGGATAAATCACTTTTTAGAGGCAAAATGGTTAATTAATTAGTTAATTAAGTGATTAAATTAAGGAATAATAAAATAAAGTAAAAGTCACTTTGAGGGAAAAGGTCAACAACAAATTAGGGTTTCGGGAAGCTATAAAGGAAGAGTAAAGCAACCTAATTCATTATGCATTGTTATGATTTGATGTTGAGAGTTCCCAGAGGAGGAAGAGAGTCTACCTTGTTGTTTTGTGGATTTCTAGAGGAAACCACCACCATTGATCGGTTTCGGTGTTGAGAGACACACCCTAGCCCATCAGAGATACCATCTAGGTATTTCACCGAGCTACTCAGAAGTATCCAGTACAGTGAGGGCGCAAGCTAGATTGAGGGATTGTGGAGCTGCACGAGGTCTAAGCTCAGATTGCAATTTCCCTCCGACCCAATGGAGATCCAGCCAGGGCGCTTCTATTGAGCCATTTATCATCAGATTCTGACGGTGGAATCTTGCAAAGCGCATCATCCAGACATTTAGGGCACAGCTCCTCCGGCAGTACATTTGGGGTTGCAGACGAAGCATCAAGACAGATCCGGGGAAACCCTTTCGACCCAGTTTCGCATTTGGCGAGACGATCGTTTTGAGCCCTATAGCAGTTGATTCCATCGGTGGAATCATTTGGGGCGCATCCAGTGTCCTAGGAGGTGTGCAAACCCCCCAGGGGTCCAGATCCAGTACCTTAGAGGCCAGATCTGATATCCGACACTCATCCATTAGTCTAGAGGCCAGGGCGCTTCTATTGGAGCAGTTTCCGACGCATTCCGACGGTCTATCCTTCCGGACGAGTTTTCCAGCTGGTAGCGGTTATCGTATTTCTCCGGAGTCGCATATTTCTGTCGATCTATCCGTGCATGCATCAAATCTGCATTCATCTTCTGATCACGGGTATTTTTATGCTATTTGATTGTATTCCAATGACGATCCATGGGATCTAGTTGACGATTATACTCTATATTTCCAGTGTTTTATTGTATTTCCATGCTTGAGTCGCATTATATATGTTATTGGGCAGTTGATATTCTTTACTTCCGCATGCATCCTTTATATACTATTTAAACCATAAATACGCAACATGCACATGCAATGGCCAACATGCACCTGAAATAACCAACATGCACATGCAATAACCATAAAGATCTCAAACACACAACTGAAACACATCCAGAAACCCCCAGTGTATCAGATCTGTAAGACAAAACATTGGATCAGTAGCAAATATCTTGATCAGCGGGATCAGGGATATTTCATATAGCTTCCCCTGCCTGATCCCAATCACCTTCGCTATCCTGGAACTGGATCCTCTAGGATGAATGAGTATCTTTCCATCACGAAAAACAATCTCATACCCACTATCCTCTATGGTTGAAATTAAGATCAGGTTCTTTGCCAACCACGGAACATACAGCCACTTCTTCACTCTCATCAGCCACTGAGACTCCCTCTAAAACGTGATTGTTCCTCGACCAACTACTTTGACCATGGAGTCATCGCCAAGCTTGATCTCAAGATCTACATTACCCTCTGATAGATCTATGAAGTACTCTCATACTCCCGTCATATGACTGGAATCACCGCTATCAATGTACCACACACCAATGGGTACTACTTTCAAAGAGGGGCTTGCCGCTAATGAGAACTCTTTCTCAAACTTGGTGGAAAAATCATCCACCTATGTTGAAGCTGCAACCTTTGGCTTCCCCTTCTTCTTATTATTTGGACACTAACTAGCATAGTGCCCTGTTTCGTGACATGCAAATCATTTCACTTTGCTCATGTCTCTCTTCTTCTCACCCTTTGAGGTAGCCCCACCACTGGAGCCTTTCTTGGCCTTGCTTTCTCCCTTTCCTGTAAGAGCAACATTCTCCTCATCATCACCCTGCTATTGTCCCGCATGGTTAGATCCCACTCTCATCTCCTGTTGTGTGAAATCATCCCATAATCTTTACCAGTCGGGAAGTTTCTCTCTGGCAACAATTCCACGGACAAAAGCATCTCATGGTTTAGAAAAACCTTTCAAGGTTGTTCTAACCAATTCTTGATACTCAACCTTTTCTCGAACAGCACCCAACTCATCACAGATCTGAGTGATTTTGGTGAGACAGAATGTAACTGTATCAGATCTGGACATCTTCAAACTGTGAAGCTTCTCTCGTAACACCATCTTCCTGTTTTGGTTGCTACTTAGATAAAGCTTTGTCAAGGATGCCCACATCATGTAAGCATGCGTCTTCCTGGTCACAAGCGGGATGATATGATCCTCACGACATCTAAGATGATTCTTTTGGCCTTCACATTTTTCTTGTTGTAAGCGGCAAAAAGCACTGCATCAGTAAGAATAGTCTGGGTCTTCTCAACAATATCCCTGAACTCACTTTCCTCTAACAGCAATGCAATCCTTTCTTTCCAGGGGCTGAAGTTTGATGCCCCTTCCAACCGATCCTCGAATCTTAAACCAGTAGCCATCTTCCATGTCCAACTAATACACTGCGCCCACAACCTCTTGGTGAAAATAAACCTGCAAAACTCTGCAAATCCCTCTGCCAAAGTCTTTGGTTTCTTTCAGAGACGAATTTTTGATACCGTGTTAATTTTCTAAAGCTCAGATCTGATTTCTACTTCCAATAAAAAATAACTTTCAGATGCATGCATGCACGGAAAACAAGAAAATTCCAAATCTAATTTATTTTTATAAACAGAAATACATTGAGCTTAATAACATGCATGCACAGTGGAAATTAAGAAACCAATTACACCATTTGACATATTAAATTTTTTGGTAAACTACCCCTGGAAAACCCCTGAAGGGAAAACCAGCAAATGAGAGATTTTTATTGATCTCCGAGCCCACAAAGAAATCTGAAAATTACAGCAGAAAATTGCATCAATAAATGAACATGTACGCTGCCTTGGAATTCGTGCCAAGACCATGCATCACTTTCCAGCAGTTGTACGGCCTGTATGCTGCCTTGCAAATCATGCCAACACCTTCTAAATGTTGTACGGCCTGCGTGCAATGTTTAGGGCTGCCTTGGAACTCGTGCAGCCAGCCACACATGAATCCTGCCTTGGGAAGCATGCCCACACTGCTTGTGGAACTATGTTGTAACTTGTACATATGGGATGCCTAGAGAAGTGTGCTCTCCTTGGGAAATGCACCCAAGCTGCTACATGCAAATTTTCCTCTCTTCCTCTTCTCCTCGGCTCTCTCTCTCACCCGTCAAAATAATGAGTCAATTTCACATTTTCCAACTTCTTTTACCCCCATATCTCCAACCTTGTAATCATCACCTCGATCTACGGTCAGGATATAATCTAAAGTTCACTTAAATTTTTCTTATAAACTTTAGCTACGCTAACATTAATTAATAATTAATTAATGTGCTTTTGAGAAAAAGTCACTTTATAAAAATAAAGTAAGCCTGAGAAAGTTTCCGGACGACTTCTGCATGCTTTGACTCTGAGCCATTGCAGAAGCACCAGTCCGAGCTACCACAATTTAACAGTGTGTTGCTCAGTATGAAGGAGGTGTAATTTCTTTCGTGCTCAACATGGAGTTGACACGTGGCTATATATATATATATATATATATAAAATAAGAACCAGCATAAATCCATCTTAACTCTAGATCTATCATGTGTAGAGAGGGATGAATTCCCTCGAGGTGAAAAAAAATTTTAGAATGAAAAAACTTGAGCAAGGGTTTGCACCTCGAGGGGTTTGATCCCTCTCAGTGCATGATAGATCCGGAGTTAAGATGGATCTACGTTGGTGGTAACCCATTCAAAGTGTGGAGGAGTGTCCCACTTCTAATGAAGTTTCATCCAAATTTTGCAGTCTTTGAGGACTATCTAATTTAGAGTGGTTATAACCACTTTTTCACACTAATTCATGAGATCCAGGATTCAAGGGTTTGTTTGTTGCTTTTGGTTGAAGACAAAGACTCGAATTGACTATGAAGCTTCCCACTTACTATTCTAAAAAAGGGTTGTTCTAAGTTTATTGTCCTAGGATAATGATACAGCTAGCAAATCCATCTTGTTTGACAAGGTCAATAGCCATCCTTAAGTGGACGTTCCAGCTTTATTGGAGTTGGTTATTAATTGGATGAAAAGTGCCCCTCTATTTATGGATAGTTGTTCATTATTTTATTATTCCTTGGAGCAACAAATGGATCTGAAAACCACTTATTGTTATTTTATTGCAAGTGGTTGAAGAGGTCAAAGAGTGGCAATTATTATATCCCTCGAAGAAATCAATTTGGGGGTTACTATTTTTTGGGATGGTGGTTATTATTTAAACATATTTTGCCTTATGAATTAACGGAGCACTCCCTCAAAGGGAGGATCTATGCACACCTTCTGGAATATCTTGATGAATCATTCCATAGAAAGAAGAATGACCAGCTTGGAGGGTTTTGTTGACTTCTTCTCATATTATTTTATTCTTATTCCTTGAGTAGACATGGATCTACAATGTGGTTGAAAATTTTATTCTTATTTTTTCGAGACATCTATGGATCTAGAGAAGAATATTATTATTCTATTGTAAGGAGATGGAGCTAGAACTCTATTTAAAGAGTAGTTCTTTCCATTTTAGCGATGGTTGGATTTGGGGATTTTCCCCTTGATCTTTGTTGAAGATCTTGAAGGCGATGCAAGTTAGAGGTTTCTATTATTGTGGCATATTTGCTTGGGTTTAACTGCTACAGACTATGGCTGGAAATATTTGCATCAAATGTATGTGGATGGGCTGAAATATAGGTAACTTTGTTCCTCAGTAAGAAGATTGTGCCTTTGTTAAGAAGATATAAATGGTGGTTTATTCCCCTTTCATATGTCTTTGTATTTATTATTGGAGATGCTATTGTGTATCTTTTCATCTTAATCAAGAGTTGGATGCCATTCACATTCCCCTTTCTTCTGAGGTTTATCATGAGTTCTTTCCATTTGAGCGATGGTTGGATTTGGGGATTTTCCCCTTGATCTTTGTTGAAGATCTTGAAGGCATTGCAAGTTAGAGGTTTCTATTATTGTGGCATATTTGCTTGGGTTTAATTGCTACAGACTATGGCTGGAAATATTTGCATCAAATGTATGTGGATGGGCTGAAATATAGATAACTTTGTTCCTCAGTAAGAAGACTGTGCCTTTGTTAAGAAGATATAAATGGTGGTTTATTCCCCTTTCATATGTCTTTGTATTTATTATTGGAGATGCTATTGTGTATCTTTTCATCTTAATCAAGAGTTGGATGCCATTCACATTCCCCTTTCTTCTGAGGTTTATCATGAGTTCACTATGAGTGGTATATTTTCACTTTCAGGCCAACATGTCAGGAGGCTTGCATTTGCAAGCACTTATTTTTCACAAAAATAGCATCGTACTCTCTATTGCTGCAAAGATAAGAAAGCTGTGTACAATAAAAATAATAGGCATACCTGAAACAGATTCCAAAGCTAAATCTAAGCATTCCACACCAGCCGCAACTATCCTGCCCACTCTTCCACCATATGGACTTCCAGTGTGAAGTTCAGAAACATTATTGTGGCCTGCCCAAACTCCTGCTAGGGCTCTCTCTATGGACTGCAATGCCAGAAATAGATGCAATTCTAAGGGCTTCCTAACTAGCATTGCAAAGGAGCTTCGGACAGCAGCTTTTAAGTCTTTGAGACTGTCACTATCCATCTTGGAAAATGATGATTTGTCGTGCACTGTGCTTTCACAGGGAGAGAGATTATCATTGATGCAATAAACTTCATGGGAAATTGAACTTTTATTTTCTCCAGAGGGAAGAAAGCAAAAAGTTGCCATTGCTTCCAAGTGTAGATTAATCAGCTTGACATAGACTATGCGAGGGACAACTTGATTCATATAAGGTATATAACTGCCAATGCATTCCAAGAATCTCACAATGCCAACCAGCCAATCCAGTGAAACTACACGACAATGCCTCATCATTGTCGTTGCCTCCAGTATTAACCAATGAGCTGCTTCTAACTGCAAATTCATGAATGCCAGTGACATTGATAGACTATTTGGTGCTGACATTATAACCTTGGGAGAAGATGACAGATGCTTTAGCTTCACAACACCTGCCAATGCCAGGAAGAGTTCTCCAAGTAAAGTCGCTTGATCTGGCTTTTCTCCTTTCAACAACTTTTCTAAGAAGGACTTGTTCAAATCTGGTATTTCAGCAAGGTCTGAGCACTGCTCATTGCCCTTAAAAACATGCAGGTCTGTGTCATTTTGAAGGAATTGCGACTTAGGCTCCAGAAAATCACCATTGTCAATAACACCATCATCTTCGTCGTCATCAGTTATATCCATGTGATCATCTAAGTTAATGTGTTCCTCTTCATTCTTCTCTTCTTCTGTTTCACTATCCTGCTCTTGCCCAAATTCAATTTCCATCTCTTTTGCTATACCATAATCTGTTAGGAGTTCTGCATCTGTATCCTGTTTAGATGTGGTATTGTTTCTTTGATGACTAGCAACATCCCTTTCAACAGTAACTGCCTCATCCAAGATATCACCTACAAGAAACTTGTTAATGCACAAGTTAATGAAATACACAAAACCTTCAAGAGAGGGCTCCCATTTAACAAGAAGATCATGTTTCCATTTCAATGATCCTGTTTTGTCGTTGCGGCATTGCTGATCAAGATTCTCTAAGGCAGACACTAACCCCCATATGATGCTTTTTATAGCACCTGTCAATGCAATAACTCCAACCCATGATCCACAATAAGGCTTACATGCATCTAAAACCTGTGTCACATAGCTCATCCCTTCAAAATTGCTTGTTAAGGTGCTAATTGACTGATTTGAACAAGTATCTGTCTCAAAGCTGCTTTGTTTCAAATAACCAACTGTATTTCTCACTTCAAAACTCAAAGTCTTGCCTAGAGCATCAATCAGTGTTTGAACATCCACATGCTCCTTTTTTTTGGAAATGGTAACTGTGTTGGAGTTTTGAGAAGTATTGCTGGATCTCACAACCCTGCATGTATCTGAAGTGCATTGAACATCACAAATTAGAGATCTTGCAGCTATATTAAAGAAGTCTTCACAGATTACCATGAGTGTCCCAGAAGTATGATCAAGTATGGAAAATATAAGATGTTTCCCAGGATTCACATCCCCTGTCAAATCGTCTTTCAAGGAAGGCTGCCACAGAGCACACTCGGAAAAGCATTGAGCAACAACATCTATAGACCTTAGTAGCCACATGCAAGAAGAGGAGCTTTCAAAAAGTATAGGCAATAAAGATCTTCTAACTTGAAATTCATCTTCATTGTATGACAACATGATTGATTTCAGTGCTCTCCGACATGCCAAAAGCAAATCAAGAAATTCTGTCGGATGACAAATACCAACACATTTCTGTATTGCCAATGGATCATGGCATGACACTTGTTTAACCTTCAGGAAAGTGATCACCAGAAACCTGGCAATATAGAAGCAAATAAAATCAGAAAGCTAAATTATTTATTAGAAAACCCAAATCTGCATTTGATTTAAAAGATACATGATTTGCAAGTAAATAGAGAAGAGACCATAAATTCTAAAAGTTGAATCAAATTCACCATTCGTCTGATGAGTAAACAAAATCATAAGAAGCAACAAGCTACAAAAGGATCATTTCATCACCAAATAAGCAATTGCATTGCATACGCTGAAACACATTAAGGAGATGAACTCAATGTTGGGTTGTTATATTCTTTGCAGCGAAAGTCTAGTCGAGGTGGATCGACTGGAAGTGAAAGTTGAAGGTCGAGGTGGATCAACGAGGCAGAATTGAAGTCGAAGTAATCGACAGCAAGTCGAAGAGGTCAATCGACAAGAGGTCGACAGCAGGTCGTGTGGCAACTGGCTGAAGACCGAATGAAAGTCGATTGATAATTCGACTGGAAGTCAACTATAACAAAATCCCAAGATTCACAGGATTTGTAGCCAATGATCTGCGTGGATCTGTAACTGTTTTTGGGCACCTTTCTTTAGGGTTTTTCCTACTGTAAAGCCTATAAATAAGGCGTGTTGTAATATTGTATATAGTAGTTTGTTATGTTCTAATGATCTTCATGCTAATCTTTAGCAAAAAGTTGTTGGTCATGTAGATGAAATCCGAATTGGCTACAAGGTCGTCCTTGTGTAAAGCAAGAAGGTATGATGTCAATTGTCTTAGGTGTGGACCAAGGTCAGGCATGTAACCTTTTATTCCGAATGAATTAGACAACAAGAGAGCAAGACGCTCAAGGAATGTTGGTTTTCCCATTTGGGTTTTCAGGTTAAAATCTCTGTGTACTGTGTGTTTGCTTTGTCATTTGTTTTCTAGCTTAAATCTTTCTTCCTCTCTTATGTTAGGTTTAGCGTGGAAGTATAAATTCCTAACATATGGTATCAAAGCTTGGTTTAACAACCTTGGATCTGAGCTAAACCCTAGGTCCAATAAGAGTCGTAAGTCATAGATCTTTAAAGTTCTACTTAAAAGAATGGCATGTAGCTCGCGAATAGAGATCAAAAAATTCAATGGCCAGAATTTTGAGCTTTGGAAGGTTAAAATTGATGATCTCCTTGTAGATCGAGAACAATGGGCAGCAATCCATCTGGGTACCATTCCGACAGGTATGTCGAGGGAAAAATGGGAGAAACTCGAGAGAAGGGCAAGGAGTACGATTCGACTTTGTCTTGCAGATTCGGTGCTACTAATGTCTCAGGTGAAGACTCGACCAAGAAACTGTGGGACAAGTTGGGAAGCTTGTACCAATTGAAATCCCTGGTAAATAAATTATTCCTTAGAAAGAAACTTTATCTTCTAAGGATGAGTGAGGGAAATTCGGTAACTAAGAATTTAAATGTGTTTAATACAATAATAAGCTAGTTATCTTCTGTGGATATTAAAATCACTAAGGAGGAGAAATGTATTGTCCTATTATGTTCTTTGTCAAACTCCTGGGATAGCTTAGTCGTGGCTATAGGGAGTAATTCAACCAAATTAGCGCAAGAAGAAGAATTGCATCTCTACTATCAGAAGAAATGAGAAGGAAGAACATGGAAGGATTGACCAAAGATGCTTTAATGGTGAGAGATAGACCAGTTGACAAAGATAAAGGCAAAATTCCAGTACAAAGTCTAAGTCAAAGGGTAGATCTAAATCCCCTGTTCAGTCGACAAGAAGGCTAGAAATGCGGTAAAGTTGGGCATTATAAAAAGGACTGCAAGTCGAAGGCAATGGAGGTCAGTACAGGATCCAATGAGAAACAATCAACTGAAAGAAAGACTAGTCCAGACAAAGGACGCGATGTGTATCTGGCGTCAACCAGTACAAAGTCAAATCAAGATGTTTGGTTGATCGACTTAGGAGCAACCTATCATATGATACCACATAGAAAATGATTCTGTGATTATGAACGATATGAGGGAGGAGATGTTTTCTTGGGGGACTACTCGACAACCAAAATTGTCGGACAGGGAAGAGTCCAACTAATACTGTAAGATGGGAGGAGTAAAACCCTTCCAGGTGTGCTACATATTCTGGGTTTGACAAGAAAACTGATATCTGTCAGCAAGATGAGTGATGCAGGAGTACACACTCTATTTCAAAAGGATATGTGCAAAATGGTCAGTGGTGTGATGGTCTTAATGAAAGGAGTTTGGATTGAAACCCTATACAAGCTATTAGGGAATGTTCACTCGATCGGATGCAATAGTTGTTCCTAAAGTCAACTCGACTCCGACTGAGTCGATTCAAACCGACTCGACAAGTCTTCGTCAAGTCGACCCGACCATGCTATGGCACCAGAAGATGGAACACGTTGAAGAAAAAGAACTTCGAGTTATGCATAACAAAGGTATGGTCGAAGATTTTCCTGAATGTAATTTAGAAATCGATTTTTGTGAACATTGTATATATAGAAAACAAAGTCAGGTGAGGTTCCCATCTAGAGCAACAAGGGAAAAGGGGATTCTAGAATTGGTTCATAGTGATGTGTTTGGCCCTGTTTCAGTGCCTTCACTCGGTGGATCCATGTATTATGTCTCCTTCATAGATGATTTTTCCAAGAAGACATGCATATATTTCCCAAGGAAGAAATCAAAGGTTTTCGAGAAATTTAAATATTTTAAGTCGCTTGTGGAAATCCAGACAAATAAGAAGATTAAGGTGTTGAGAACTAACAATGGTGATGAATTATGTGGAAAGGATTTTGAACAGTTCTACAAGCAGTGTGGCATAGCACACTAAAATA
Organism: Picea engelmannii; assembly: GCA_009831015.1. NCBI lineage: Eukaryota > Viridiplantae > Streptophyta > Pinopsida > Pinales > Pinaceae > Picea > Picea engelmannii. The sequence goes on from ML777188.1 coordinate 1,009,674, forward strand.
CCACACCATATACCCCTGGAGTTGCTGAAAGAATGAACAGAACATTGATGGACAAAGCAAGAAGCATGCTTAGTGGTGTTGGGCTCGCACAAGAATTATGGGCAGAGACAGTCGACACTGCAAAATATATGGTGAATATGTCTCTTTCGTCTACACTAGTCGACTTGATTCCACATGAGGTATGTTCTGGTAAGAAAGAAGACTTCGCTTTCACATCTCAAAGTATTCGGTTGTGATGCATTTACCCAACAATCAAAAATTTTATGCCAATAATTTAACAACTCAAAATTAATCTATTGTTGATATAAATTATGTAAACTATGCGGAAAAATTACAGCTGAGCTTTAACCATTAAAATGCACAGCGGAATCATAAAAAGTACACATTTGAACACAGATATTTCCGGGCAATGCCCTTGGAAAAACCAGTAAGTGAGGATTTTGTTGGCTTCAGAAGAAGAAAAAATTACAGCAGCTAATTCAAAAATTTCTTCCATCCCAACAAAAGCAGACTGCTTTTTCGACCCTGCTTTTTGACTGCTTTTTTGGCCCCACTTTTTCAACCCAACTTTTTCGGCCCTAAAAATGGGTCCTGCTTTTTCGGCCTAGCTTTTTCGGCCTTAGAAAATCGGTCCTGCTTTTTCAACCCAACTTTTTTGTCTGCTTTTCAACCTTGCTTTTTTGGCCGAACTTTTTCCGACCCAACGTTTTTTTGCCGAGCCTTTTCGGGCCAAAAAAATCGGTCCTGCTTTTTTGGCCTCGAAAAAACGGCCTTTCCTCCAGCTGCAAATTTGCCCTCTTCCTCTTAGCTCAATGTGTCTCTCACACCCTCACCATCTTTGTGAGTCTCTCACATTGTGTATGTGACTCTCTCACCTCCTCACACAATGTGTGACACAAGTACATGAGAAAGACTCCCTCTTGCTCCTATGCACTCATTGTGTGCCTCTCACTCTCCTTAGATCTACTTTTATAATCTCCTAATGATTAAAACCTGATCTCCAAAGTGATCAACGATCAAGATCTGATCTTGATATCTTGAGATCAACGGTTGCGACTTAATCTCTCGTTCAAATGACTTAAATCACTTATGTCACTCAACTTTATAAAAAGTCACTTTAGTCATTAAATAAAAGCCACTTAAACAATAAAGTTGATATCTAGAGAGTGTTGCTCGGACACTTCCACATGCTAGGCACCGCCGATGCGGAAGTACATGTCCAAGCTACCTCAAAAACTAACACTCCCTCTTAGCGAGGAAGGTGTTTTTGGAAGAACCTCCTCCTGGATCAATCTCTGACCCCATCAAATCTGTTGTTGTTGTAGTTGCTCCCTCCGAACTGGAAGACCCTCTTGCTACCTCTATTGCACTCTGATCTGATCTACGATCCAAGATCCCCTTGGACCCCACTACAGGCCCAGCACCTTGTACATCATACCCTCCCTGATGCCAAGCTTCACTGTTGCATCCTGGGTATCTTCTCCCTCTAAACATGAGTACATGTCCATCCTCGAACATAACTGCATACCCCATGTCCTCCAGGTTGATATTGATAGCAAATTCAGCCCTGCGACATGCATCACTCATGCCACCTCCAGAGAAACTCCTAACTCTAGTTGGAATCTAACACATCCAACCCCCTTCACTGCATACCTGGTGCGCGCCCCACTCTTCACATGGCAGTTTGAGCCTGTCTCTGAAACACTAAGGAACACCGACCTTATTCACGTTATATGGAGAGATGACCCAATGTCCACGAACCATGCCCCATTGTCCTCCAACTCAGCCAATCTGTTGTTGCTAGAAAGAGTGGCCACTAGAGAAAATTCATCATCGAATTTCTCTGCAAATGCATCCATCTCAGTAGATGTTGTGGCTTCTACCTCCGACTCCTTCTTCTTCTTCTTCTTGGAACACTGGCTAGCATAGTGGTCAGTCTTGTGACCCTCAAAGCATCTCACTTTGCTCATGTCCTTTCCATCTCCCCTTCATTTTTCCAAGCAAAACTCCTACAATCCCTGCAAATCCCTGTGCCAAAGCCTTCAATACCACTCTTCAGAGTCTCAACTCTGATACCATGTTAAATTTTTTGAAACCCAACAATCAAAAATTTTATGCCAATAATTTAACAACTCATAATTTAATCTACTACTGATATAAATTATGTAAACTATTCGGAAAATTTACAACTGAGTTTTAACCATTAAAATGCACAGCGGAATCATAAACAACACACAAATTTGAACACAGATATCTCTGGGCAATGCCCCTGGAAAAACCCTAAAGGGAAAACTAGTAAGTGAGAGGATTTTGTTGGCTTCAGAAGAAGAAAAAATTACAACTAATTCAAAAATTTATTATAGCCTAGCAAAAGTGGCTTGCTTTTTCGACCCTACTTTTCGACTACTTCTTTGGCCCCGCTTTTTCGGCCCTGCTTTTCGACTACTTCTTTGGCCCCGCTTTTTCGGCCCTAAAAATCGGTCCACCTTTTTCGACTCTAAAATATAGGTCTTGCTTTTTCACCCTGCTTTTTCATCTACTTTTTTCAGACCTGCTTTTTCAGCCCAGCTTTTTCCGACCCTTTTTTTTGCCTTGCTTTTTTGGCCCAAAAAAATCGATCCTGCTTTTTTGGCCCCGAAAAATTGACCTTTCCTCCAGCTGCAAATTCCCCCTCTTCCTCAGCCAAATCACTCTCTTCCTCTCAGCTCAATGTGTCTCTCACACTCGCTGTGAGTCTCTCACATTGTGTATGTGACTCTCTCACCTCCTCACACAATGTGACATAAGTAAATGAGCAAGACTCCCTCTTGCTCCTATGCACCCATTGTGTGCCTCTCACTCTCCTTAGATCTACTTTTATAATCTCCTAATCACTAAAACCTATCTCCAAAGTGATCAACAATCAAGATCTGATCTTGATCTCTTGAGATCAACAGCTGTGACTTAATCTCTCGTTCAGATGACTTAAATCACTTAAGTCACTCAACTTTATAAAAAGTCACTTTAGTCATTAAATAAAAGCCACTTAAACAATAAAGTTGATATCTAGAGAATGTTGCTCAAACACTTCCACATGCTAGGCACCGCCAATGCAGAACTAGAAGTACCTATCTGAGCTACCTCTAAAACTAACACATGTTGCCAAGGAAAAGAGGAGCAAGCTAGACAAGAAGACAGTCAAATGCATTTTCATTGGATACAAAGAAGGAACGAAAGGATATAAGTTTGGGGATCCTGCATCAAGGAAAACAGTATACAGTCGAGATGTGATCTTCAAAGAAGTCAGAAGAAAGTCTGAGCCTGAAGTGGTTCAAACAAAGTATAATCTGAGGAACGAAGAAGAAGAGACTGAATCAGATGAAGAGGCAGAATAACTGACCCATGTCATAAGAAGGTCTGAACGAGTAAGAAAACTAGACAAAAGGTATAGTCCACCCGACTTTTGTTCCGCTTTTGTGTTAACTAACACTAACGAGGAGCCCAAGTGGATCAGGGAGATAGTCGACTCAACGAAGAGTAGACTTTGAAAGGACACCATGGTCAAAGAGATGGAATCCTAGGATAAGAATGAGACATGGGATTTAGTCGAATTAGGTAGCAAGTGGGTATTCAAGAAGAAGATGAACGCAGCAGGCCAAGTTGAGAAATTCAAATCTCGACTAGTAACGAAAGGATATTCCCGGGTCGAAGGAGTTGACTTCGATGAGATTTTTTCCCCTGTTGCAAAATTAACTTCCATTAGAGTACTTATGTCTCTGGTTGCAACATTTGACCTTGAAATAGAGAAAATGGATGCGAAGATAGCATTCCTACATGGGGACCTAGAAGAAGTAATCTACATGAAACAGCGAAAAGGATTTGTAGTAAGGGGTGTTGAGATTTAGGTACCTTGGAAAGTGGTCCCCATGTGCTTATGAGTCTCTAAGCACAAAGGGGGAAGACTAGTACCCTTGTACTTTACTTTATGATTCTAATTTCACTTTGACTTAGGAGTTTTAAGTCAAAAGTGAAATATGTCACTTAAGTTATAAAGTGACAATTAATTCACAATGTGGGTGAATTAATAGACATAAAGCAACTACGGAAAGTGGGTTTCCTTAGTGAGATTATTAGAGTTGATCTCACCCATTGATTAGACTTGGCTAGATTTAATCTAGGCCATTGATCTTTTAGGGTTGGCATGAGGAGGCTAAAAAGAGGGTAAAGATATTTTTGAGACTCATTCTTCACTTGAGAGTTTTGGAGAAGAGAAGGAGGGTGCATTTCTTGAGGAGAAGGAGGGTGCACTTCATGAGGGTTTGAGAGAAACCCTTGAGAGCTTGAGGAGAGGTTCTTGGTTGCTTGGAGCTTGCATGGAGAGTATTTCCATGGAGTCTTAGCCTTCATTTCTGAGAGGGAGCATGAATATGGAGGAGGGGAGCATCTTGAGAAGGAGGGTGCATTTATTATCCATCATTTGCTCATCGGAAGAGAAGGACTTGTCAGATCAGGATGAGGTCTGATGCATAGGGAGAGGAGAGCTTGGGCGCTTGTTTCTATGGAGAGAGACATTCAGTTTATGGCTCAGTTCATTTCTGGTGATCATTTTTGCTAGGAGGAGGGTGCACATGTTGAGAGGACTGGCAGCTACCTGGTAGCAGATCTGCTTGGAGGATTCGAGCTCTTACAGTTTCAGTGGAGAGGCAGCACAGGAGAGGACATTCCTGTGGAGGGATTTCTTCATTGGGCTCCAGATGAGCTAGGGCGCTTCAGTTCAATACAGAGGGCAACAAAGCGAGAGGGCACACCACAGTTTGGGCACTTCTTTCTCTGGTTCTTGTGGCAAGGCTCGTGAGGAGCTTTCTATGTATATAGGTTCCATTGTATTTCATTACTTGTTGTATCTCTTGCTTTAATCATCATTATATAGACAGATATCCCAAACCGGTTTTCCCTGGGGGGGTTGTATCCAGGGTCATGTTGACCAAAAATACCTGTGTACAAAAATGCATGTGTTAGTCTCTTAGATCTGTTTTATTTCAGCTGTAAAGATCTTTAGGTGTGTTGTACTTATTTTAGTATGCATGTGCTAACTTCTGGTTACTAAAACTACATGCTAGAGCACCTAAAATTGGAAGTGCAACCGTAACAAATCAGCAAGAAGTTCTTGGACTTTTGGCTGTCCTAAAACAGCAACAAACACTTTACATAACAGTTGAAACTTAGAGCCTAACTGTGGTCAAAGACAAACCCAGTAGGCATGCTTGATAGGACCTAAAAATCTTCATGGTATCAGAGCGGAGGTGGCTGAATTTTTGAGCAGTTGGGACAGCATTTTGTTGGCTGTCATACACATCTTCTTGGCAGATTTTTGTGGACAGCCATTGACTCATTCAGTGGTTGTTAGAGGACAGATTTTTGCAAAGGACAGTTGGGCAGTTTTTGGCACTTGTGGACAGCCTCTTTTCACACCTACGTGGACAGGAGTGAGGTTGTAGTTTTGACGACCTCTTTTCACACCTAGTGATTAGGAGTGAGGTCGTGGATTCACTTGCCTCTTTTCACACCTGTGTTGACAGGAGTGAGGCAGCGTTCCTTTGCATTGGGAGCATCTGAGTGAGCACAGTTGGCAAACATGTAAGTATCTCAGATGCGTGTGGAGGACAGGCTAGCCGGGGCTAGCAACTGGTCGCCTTGGAAGGCGAGGATGGTCTTTGTCTTAGAGGACCTCGAGCTATGGGACATAGTCGAGGCAGTTGTTCCTCCCATTCCTGTCACTGCTCCCGTCTTAGTAGCAGAATTCAGGAGGAAGAACAACAAGGCAAAGAGGATCATATGTGATGCTGTGAGAGATCACATTATTCTCCATTTGACCGGGAAAACTTGTGCATACGAGATGTGGGCATCTTTGTGCAAGTTGTACAAGAGCTCTAATGAGCACCGGAAGATGGTTCTTCATGACCGACTCAGGGGCATTCACATGCTCGAGGATGAGACGGTTACTTCATTCCTTGGTAGATACACACAGATTAGAGATGAGTTGGCAGCCATCGGAGAGGTTGTGAACCCTAACTCTTTGGTGGGGCAAGCTATGAATAGCTTCACCAAACCGTGGGATCCATTTGTACGGGGCATTGTTGCCAGGGAGGTTATGCCTACATGGGAGAGCATGTGGGATGACTTCGTCCAAGAGGATATTAGGCTTGCAGCCGAGGCTTCTGGACAGCAGCAGCAGCAGCAGACAGTTTCTGGTGACGAGAACCTTGCTCTTTGGACAAAGGGCAAGAAGAAGACCAACCGTGGAGATTGGCAGGGTCCCAAGTTTGGGGCCCCACCACAGGGAGGAGAGAGCAGCAGCAGCAGCAGCGGGCAGAGGAGAGACATGAGCACAGTGAGATGCTTTGCTTATGGAGAGATGGGTCACTATGCAGGACAGTGTCCCAAAAAGAAGAAGAAGCAGGATGTGTTAGCAGCGACAGTAGAGGAGATAGAGTTCGAGGAGAAGTTTACGAGAGAGTGTGTATTCATTACTACTTTATCTGCTATTACACCTTCCAGCACTAGATGGGGAGACCAAGTTGAGGAGGACCAACTGACGCATAGCAATGATTCAGAGGGAGATGATACTCAGTGTCCCTGGACATCTTCAGAGTGGGTGACTGGGCCACCCAGTATAGCTACAGTTTCAGAGCAATCGAGTAGACAAAGAGAGGGTGCTACAGCTTCAGTGCATCAGAGGTTGATGAGGAGGAGCAGCAGGGCACCACAAAGGCTTGAGCCTCACATAGATTCTGAGACGGGCAGATCAGGTTCTGGATCCACTTCAGGTGGAGGTGACTTGGCGAGAGGCCAAGTTCATGACTCTTGGTGAGAGACCAAGAGAGGAAGACTCTTGGTGAGATGCCAAGAGTAGAGAATCTTGGTGAGAGGCCAGGAGTAGGAGGAAATCCTTGGTGGGAGACCAAGGTGGAGATCTTCAGTGTGATGTCGAGATCTAGATGATCTTGGATAGATGGAGAGTCGGTGCCATTTATAGATCATACAGATTGAGTAAATCTGTGACAGAGTCCACTTTTAGAGATCAGGGTACAACCATACTCATCGAGCATATGCCAGGAGGCAACCATGTCCACTATAGGGATGTTATTGGTGGTGACGAGCACTTTCCTCGGTAAGAGGGAGTGTTGAGATTTGGGTACCTTGGAAAGTGGTCCCCATGTGCTTATGAGTCTCT
>ML777188.1:1017034-1027122 GCA_009831015.1 Picea engelmannii
TTGATCTCACCCATTGATTAGACTTGGCTAGATCTAATCTAGGCCATTGATCTTTTAGGGTTGGCATGAGGAGGCTAAAGAGAGGGTAAAGATATTTTTGAGACTCATTCTTCACTTGAGAGTTTTGGAGAAGAGAAGGAGGGTGCATTTCTTGAGGAGAAGGAGGGCGCACTTCATGAGGGTTTGAGAGAAACCCTTGAGAGCTTGAAGAGAGGCTCTTGGTTGCTTGGAGCTTGCATGGAGAGTATTTCCATGGAGTCTTAGCCTTCACTTCTGAGAGGGAGCATGCAAATGGAGGAGGGGCGCATCTTGAGAAGGAGGGCGCATTTATTATCCATCATTTGCTCATCGGGAGAAGAGGACTTGTCAGATCAGGATGAGGTCTGATGCATAGGGAGAGGAGAGCTTAGGCGCTTGTTTCTGTGGAGAGAGACATTCAGTTTATGGCTCAGTTTATTTCTGGTGATCATTTCTGCTAGGAGAAGGGTGCACATGTTGAGAGGACTGGCAGCTACCTGGTAGCAGATCTGCTTGGAGGATTCGAGCTCTTACAGTTTCAGTGGAGAGGCAGCACAGGAGAGGACATTCTTGTGGAGGGATTTCTTCATCGGGTTCCAGATGAGCTAGGGTGCTTCAGTTCAGTACAGAGGGCAATAAAGGGAGAGGGCGCACCACAGTTTGGGCACTTCTTTCTCTGGTTCTTGTGGCAAGGCTCGTGAGGAGCTTGCTATGTATACAAGTTCCATTGTATTTCATTACTTGTTGTATCTCTTGCTTTAATCATCATTATATAAACAAATATCCCAAACTGGGATTCCCCGGGGGGGGGGTTTATCCAGGGTCATGTTGACCAAAAATGCATGTGTTAGTCTCTTAGATCTGCTTTATGTCAGCTATAAAGATCTTTAGGTGTGTTGTACTTATTTTAGTATGCATGTGCTAACTTCTGGTTACTAAAACTACATGCTAGACCACCTAAAATTGGAAGTGCAATCGTAACAAATCAGCAAGAAGTTCTTGGATTGTTGGCTGTCCTAAAACAGCAGCAAACACTTTACATAACAGTTGAAACTTAGAGCCTAACTATGGTCAAAGACAGACCCAGTAGGCATGCTTGATAGGACCTGAAAATCTTCAAGGGGCAAGAAAGGTTTGGTGTGCAAATCGAAAAGATCCCTTTATGGTCTAGAGCAATCACCAAGGATGTGGTATCAAAAGTTCGACACATACATCCTTAGTTTGAGATTTGTGAGAAGCAAAGTTGATCACTGCATATATTCCAAGGAAAAAGGTGGGCGTTTCATATATGTAGCATTGTATGTCGACCGCATGTTGTTGACCGGAAACAACGTGGACACAATAAAGGAGGTGAACAAGCAGCTATCCTCCAAGTTCAACATGAAGGATCTCCGTGCAGTAAACTTCATCTTGAGGATGGAGATCAAAAGAGATCGAGCAACTAGAAAGCTTTGGTTGAATCAAAAGAAGTATATCTAAACAGTATTGAAACGTTTCAACATGCAAGATTGCAAACTTGTAAAGGTGCCAATTCCTGTGGGAGCAAGGCTAACTGTTGAACAGTGTCCAAAGACACAAGAAGAAATAGAGGATACGGCACGTGTCCCCTATGCAAGTGTTGTTGGTAGTCTAATGTATGTGATGGTCTTCACTCAACCAAACATTGTCCATGCAGTGGAAGTGTTGAGCAAATACATGTCAACACCTGGAAATGAGCATTGGACAGTTGTCAAGGGAGTATTCAGGTATTTGTGGGGCACAAAAGACTATGTTATATGTTACCAAGGGAAACTTGAAGATGACAGTGAAGTAGAAGTACATGGCTTTGTCGACATCGACTGTGTTGGAGATCTGGATCGACGAAGGTCAACTAGTGGATATGTGTTCAAGTTGTTTGATGGAGCAATCAGCTGTATGAGTAAGCAACAAGCGACCGTGGCCTTGTCAACAACAGAAGTTGAATACATGGTAGCTACTCATGGAAGCAAATAAGCAATTTGGCTACAACGGTTGTGTTCAATGATCGAGTTTGAGCAGAGAGCTATGAAGATAAGTTGCGACAGTCAAAGCACAATATTTCTAGCAATGAACCCAGCTTATCATTCCGAGACTAAGTATATTGATGTACAATACCATTTCGTAAAAGACATGGCGTAAAGCAAGAAGGTGTTGCTGGAGAAAGTAGACACATTGGAAAACATAGCAAACTCTTTGACCAAGTCTGCAAATGTTGTGAAGTTCTCTTGCTGCTGTTAAAAATAGGGCAGTAAAGCAAAACAAAAAGTGTCCTTTTTTTTCAGTGAGAATAGCAACTAGATCTTATATTCAGAAAACAAATCTACACTACTTGAACAGAGAAAACAAACATGTGTGCTCAGATCTAAGATAGTTTAGTTATTTAGTTAAAGAGTAGATCTAGAATAAACATTAGTTCTGATCTATAATGCTGGTGTAAATCTTATACAAATCTAAACTCAAGATAAAACACAATCTGATCATGAGCAGTAAACCAAACTTCAGAAACAACGGTGTAAGAACCAAACTCAAAACTTTCCAAATGTGAACAAGTAAACTAATCTAATCTCTGCAAGTAATTGGTTAGTAGAAAAACTTCAGAAAACAAATGGCAATTTATAGATCTGACTGTAAAGACTTACCTGGAACCTTACCTCAAAATTTTGAAGGAGAGCAGCCACACATAGGTAATGTAAATCACTAAAATATGCTCAGAAAAAGTCCAACTCATAGATCTACCATGTAGGTTAGATCTCTTGCCAAGAGATGAATGAACTTTCTTGCCACCAAGGAGATAGGGCCACAAGGACTTCACACATGCATTTCTAAAGTCAAACCCTCACACAACAGAAAGTTTCAATCTCCCAAACCCTCACACAGAAATTCTGTGGATAAAAACCCTCACACAAAAATTAGCTTAAGGGAGGTCGTGGCTCAAAACAGAACAAGTCTGGACAGCTGCAAAGGAGGGCCGCAGGTCTGGACAGTTGCAAGGAGGGCCGCACTCACAATGGGCTACACTACAGCAATGTTCTCAAGGGGCCGCACCATAACAGTCCACAAGGGGAGCTGCACTACACAATCCAACAGTCCTCAAGGGGAGCCGCACCACATAGTCCTCAAGGGGAGCCACACCACACAGTCCTCAAGGGGAGCCGAGAGCGACAGTAGAGAAGGGTCGAGCCACCACACAAAACTCAGCAACAGTTACCACAAAAGGGGCCGCAGCAACTTCAGAAAATACTCCAACAACAGATAAAAGGAGGGCCGCAGCAAAGAGAGAGGATCCGCTCACCTTAGAAGCTCAATAGCATACAAATAAAAGTGTAATGTGAAGGGTAGAGGGTAGGCTTATTTATAGTTTAGGCTAGGGCAAAGAAATAAAAGAAATTAAATTAAAATAATTATTATTAAAGATAACATGTTTAAATTAATTAATTTAAACATGTTATAATTAACATTTTAATTTAAACTTTAGTTTAACCCTTAAGACAAAAACAACAAAACCCCAAACCAACACAAACAAGGGTAAAGGAGGGTTTAGGTGGGGTTACAAGGTGGCAATACTTGTTCATTCATTTTCAAGGTGACCTTATTAACTTTATCATCATTGCATATGGAATACATCCCTTGTGTGGTCATGCCCACCTTCAAGGAGAGTCATATACCAACAAGGTACCTGATCGAGGATCAAGTTGCCCCAGAACATTTCTAGGGTCTTATCCACCAAGGTGCAAGACCAAGGATCAACCCATGCCCCAGGCATGGGTACCCTAGACCATGTCCAGGGGCCCAAAACATATCTAGGGGCTTTAACTGCTTGGTCCCAAACCAAGAACCCCAGTCATATACTGGGGGCCCTCTCAGGGGTCTTTATTGCTTGGTCCCAGACCAAGAACCCTAGGAGTGTATTGGGGGCCCTAGTTCACAACTAGGGTCTTTTGCCATGGCACTGACTGTTTGGTTCCAGACCAAGTACCCCAGGAGTGCACTGGGGACCCTAGATCTCGGCTAGGGTCTTTGCCATCCTCCCGGAGAATGGCTCTTGCAGCTGCTATAAATTTAACAGCTGCAGAGAGACAATGGGCATTGTTGCCTTGGGTCTGTGAACAAAAGTTCAGGAAACTCTCTGCTTAGAAAAGAAGACAACAAGTGGGAGAATGTTGGGTTGTTATATTCTATGCAGTGAAAGTCTAGTCGAGGTGGATCGATTGGAAGTGAAAGTCAAAGTTTGAGGTGGATCAACCATGCAAAGTCAAAGTCCAAGTAATCGACAACAAGTCGAAGACGTTAACCGACAACAGGTCGGCAGGCGGTCGTGTGGCAACCGACTGAAGACCGAATGAAGGTCGATTGGTAATCCGACAAGAAGTCGACTGTAATAGAATCTCGAGATTCGTGGGATTTGTAGCCAATGATCTGTGTGGATCTGTAACTATTTTTGGGTGCCTTTCTTTAGGGTTTTTCCTACTGTAAAGCCTATAAATAAGGCGTGTTGTAAGACTATATATAGTAGTTTTTGATGTTGTAATGATCGTCATGCTAATCTAAAACATTTTCAAAGAGGAGAAAAATGCCCTATTTTCTAACAAAAACAGTTGTCACTAGGAAAAGTTCAACGTCAGCCCTCTTCAGTGGGACAGCAAAACATTGCCTAAACCCAACTCAGGGACCAGCATGCACCCCTCCCCACCAAACCCCCAGTTTTGTGGAGGCTTGTGCATGTCATCTTGGGAGACAGGTGGATGATCAAACAGCAGGGCAGGAAACTTTCGAATAACGTCCAGTTGACAGGGATGTCCTATTTATGGAAGAGGAGATGCAGAAGCACATCCAATGTGGGTTCCTCTGTCAGTGTTTAAGTTTCAGAAAATATTCTTCTAGCAACTTACAATTTTTTGAGAGGGAGAAAACTCCCTTCATTTTGTGGCCAGGGCAGATATGCTGGCACTCCTTGACAATGCATGGAGCAGTAGTTTGCATAATCGCAGCCTTACCTAGTGATGTATTTTAAAATACTCATCTGTGCAGTAAGATAATATAAGATGCATTTTCCACACAAAAAAGGTGCAACTTTTCAGAACAAAGACAATGAATATACAGAGGTTATATTAACACTGACCTCTCAATCATGAGAATATGGCGTACATACATTGCCAAGCTTTTGACACCAACATAACCCTTTGGAAGCCAACACAATAGGTTGAGTATGTCTATCCAATCTCCAAATGTTCTCCTACCATATATTGTAGCTTGATTTTCCTCCATGGCAACTTGAGGAACTCGCATGGTAGCCAATGTCAATTCATGTTCCTCCTTTTTGATGTTTTCATGCGAAGAACTCTCTAATTCCCTAGCAACCATAATTTCCTCCAGCATATTCTTGAAGCTTGACCAATCTTGCAAATTGCCAAAAACTGCCTCACTAGAGGAAATCCCCAAAAATGAAAAATGATTTAACCTCGATGGAAGAGACTTCATAATCTTCTGACAAATTTTCCTTGCTAAATATCTGCAAAAGAACTGCAATCACAAGTAACCATGAACAAGAGTGAACAAGAACAACCATGCACCATTCTCCTTTTTTAATTGAATGCATATAGTAGGTGAAAGAAAACGAAAGTTGGGTCAGTAAAAGCTGCTGATTGTAGAGTATGGCCAGCTATCTGTATGAGAAATTAAATTAACATATAGATGGAACTAAGCATTAAAGAAAGACAAATCAAAACACTACAAGTTTGTAACACCATTTGGTGGGGAAGTGCATAAGTATGAGGGTAAATCCTTGCCTGTTGCTCATAGAGAACCGAATTCCTTAGCAGCTGTGAAGATGTCTTCTCCATTGTAACTACCTTGAGTTCATTTTCCATTCGTTTCTCAACTAACTGAAAACTAACATCAGTGCAGTTCCCTTTTAGAATAGACAAGAAACTTCCAAGCAATTTCGAAACAAACTTCTTCATATTTTTCTTAGAGGCATGACATGACCAAACATCCACGTTATTGCATACAAGCTGCCAAATTGCTGTGACTAAGGAATGTTCATTCAGCATCCCGACAACTGAATTCCATGCCCACAGCCTAGTGTTGTCAATCTCAACAGTGCAGGTTTTATGTTCAACCTTTTCTACAATGGAAAATGCATACTTCAAAATAAAATCAGTCAGAGCTGATGCCTCTTGCTTTGAAATTTGAATCCGTTTCTCCAACCGCTTTCTTTCCTTACATTGAATAGGCAGATCATCACCACCCTCTGCCATTGCACGATTTAATCGAAGAGTTTTATCATGTAAAAATGCCAAAGCATTAAGTTGCCTATTCAAGTCAACAAGTCTCTGTAAGGCTATATTGTGCAGCACATACAAAAGAGCAGATGTTCTTTCAAACCCATCTTGCTCTAGACTCTGTGAAACAGTTAGCAACATAGTAGGAACAGAAACAGACGGTTTACCTATCCAGGAGAAATATCCTCCTATCAGGTTGCCCCCCTCTTGTATCCAATCACTGCCCGAAAATGCTGTAAATGTATCACCCATTGCAAGGCTTGACTTCTTTGCTGGATTAGGAGGCATGAGAAAAATACACTGCCGATACAAGCTACGACAAGAAAGGTATAAACGAAAAATAAAAACGAGGATCCAAGAACCCCCAACCAAAGATGTTAATTGCATTTTTATATTCCCATGCTTGTCCTCGGACATCTTTCCAGTTATTACAGATAAAATGCATTCCCACAAGCCTTCTGCATGGTCTGTGGCCTTGTCTAGTAAAGTATCCAAGCATGGACTGACACTGATTACCATTTCTTTTAAAGCGTTTCCAACTGGAATGCAGTTATTTACTGTCACATTTGATTTATCTAACATGAGCATATAAAGCTCAGATAAAGCCTTGCCTACAACTTCAGCTTGCACAGTTGTATCTTGCTTTGCTTTGTTTTGAGATTCTGTTACCTGTGGTTCTCTTGAAATGTCCTGTACAGTAGGTTTTTTCATCCATCCCAATGTTTCCATAACATCCACCTTTAACAATCTTATGGATTGAGCAACTTGACCTTCAGGTACAGAAGCAAACACAACACCAACTACATTTAGAAATTCTTGCGAGCAGACTAAACTTGTCACTGCACCCAGGCTTATGGTTGCAGGTAGAGAAACTATAAATGGAAAAAGTATTCTATGTGCTCTTTCCATTGATCTATTACAGCTGCAAAATATAAATTGCCTGATTGATTCAAACAATCTGAACAGCGGACGATCAACCTGTGGAAAACGAAATGAAATGAAATTGTATTAATGTCCACTAATGACCAAAATAGATCAATGGGACTGCCACAGCAAGGAACATGAATCAAAGTCTAAAATTTTGCAGAACGAGACTCTTAATCATAACAATTTAAATTTTATTAACATCATGTAATGGATTGAGAATTTAAGTAACAATTGAACCAATTCAACTTCAGTGGAATCCTTTTGGCATGGTACATGACTAGAAACTACATTGGTCTGATTTTCCACTGTTCTGATGAACTTCACCTGCAAAGCATACTATCAATTTTGGCTTTCTGTTAGTAAACGAAAAGTTTCATTAAATTTTGGGGAATGAGTCCTCGAGGTGGAAGAGAGTATTGACACTATACATGTTCACAAACCTTTGAAACTTCGCACAGCCATCCCTGAAATAGAGATTTGAGCACTTCTGCACTGATCTCATCAAAAAACAGTATACCATGAACATAGAAGCAGTGCAAAGAGAAAGCAAAGGAGCTTAAAAGTCCACCAAAGCATGCTTAAAAGTTAAAATAGGCACAAGAAAATTCAAAAAAAGTTCCAGAAAACTACTAAAAGGTCAAAACAAAGGCACAGAGTACATCTCATTAAAGTAAATATTATTAAGTACAAAATGAATAAAACTATTCATATCTAAACAACAAATAGTATACATCAAGAAAAAGTAGAGATCTCAAGGCTCAATAGCAACTTTGTAAAATGTATGGGGCTAGTTCAAACCTCTAAAGTCAAAGGAGAGGAGGCACCTTGGTTGACAAACAAATTTCTTTAAAGTTTATTTGCATTTGGCCAGAAAACAATGATGAATGCCATGCAACCTTGTGCATATTTTTTCTTTTGAAAGCATGCATCTTATATCACATTACTGAACAAAAAGATACATCAAGTGATAGATAAGAGAACGGGATCAATAGTCTAGGCAGCGACTAAAAACAGCCCCTCCCCACATATGCATGGAGTGCCAGCATATCCGCCTTAGCTCTGATCTCAAGAGACAGATAAGATCATTTTATTAATGTCCATAGGTGACCAAATGATAGGTCAATGGGACTAGAAATACAACCAGTTACAAATATATTGTGGGAGTGCTAAGAAAGCTCCTGAAAGCTAAAAGATAAAGAGAGAGAAGTGAAAATAGCACACGAGAGTAAAAAAGTGTGATCCAAGAAGGTAAACCCAAGAAAAGAGAGAGTTGCTATGCATTAAGTATAGAGGTTGAAGTAGAGGAGGGAGCAGAAACATCTTCATCCACATCAATCACTGTGACAGTAGGAGTGCAACACCTGATGTCACATGGGGAGTGCCCAGGGCTGAGATGGCCTGGCTGGGTGATTCTGGGAGGAGCTCATAAAGCATTCAATTGAAGCTTTCCTAACATTAGAAGCCGAAGAGAAGAATCTAGTAATGGGTGTCTAGCTGCCCAACAAGAGAATCTACATTTGTTTAAAGATTCCCATCCTGGATGAGAATTGTACTGCTAACTCTACCTTGAAGCTGGTGATCTCTCCCAACTGGAAAGGAAAGGATTTAGGGGTGGTCTACTGCTGCTCATTATCAATGATTTCAGACACATTAACTTCCCAAGTATGTAATGATAATAAATTACATTATTAACATATTAGTTATGATCAACAAAGGTTGCAACCTGTTACCGCTGATATTGTATGAGGCCTTACATGTGATTTTCATCACACATGTCAAGGCTTGCGGGATGATACTGATGGAGCATTTGATGGACACAAGGGCATTGTAGTTGGTGCACACACTTTCTTCAACACTTCCCTTATGACATTGTTGACCACCATTGGTGGGTTACAAGGTGTCTAGAGCTATGTTGCTAGAGCGTGAGCAGGAGCAGGAGCAAGAGCACCAAGAGAGCCATTTCGCAAAAAACCTCAAGAGCGGAGCATCCTAGAAGCATTATATATATATATATAATGCATTTATATTCAAAAAAAACATGCAGAATGCCAAATTAGTTGCATAATATATGAAAACATGCATATTTGTGCTACTTGTAAATGGATACTACATTATTGCAGTGTTGCCAGAAGCGGGAGCGAAGCGGGAGCGTTTTAGGAAGCGGGAGCGTCAGAAGCGTCATTTCCCAAAAATCCTCAGAAGCAAAGCGTCCGGGAAGCGTCTGTTATATATACATATAAATTTTTATATATATTGCATTTATATTCAAAAAAATATGTAGAAAGACAAATTAGTTACAGAACATATGAAAACATGCATATTTGTAAATCAATATAGATAGAAATGACATCCATACTACATAGTTCATCAATGATTAATCATTCGAGCATCAACCATCTAGATTCTAGATTCTAGCAATTACTAGATTCTAGAGTCCTCCATGTCATAATCATCAAGATTGGCATCACTACGACTGCTCTCTCCTCCATCCTCCTCCTCCTCCCCCATATCCAATGCAATCCGTGCATTTGTTGATGTGGAGAATGACCCCTCAAGAGGATCACCATCATCAAAAGTGACTGACTCTAGCACTAGTTCATTAAGATCCAAGTTGGCTAATGCCAACTCAACACTGTTGTTCAAACTTCAAACCCATATCATCAAGAAACACATCCCACATATTTGTCTTTCCCTTCAACCATCTCTCTGCCTGTATATAAGACGGTTGGTGTGCACATACACCACTAAGTCACCTGACACGACGACAAAGAGAAGAGTTTATACTTGAGTGAAGGGTACATTTTTACTAGGGTCGTGACAAAAGAGTTGAACAATCAATGCCAC